>JAIFGZ020000744.1:0-93286 GCA_019925245.2 Oryza australiensis
TGGGTTACGCGGAAGCTACGCTAGCCGAAAACAAAAATTTTCTACCGCGCAAAACCAGAACACTTGCAAGTAAGGGCCGATAGATCGTTACCGATTGAGTGTGCAGCGAAATGTACCAATCGTGGCTATCCGATCCGGAACAAGTAGCCGATTCTCGCAAGCCGACGGCCGATACCCGAGGGGACAGCCGATTCGCCAATCAGCCGATTCGCGAGATGCCATAGCCGATCCGAAGCCGATCAACAGCGCGCAACGTAGCAGCGCCTCTACCGGTATCCACACATCCAGGGGACAAAACGCCGTACACCCGTGTGCTAGCACGCGATGCAAGGCTAGGGTTTGGCTCGAAAGTGGGGAGGGTTTCCGTGGAGATTGATCTCGGCGACTTCACGTTGCACGCGATGCAATTGACGTGCCGCAGCTCTCCACCCTCCCTCCTTTATATAGAGTTGGCCGACCGGGACTAGTGGCCGATCGGGACTCTATTTTGAATCGGATCCTATCCGAATATCACGGAGAGTTGGCTGCCCATATGTCGTAAGCCCATAGGACTCTATCCGATCGAGCCGTATTCGAGTCCAACTCGAATGCCTGTTCTTATCCCCTTAAGCGTGCGACCCCGTAGGTTCAGGTATACTCGGTTTCGGCTATAGTCTAACTTAGCCGATCGTCGACTCGAGTCCAACTCAGCCGACTGTCACGGCGGCGGCTAGCGGCACATATTGACACCATAGTATACAAGAATATAATATCGACTACGAACCCGTAATGTGTACACAAATCCCTTTGCCTCACGATACCAATTAAGCTATAGGCAAGATGTGTGCCATCCCTTCAATAGCTTAACCATTCACTCGAACCGTATTGGATTATCCGTCCGTTGATTGACTCCTCAATCAACTTAGCATGGCCATGCATTTCCATAATCCATTACCTCGAGGGGCCGAAGATATCTCTCCAAAGGAGGGGCAAATTCCATCTTGATCACTCACATCCCACTCCATGTTTCATAGCAAACCCGAAAACTACCTTTATAACTACCCGCTACGGAATAACGTTTGGTAGTCCCAAAGTAGGCTACTACACATGTTGGAATCCATGGTGATCTCAGGTCTAAGGACTTTGTACCAACACTACCCGAGACCAACTAATGGCACATTAATTCTGTAGTGTCTCATGGTGGGTCTATCCAACAATGTGTTCTCCAACACATATGTCCATGTTTATTGATTTGGTATCTTCATACCCATGATCTATGAGACATGATCATCAATCAATAAACATGCCGATCTTAGAATCATATTTGTTCCAACAATATGACATATGATCGGGGATTGTTTAGAAATAGATTCATACATAAAGAGTCTCATAAATAAGTCACGTACTTATTGATCAATACAAGATGTCTATTTCATGGGCCGAATAACACTTTATTCATAAATACATAAACATTGACGTGATATCCAACATCTCCATGTTGCCTCTAGGGCATATCACTAACAATCTCCCACTTGCACTAGAGTCAATCATGTAAGTATCTAATACCCATTGCTCTTGTGTGCGCCTCATGCTTCTAGGAGGAGAGGTTTTGTCGGCGGATCGGCTATGTTGAGATCCGTGTGCACTTTGCATATCTTGACATCACCTCTCGTCCACAATCTCGCGGATGAGATGATATCGCCGAAGTATGTGTTTGGACTTCGATGTGACCTCGGCTCCTTGGCTTGCGCAATGGCTCCACTATTGTCACAATAGAGAGACATTGGACCGATCGTACTAGTCATCACACCAAGCTCGAAACGAATTTCTTGATCCAAACAGCCTCCTTTGCGGCTTCCGAGCAATGTACTCGGCCTCCGTTGTAGAATCAGCAACGGTATCCCGCTTGGAACTCTTCCAGCTGTTGCTCCTCCGTTCGGGCGAGAACACGAACCCAGATTGCGATCTATAATCATCCTTGTCCTGTTTGGAAGCTAGCATCGTTGTAACCACTTACAACGAGCTCTTCTTCACCTCCATAGACTAGGAACATATCCTTAGTTTTTCTCAAGTACTTAAGGATATTCTTTACGGCAGATCCAGTGACCTTCACTGGATCGCGGTATCCGCTCGTAGCACTCAAAGCGTACGAGACATGCAGGCATGTACAAAGCATGGCATACATGATGGATCCAATTGCCGAAGCATATGGAACCATACCCATCTTATTCCGCTCATCATGTGTCCGAGGACACCGATTCTTGCTAAGATTAATGCCATGTGACATGGGCAAGAAACCTTTCTTGGAATCATGCATGTTGAACCTTTTCAACACCTTGTCAATGTATGTACTTTGGCTTAATCCAATTAGCCTCTTGGATCTATCTTTATAGATCCGAATGCTAATATATATGCTGCCTAAGTCTTTCATGGAAAACTATTTTTCAATGAAGACTTGACGGATTCAAGCATAGGGATATCATTTCCAATCAGTAATATGTCATCCACATATAAGATTACAAATACAATTACGCTCCCACTTGACCTTTTTGTAAACACAGGCCTCTTCTTCATTTTTGATGAAACCAAACCCTTTGATTACTTCATCAAAACGAATATTCCAACTCCGAGATGCTTGCTTCAATCCATAAATGGATTTCTGTAGCTTGCATATCTTTCCGGAGTGATTCTGGATCGACAAAACCCCGAGGTTGTATCATGTATACATCCTCGCTTAGGTTTCCATTTAGGAAAGCCGTTTTGACATCCATCTGCCATATCTCATAATCGAAATATGCAGCAATCGCTAGGATAATCCGAATAGATTTAAGCATTGCGACGGGCGAGAAGGTTTCATCATAATCAACTCCTTGAATCTGTTTAAAACCTTTCGCCACCAATCGCGCCTTATAGATGTGAACATTTCCATCCATATCGGCCTTTTCTTAAAAACCCATTTACACTCAATGGTTTTGACACCATCAGTGGATCAACCAAGTTCCAAACTTGATTGTCGTACATGGATTCTATTTCGGATTTCATGGCTCCAAGCCACTTGTTGGAATCGGGTCCCACCATCGCTTCCTCATAGGTCTTAGGTTCATCGTTGTCCAACAATAATATATCACGTTGTTCCGCTTTGTGTACTGTCGGGCGCACGACGTGATCTTTGCCTCCGTGGGCTGGTGTATCTACAACTAGTGGCGCAACACTTTGTTCCTCTTGTTGTGGTTCGTGGTCGCCAAACGTTTTCGGTGTTTCTTGAACTTCTTCAAGATGCACCTGCCCCACTAACCCTTCTTGAAAGAAACTCTTTCTCCAAGAAGACACCATGTCGGGCGACAAACACTTTGCCTTGTTCCCGATTATAAAAGTAATATCCCTTAGTTTTCTTACGATATCCCACAAAGAAGCACTTGTCGATTTGGGTGTGAGCTTGTCGGATTGTAAACGTTTTACATAAGCCTCACATCCCCAAATTTTGAGAAAAGACAAACTAGGGGTTGCCCTGTCCATATCTCATATGGTGTCTTTTCAACTGACTTAGATGGAACTCTATTTAGTGTGAGCGTAGTTTGTTTCAAGAGCATATCCCCGAAGGATAACGGAAGATCACTTTGGCTCATCATCGACCGCACCATGTCCAACAAGGTGCGATTTCTCCGTTCGGACACTCCGTTCCATTGTGGAGTTCCCTGGCGGAGTCAACCGTGGAACAATTCCACAATCTTTCGAGATGATTACCAAACTCTTGGCTCAAGTATTCCCTCCACGATCGATCGTAGAAACTTGATTGTTTTCCCTAAATGATTCTGTACTTCATTCTGGAATTCTTTGAACTTTTCAAAGGATTCGGACTTATGCCTCATTAAGTAGATATAGCCATATCTACTAAAGTCATCAGTAAAGGTAATGAAGTGCGATAATCACCTCGGCCGTTGAGCTCATTGGTCCACATACATCGTATGTACGAGTGCCAACAAGTCACTTGTTCTCTCACGTGCCCGTGAAAGGTGCCTTTGTCATCTTACCAAGTAAACAAGACTCACATGTCTCAAATGATTCAAAATCAAAAGAGTGAAGCAATCCATCCTTATGGAGCTTCTCCATGCGTTTCTTATTTATATGGCCTAAGCGACAATGCCGGTAAACGTGGGGTTTATATCATTAGAGAGTTGCCTTTCGTATTAATGTTATAGATGGGAGACGCTTCAAGATTCAAAACGTATAATCCATTCACCAATGGAGCATGAAAATAGAACATATCTCGAGATATATTGAACAACCATTGTCCATTGATCTAAAATCATATCCTTCCGCTTGCAAACATGAAGCGGAAATAACGTTTTGACATAGTGTTGGAACACAATAACAATTATTCAATTCCAAAACTAATCCCGAAGGTAGATGAAGTGGTGCTGTGCCGCCGGCAAAGAACCGTAGCAACGCTTGCTCCATTGCCGACGCGCAGTTCACCTCGCCCCTTCTCAATCCTCTACTTCTTCTCATTCCCCTGCAACGATTTGCAAATATGAGCTACGACCCGGTATCAAATACCCAAGAGTCGGTAGGTGAAGTAGCAAGATTAATGTCTATAACATTAATACACGAAGCGTAAGTCGCACTTTGCTTCTTTTTGAGATCCTCCATGTACTTCTTACAGGTTCCTCTTCCGTGGCTGTCTCCTTGCAATAGAAGCAAACGGCATCGATGCCGCCGACCCCTTCTTGCCCTTCTTTGCATTCGAGGCACTCGCGATCTCATCGGGAGTTAACTTCCTCTTGGTCTTTGTTTCATGACAGTGGTTTGCGCTTTGCCTTCGCATCATCATCACATAATGACCGTTTTTCGGATACTCTCCTGCTGTCTTTAGCATCCCATGCAATTCAGCCAAGGTTCTATCCATTTTGTTCATGTGATAGTTTAATATGAATGGCTCGAAGCTCGGAGGGAGCGACGGAGAATCACATCGGTAGCCAACTCTTGGCTAAGGGAAAACCTAGTTTTTCCAGACTCTCGATATAGCCAATCATCTTTATCACATGCGGACTGATGGGATTCCCCTCAACAAGCACGCACGCAAACAAGGACTTTGAGGTGTTGAACTTCTCGGCTCGAGCTTGGTTCTCAAACATGCCACGCAGTCCCCGAATAATAGTGTGAGCATCGCTGCTCTCATATTGCTTGAAGCTCGGGGACATTGTAGCAAGCATGAGACAACTTATATCTAGGGCATCATTAGGGTGCTTCTCGTAAGCTCTCCGTGCCGTTGCGGTGGCATTATTTGGCAAATCCTCGGGATAGGGTACTTCAAGAACGTACTCCTTACGCTCTTGCTTGAGAACAATTCTCAAGTTGCGATACCAATCCATAAAGTTTGTTCCATTTAATTTTTCCTTTTCAAGAATAGATCGCAAATTAAAGGTACTTGGGTGTAGTATTAGCCGCCATTTATTCTACAACGAGAAAAAGCAAAGTTTAGCACAATGTTTATGCTATGTCTATTGTTAAACAATTTAACATTAGACTCCCATTACGTATTTTCCACCTTCCCTCTAGGTTACGTATTGGGTCAAGATCCACATGTTAATTAATTTTCTAGTGAGCTTTGGCATCACTGCTAGAAAATTAGTAACATCGGTAAGCAACACCTTGCTAATCACATCTCTATGTGACTCTTGTTGTTGGTGTGGCATCTCCATGCCCCGGCGCCAACCTATGCCCCAAGGCCCAAAACTGTTTTGATAGCCTTGTTAAGTAAACCAAATGCTCCTGCATGTATATGCGACATATACCCCTCGTGTTATGATAGAGAATGGCACTCTGCTTTGGAGACCCACCATTGACGAGCATAACGGTGGACGGGTGCAACATTTGGAAGGGCATCATTACTACTTAATTTTGCGAGGGATGCTATCCTATCAAACAAACATATCACATATGAAAGCAAGAAGAATAGCATATAGTGAAATAGTATGGCCCCCTTCACATGGTGATCTCCATCTCCATGCGGTGTACTGAGGATCTCCATCTTCGTCACCGTTCTTTCGAGTGTCGAATGCTTGATTTCTTCAAACTAAGCTACTAGTATAGAAGCTCTAATTGAAGATTACATCGACTCGCAGTCGTGAAAGAATATTACAAGCATTGCACGTATGAAAGAATATTACGGGGTTTGCACATATGAAAGAATATTACATGCATCACATGCATCTCATACATACAATAGGGCCATACCATCTCAAAGCATTCTCTGCAAAAACAAGTTAGGCGTAGAAACATTTTCTACTTATCGCAGAGCTACGGCATCGAGACGACCTATAAGGGGACGCACACGGCGGACCCCTCGCGGCGGGGTTCGAGGGGAAGCCGCCCCTCGCGGGCTTCGGGCAGCGCCCGAACACCACACGAAATTCATAGATCCAATCTATGAATTCGCTTACGGAAACCATGTCGGCATAATCATATTATGCCGTCCCGATACACTATCAAGGGAGATGGTTTGCGTAGGCGCGAGGCAGCTAACAAGATCGGACTACGAGATAGCTTCGGCATAATCACATTATACCGTTCCGATACACTATCAAGGAACGCTATCTCGAACCCAACTCAAACCGAGTTATATGGAAATTGCTTCGACGTAATCACATTACGCTGTTCCGATACACTATCAAGGAACGCAATTACCATTAACTCTCCTCAACAGATCCCGTAAAACCGATTGATCTAATCAACCCGTGCGCAAAACTTGTTCCAGATCCAATCTAAAACCCGAACTAAGCAAGATTAGCTCGATACCCTTGAAGGGTTACGCGGAAGCTACGCTAGCCGAAAACAAAATTTTCTACCGCGCAAACCAGGAACACTTGCAAGTAAGGGCCGATAGATCGTTACCGATTGGAGTGTGCAGCGGAAACAGCCAATCGGGGCTATCCGATCCGAAGCGTGTAGCCGATTCTCGCAAGCCGAGCCCGATACCCGGGGACAGCCGATTCGCCAATCGCCCGATTCGCAGATGCCGTAGCCGATCCGAAGCCGATCAACGGTGCGCAACGTAGCAGCGCTCTCTACGGGTATCCACACGTCCGGGGACAAACGCCGTACACCCGTGTGCTAGCACGCGATGCAAGGCTAGGGTTTGGCTCGAAAGTGGGGAGGGTTTCCGTGGAGATTGATCTCGGCGACTTCGTTGCACGCGATGCAATTGACGTGCCGCAGCTCTCCACCCCTCCCACCTTTATATAGAGTTGGCCGGTGGGACTAGTGGCCGATCGGGACTCTATTTTGAATCGGATCCTATCCGAATCTCACAGAGTTGGCTGCCCATACGTCGTAAGCCCATAGGACTCTATCCGATCGGATCCCTATCCGATCGAGCCGTGCTCGAGTCCAACTCGAATGCTGTTCTTATCCCCTTAAGCGTGCGACCACAGCAGGTTCAGGTATACTCGGTTTCGGCTATAGTCTAACTTAGCCGATCGTCGACTCGAGTCCAACTCAGCCGACTGTCAACGCGGCGCCTAGCGGCACATATTGACACCATAGTATACAAGAATATAATATCGACTCGAACCTGTAATGTGTACACAAATCCCTTTGCCTCACGATACCATTAAGCTATAGGCAAGATGTGTGCCATCCCTTCAATAGCTTAACCATTCACTCGAACCGTATTGGATTATCATGTCCGTTGATTGACTCCTCAATCAACTTAGCATGGCCATGCATTTTCATAATCCATTACCTCGAGGGCCCAGAGATATCTCTCCAAAGGAGGGGCAAATTCCATCTTGATCACTCACATCCCACTCCATGTTTCATAGCAAACCCGAAAACTACCTTTATAACTACCAGTTACGGAATAGCGTTTGGTAGTCCCAAAGTAGGCTACTACACATGTTGGAATCCATGGTGATCTCAGGTCTAAGGACTTTGTACCAACACTACCGAGACCAACTAATGACACATTAATTCCTGTAGTGTCTCATGGTGGGTCTATCCAACAATGTGTTCTCCAACACATATGTCCATTTTATTGATTTGGTATCTTCATACCCATGATCTATGAGACATGATCATCATTCAATAAACATGCCGATCTTAGAATCATATTTGTTCCAACAATATGACATATGATCGAGGATCGTTTAGAAATAGATTCATACATACGAGTCTCATAAATAAGTCACGTACTTATTGATCAATACAAGATGTCTATTTCATGGAACTGAATAACACTTTATTCATAAATACATAAACATTGACGTGATATCCAACATCTCCATGTTGCCTCTAGGGCATATCACTAACAGATTTGCAACGTGGTTTGAGCGTTGGACGGTGTTTATTTAATCTTGCTTAAATATTACTCTTCATTTCTTGTCTTCAAATATTGTTATCACATTCTCGCAAATCTTGTTTATGCAAAATTGAACCTCTTATCCCTTTCCTTGTTATTTATCTTGCATCATGTCCCCTTTTCGGTGTGGCTTGTTGAGTACGGTGGTTGTACTCAGCCTTGCTTCTTTTTCCCCTTCGGTGCCGGAGGTTGAGATCGAGGTCTCCGAGGAGGTGTAGGCTTGTTCTCGTCAAGGATTAGGCGTGGTGTTGGCGTTACGCTTCGCTCGTGTCAAGTTTAGCTTAAGTCGGTTTTATTTTCCTTTCCGCATGCATTTGTGTAACTCTTTTATATTATTTCTAAGACGAGGATTCGTATTATCAATAACGTTGATTTGTGTACCTCGGCTGATGCGGACGAGGTGTAATGCACAAATTAGCTGCAGGAATTCTGGTGTGAATTTCTGGGCGTGACAGAGGCAAAGTTATCTCGTCGACTGCAAAGGACTCGGGGGCTACTGTGGAGATTATGGCAATCGGATACCTACATGGTAAGCTTATCCGACTGGTAATAGGGATAGGTTACGCCTGCTAATTATGTAAACCAGCTATGACTTGGGTATTACGTTGCCGATTAGATAAGGCAATGGCTCATAGTCACGGTTTGGTAAGATTGAGGAAACCGACTTAGAGTAAGATAGGGTTTCCGATTTGTAAGCCCGCCCTCCGAGACTATATAAGGGGGGAAAGGGGCATCCTTTGGGAGATATCATATTTTATATGCAACACAAGAGCCACAGATCTTGAGATCAATAAACACTCGGTGGATCGAATCCCCGAAACAGTAGGGTATTACCTCACGAGAGGGCCTGAACCTGTCTAAACCTTGTTTTCCATCTAACCCATTGTGCTTGGCGATCTTGACTGCACCCCCAAATTTCTATTGCCGAAACCGAGTTTCGACACATGCCCTCCACAGGCCCTTCTCCACGTCCAATTCGGGGTAGATACATTTGGAAACCCGAGACATACCGTATGGAGAAAGGAAACCCGAGTACCGACAAATTTGGCTAGGTTTCGGACTCGCGGTCAGACCGGCCACATGCCTCCGGTCTGCCGATGCCCCACTGCCGGTGTGACCAGCCCATACACGGCGGTCAGACCGGCCTCTCCGAAGGAAATCGGCAGATTTCCAAATATTGGCATATTTCCCTATTTTGACTCCTAGGTGCCAATTTTGAGTGTAAAAACATGCCCCCTACCTTTTATGATGAACATCATGAATCTAAAAGCATGGAACATGTTTATCTTAAGACGATAATCTAATTACCGGCCATGGAGCTTCCTAAGCATCTTGCCAAACACTCAGGAAGTATCTCTTTAGGTATTTACCATTGATAGCTCGCTGAAACCATTCTCCTTGAAGCGTTTCCAGAAAATACGCATTCCCGCGAACGATTCTGCATATCCGATAAGGTCCCTCCCAACATGGTGACCACTTACCAAAATCTTTAGATCGAGAATCTAAAGGCAAAATTGTCTTCCATACCAAGTCTCCTACTTGGAATGTCTTCGCCTTCACCCTTTTGTTGTATGCTTTGGCCACCCTCTTCTTCTCTTTCTCTATTTCTTCCAAAGCATTCAAACATTTGTCGACTACTTCATCGAGATTATCACCCATCAGAAACTTATAGTCTTTAGCTGACAAATTGTCTTGCTTTATATATCGAAGAGAGCCAATATATACCTCAACCGGTAAAACAGCTTCTTGTCCATACACTAGCTCAAAAGGGGTCACCTTGGTGGCACCATGCTTGGATATCCTGTGCACCCACAAAGCTTCAGAAAGCAGTTCATGCCACTTTCTCGGATGTTCCTCGATCTTCTTCTTGATCAGCTTCAACTTGTCTTATTACTAGACTCGGCTTGTCCATTAGCTTGAGCGTAGTAAGGAGACGAACTTAACAGCTTAATACCATAAGATTCAGCAACACTCTTCACTTCTTTAGACATAAAAGAAGCCCCTTGATCCGTGGTTAATGTTTGAGGAATGAAAAATCTATGTACAATATGTTTAGAACAAAATCAATTACCTCCTTATGCGTCATATTCGAGCGGCACGGCTTCGGCCCACTTGGTGAAGTAATGCATCGCAACTAGCACGAACCGATGCCCCTTTGAAGACGGAGGATAAATCGACCAACAAAATCTAAAGCCCAACCCCGGAATGGCCATGGTTTAATAATAGGATTCAACACCAAAGCCGGTGCCAATTAAACATTGCCGAACCATTGACAAGCTTCACAAACTTTATAGTATCTAAAACAATTATCAATCATTCTCGGCCAATAGAACCCTGCTCTTCTAAGCGGCCGGTTCATTCTATGGGCCGATTGATGAGTCCCGCAAATTCCCTCGTGAACCTTCCCCATAGCAACTTTAGATTGATCGGTATCTAAACATTTTAATAGTACACCATATACATTTCGGCGATACAACTTTTCATCAAGCAAAGTATACTTATACGCTTGCCGCCGAATTTTCGATCAACCCTAAGACTAGGATCCTTCAAATAGCTAATCAAAGGAATTCACCAATCATTTATGTTTCAGGCACACATGTCCGAATTTCCACTTAATTCGGCTCGTGTATCAAAAGAATTGTGCCCCCTAGACCCTTACGTAAGGTCGGCGACCGGCCAAGCAACGCGGCCGGGACCGGCAACCACCCGTTTGTCGACCGGCCAAAGAATGTCGGTCAGACCGAATGCCATCAAAAGTTAGACCGACGACAGTGCGCCGGTCAGACCGCCTATGGTCTGCCTCTTTGCCAATTTCGCCCAAAAAATTATAATCAAGCACCGGTTTGTCCAATATGAAAAATAAATCTCTTTTGATGCTATAACCGGATGCTTGTTGAGCTAAGTCATTTACTCTAGAATTTTCATCCCTAGCAATATGCTTAATAGTAAAATCATCGAGCGGCAACAATATCTAGGCATTGATGTAAATACGTGTTCAGTGATCCGTCGAAACATTTGTAGACTCCGGCAACTTGATGCACCACCAGCTCTGAGTCCCCAAACGCTTCTACGTGTGTAGCTCCAACGATCTCTATCACTTGCAAACCGAATAACAAAGCATTGTATTCGGCTTGATTATTTGTACAATAATATTCCAAACGAACCGATGCCTCAAAACATTGACCATTGGGCGAAATTAAAACTACACCTACACCTTGACCCTCCTTACATGAAGAGCCATCAAAATAAATCTTACAAGGTGTAACACTAAGCAAGCAAACCTCATCTTCATAAGAAACATCTACATGATGGTCTACTATAAAATCTACTACAATTTGGCCTTTCATAGATTTTAATGATTCATAAGCCAAATCATACTCAATCAATGTATACACCCACTTGCCAATTCTCCCACTCAGAATTGGCCTTTGCAACATATGCTTAACGACATCGGTTTGACAAGCAACTATGCATGTACTAGATAACAAGTAATGACGCAATTTGGTACAAGCATAGTACAAACAAAGACAAAGTCTCTCTACAGAAACATACCTCGTTTCAGCATCTAAAAGACGATGGCTCAAATATGTGATGATGTATTCTTTGCCACCTTCCTCTTGTGTCAAAACGGCTCCAATAACTTTGTCTTCAGCAGCAATATACAGCCGAAACGGAATTCCAGCTTTAGGAGCTCGCACCACGGGCGGAATAGATAAATATTTTTTCAAACCCTCAAATGCCTCCTGTTGTGCTGCCCCCCAAGTAAAATCGGCTTCCTTTTTCAAACGCAAAATAGGAACAAAAGCATTGATTTTACCCGCTAGGTTAGATATAAATCTCCTCAAGTAATTCACCTTACCTAGCAACTTCTGAACTTCTCTCTTGCATGTCGGTGCTTTGAAGTCTTGAATCTTCTCAACCTTCTTAGGATCAATTTCAATCCCTCTCTCATGCACCATGAATCCTAAGAATTTTCCCGCCGACACACCGAAAGCACACTTGAGTGGGTTCATCTTCAAACCATACCGACGCATCCTCTCAAAAGCCAACTTCAAATCGGCTATATGTCCATCCATATCATCCGATTTGACAGCAATATCATCAATGTAGATTTCTAGGATAAAACCTAACAAATCGTGGAAAATTAGGTTCATCGCTCTTTGATATGTTGCACCGGCATTCTTTAACCCGAATGTCTTGACTACCCACTCAAACAGCACGACATTGCCATCTAAAAAGCTAATCACTCTATGACCTGAAGCATCATTTATTAGCATGTCGGCTATAGGCATAGGATAGTCATCTTTAGGAGTGGCTTTATATAAATCTCTAAAATCTATGCATACTCTAATCTTGCCGCTCCCCTTCTTTTCTACCGGTACTATGTTAGACACCCTCTCCGCATATCGGCACGGCCTAATAAACCCCCATCAACAATCGGTCTATCTCTTCTTTGACACGATCATATATAAGTGGGTTAAACCGACGAGGAGGTTGTTTATAAGGCCTAAATCCTGACTTTATCGGAAGCCGATGTTCAACAAGATCACGGCTAAGTCCGGGCATTTCATGGTATTCTCATAAAAAGAAATCACTATATTCTCTAAGCAGCTCGATCATCTTAACTTTATGATCGGCTCTCATATTTTTATTTATGAAGGTCGGTCTTGGTACGCTCCCATCTCCTATGTCTATTTCTTCTAATGGGTCGGCTGATGTGAACCCTTGACCGAGCTTCTCTACCTCGTCAAAATCTTCTATAGTCTCTCCAATATCGTTCTTTGTTGACCGATATTCTTGAACTCTCTTTTGTAACCATTCCAAATTGGCTATTTTATTCATCATATAAAGTAATGTCACCCAAAAAAACTAGCCGGCTTTACAGAAATGGGTACAAAGCCTTCTTTGGAAACACTAATAAAATCAAAACTAGAAAGATCTAGCCCTGATAAGCACTGCATATCTCCATGTTTCCACCCTATAGAAACATCGGCCATGGCAACCTCAGCCGATGTATTCGCCTGAACTACCTCAACCTCATCACCATCCCCTTGTACTAGGCAGCGATGTACGGTAGAGGGAACGCAGCAGTTGGCATGAATCCAACAACGCCCCAAGATGACACTATAATTACCTTGTACATCGATGATGAAGAAGGCCGTAGGCAACGTCTTGTTCCCCACCGTAAGCTCCACGGACAGGATCCCCTTCGCCTCTGTTGACTCGCCATTGAAGCCATTGAGAAGCATGTTGGTCTTCTTCAGATCCGCTTCTTCGCGACCCAACTTCTTGAAGAGAGAGTAAGGCATCAGGTTCACTGCCGCACCTCCATCCACTAGAATGCTCGAGACCGGCTTCCCATCAATGTGGCCCTTCAAATAGAGAGGCCTCATGTGACGGTTGGACTCGTCGGGCTTCTCAGAAGACCGCATCCCTTGGACCTAGCGACATTTGAGCGACCTCGGCCTCGTCCATGGCGCAAAACTCCGTGGGCAACATGCAAACCATCCTGATATCCATGTTTTCGTTGGACGATGCCTCCACAGCCGGTTGTTCATCCATTTGAACAACTACCAGCTTCTCAACATTTGATGACTTGCGCATCCACTCCCTCGCACGCGATGGTCGCAATTCATCGAACTCCCTATCTCTCCTCTCTTTGGCTTCCGTCTCTTTTAATTCAGAAGCATGAGGACGCTGCAATCTCCTCTTACGGGTAGCCGTTAAATCCTTAGGCATCCACCTAGGATTCGGCTACATTCCGAGAGGCAAATAATGTTCCCGTTACCCTTGCACGAAGAGGGAACGCCTGGGACTCTCCTTACCAAAACGGCGGTTAGGCTAGCCACGTGGCAGTCGGACCGTGCTGTGTCTACGGTCGGGCCGGCGGCCAGGCCTGGTCGGCCGGAGCGAGTATTAGGCCGTCCAGGAACGGCGCGGTGTGACCACTCATAGACCTACGGTCAGACCGACCAGAGCGTCCGGTCTGACTGTTCTCCTGCGCGGCATCCTTCGCAGCTTCGGTTCGGGGGCCAAATATCATCTTAGCCTCCTTGCCAGATGGTACCGGCACATTATGTGATCCTATCTTGATGGTGATCGCCTCCGAAGCCCTCTCCTCGGGCTTGGCGTGCTTGTACGCCCTTTTCTCGCCATCAAACCGGTCCTTTGTGGGGAACCAGCTTCCACTAGGAGTAGACGCATGCCCTCGCGGCGATCTCATCTCCCTTCTCCATCCCTGGTGACCCTGCATCGGAGGCATGTTGTTGTACATAGGCGGGGGTGGCCCCCAAGGCACAAAGTAAGGGCACAGATAACTGGAGGCGGCATCGGGCATGGTCCCCATGGCATGACTTGAGGGCAATGGGGGAATGGTGGCTCCAAAACCCTCGATGAGGGACCAAATCGCTCCCTAGGGAGTGATCGTGGTCTCTTTCCCTTGGCACGCACCTTCTCGACACTCTTCTTCTCGTACTTGTCAAGGAGGATGTCGAAGGTCGCCTTGGGCTTGTGGAGCTTCCTCGATGTGGATGCTTTGGCCTTGTTCTCCTTCCATGTCCCAACCTCTGGGCTCTTCGGCACAAGCATCTCGGGCCTAGGCTCCCCAACGACGACTTCCTTCCCCTTAGCCGATTCGGCTTGCTCCGCCAGAATCAACACCTTCTTGCCATCAAGGTCGATGGCATTCACGGAAAGGATTGCTATCAAGCTTCATCTTTGGGCCCTCGGTGAATTTCAATCGTCCTTCCTCTTTGGCCAATTGAACTTCTCGACAAAAAACATTACACTCATTAGTAGAATGAGAATAAGAGACATGCCACTTACAATAAGAACGGTGTTTTAACTCTTCTAATGACGGTATGATGTGGCCTTTAGGTAATCCAATTTGCTTTTCATGCAAAAGATAATCAAAAATTCTATCGCACTTGGCCACATCAAAACTATATTTAACCTCATTTTGTCGATCCTTGCGAGGAGTCGGCGTCAAGTTAGAACAAAGAAAGGGTTTGTTCTTGTTTGTCCAAGACCACTTAGCAACATACAAGTCATGATCGCCCTCATCGGAACCAGAATCACTATCGGGACAATCGATCATGCTAACATGAGGCTTCTTGTCACTGGGCCTAACAAACTTTTTAGCGTCTCTGACCCGACTTTCCTGAGCTAGAGCCTTCTGCATCACCTGACTAACGTCAAGAAATTGTTGGCCATCTAACCTCTCTTTAATGGGAGGAAGCAACCCATTGAAAGTAAGGTCAGCCAAGTCTCTCTCACGATTTTCAGCGCAAATCGACAAAGATGGACGAACTAATGTAGAAAAAGTAAAAGAATGATTCAATTGGCTAAAAACTAGAAACTAAATTGGATTTGTTTGTGTTGGTTGTTGTTGTGCCATTTGAACCGGCCTTGGCCTTTAAATAGGGGTTGGTCTTGCCCTCCACAGGCCCTTCTCCACGTCCAATTCGCGGTAGATATGTTTGGAAACCGAGACATACCGTATGGAGAAAGGAAACCCGAGTACCGACAAATTCGGCTAGGTTTCGGACTCTGCCGGTCAGACCGGCCACATGCCTCCGGTCTGACCGGCCCCCCTTGCCGGTCGACCGGCCCATACATGGAGGTCGACCGGTCTTTCCGAAGGAAATCGGCAGATTTCCAAATATTGGCATATTTCCCTATTTTGACTCCTCGGTGCCAATTTTGGGTGTAAACATGTTGTTTGTTAGTAATCAGAGTCTGATATGGTGGAAAATTGCCTCTAGGAAGAAATACCGGCCCCTTGGCTTGATGCTCAGCAATCCTACTATCAACCATAGAATTGACCATGTTGTTCAACCAGGATCCCTGATTGGTTGATCAGCGCATGATGCACGGCATAATCGATCCAATCTTGTAGGTAGTTGAACTCCATAGTGCCTTCTTCTTGCTTTATGTCTGAGGTTTGCTTTCCTTGCCATAACTTTACTCGGGCTCATCGGTGCTGGCAAAACTACCTTGTACCGTTGAACCACCGTGCCCAGGGAGTACGAACAAGCGAGTGCAAAGATTGACTCTGTAGTTTGTTCATCATTTCCTTGAACTCAGCCTTCTGCTCTGGCGTTAATTTATCCATGGTGACGGGGATGATGTTCTCTGGGTCAATTTCAGATGACTTTATGTCCACCATGATGTCTTGTCATGTCCCATTGGGCGTGGGAAAAGCGTGTTGACGAAAAATGTCATGCACCGGCATGAGAGATTTGCTTAGCTCTAGTGCAGGTCCAAATCTTGCTTTTGAGATTCGTAGGGGTGCCGTTGGTTTGATCCTGCAACCAACAAGAAACAAAGAAAGAAAACGAGTTAGTTCGTAAACGATAGCCGATCGCTAATGGCCGATGACGTATCGTTCGATATTGAGCCGATGTTGCATGCATAGAACCGGGAATGGGAAATTGGATCTAATTGATCGGTTGTAGATATTCATAATATATAATCTAAATCTCAAAATACATTTGAACCAATGAGGATAGATCGGCGGCATGCCGAGATAGTATAAATCACTTATGTCTAAAAGTACTTTAAAATGAATATTATACATATTTATAGCATAGCCGATGTCATAAATCTAACATGTATCGGCTAGTACTCCGATACCACTTTATAGTAAGATAACAATATAGATTAAACAGATTAAACAGGAACCGATCAAGTGTTAAAATAACCTAACTGATCGATAATAAGCTTAACATATTGCATCACAGTGAGATCTTAATATAAAGGGCAGATTTAGCATATAAAGTAAACTTATAAGAAACATGATAGCTAAACTAGGTAAGATCGGCTGAAACCTCGATACTATCTCTAATAGCAATCATGAAACAAGATAGATATTATGGTTCTAAATAATACTTAGTAGGTCGGACTCAACCGATGCAGCACTAAGCATAAAGAGAAGCATAAGATCTAAATAGGTCGATGAAATGTTAGTGATATGCCCTAGAGGCAACATGGAGATGTTGGATATCACGTCAATGTTTATGTATTTATGAATAAAGTGTTATTCAGTTCCATGAAATAGACATCTTGTATTGATCAATAAGTATGTGACTTATTTATGAGACTCTTTATGTATGAATCTATTTCTAAACGATCCCTGATCATATGTCATATTGTTGGAACTAATATGATTCTAAGATCGGCATGTTTATTGATTGATGATCATGTCTCATAGATCATGGGTATGGAGATACCAAATCAATAAACATGGACATATGTGTTAGAGAACACATTGTTGGATAGACCCACCATGAGACACTACAGGAATCAATGTGCCATTAGTTGGTCTCAGGTAGTGTTGGTACAAAGTCCTTAGACCTGAGATCACCATGGATTCCAACATGTGTAGTAGCCTACTTTGGGACTACCAAACACTATTCCGAAAAACTGGGTAGTTATAAAGGTAGTTTTCGGGTTTGCTATGAAACATGGAGTGGGATGTGAGTGATCAAGATGGAATTTGCCCCTCCTTTGGAGAGATATCTCTGGGCCCCTCGAGGTAATGGATTATGAAAATGCATGGCCATGCTAAGTTGATTGAGGAGTCAATCAACAGACAGATAATCCAATACGGTTCGAGTGAATGGTTAAGCTATTGAAGGGATGGCACACATCTTGCCTATAGCTTAACTGGTATCGTGAGGCAAAGGGATTTGTGTACACATTACAGGTTCAGAGCCGATATTATATTCTTGTATACTATGGTGTCAATATGTGCTGCTAGGCACCGCTGTTGACAGGTCGGCTGAGTTGGACTCGAGCCGACGATCGGCTAAGTTAGACTATAGCCGAAACCAAGTATACCTGAACCTACAGGGTCGCATGCTTAAGGGGATAAGAACAGGCATTCGAGTTGGACTCGGATACGGCTCGATCGGATAGGGATCTGATCGGATAGAGTCCTATGGGCTTACGACGTGTGGGCGGCCAACTCTATGAGATACGGATGAGATCCGATTCAAAATAGAGTCCTAATCGGCCACTAGTCCCAGTCGGCCAACTCTATATAAAGGAGGGAGGGGTGGAGAGCTGTGGCACGTCAATTGTACGGCATTGAACCGAATCCGCAACAGAAGTCGCCGAGATCAATCTCCACGGAAACCCTCCCCACTTTCAAGCCAAACCCTAGCCTTGCATCGCGTGCTGGCACACGGGTGTTCGGCGTTCTGTCCCCGGACGTGTGGATACCGGTAGAGGCGCTGCTACGTTGCGCGCTGTTGATCGGCTTCGGATCGGCTGCGGTCGAGCGCATCGGAGCGAGGTGCGAGAACACAGTCGGACGACTCGGATCGGCTACGGCATCTGCGAATCGGTTGATTGGCGAATCGGCTGTCCCCGGGTATCGGCTGTCGGCTTGCGGGAATCGGCTACACAGTTCCAGATCGGATTGCCCTGATTGGCTATTCCGCTGCACTACACTCCAATCGGTAACGATCTATCGGCCCTTACTTGCAAGTGTTCCTGGTTTGCGCGGTAAAAGTTTTTGTTTTCGGCTAGCGTAGCCTCCGCATAACCCTTCATGAAAACCATTCAAGATGGTGCATATGCTATATAATCTAAGTCGACGTTGACACCTAACCCTATCGGTTGTTGTCTGGAAATAGATGCTAGCCGATTAGGGTTAGGCAACAATATCGATCTAGATTATATAGAATATATGATAACTCGATGGTTTACGTAAATAGGATTAGAGTGTCATGAAGATGGAAGCAGTAATCCTGAGAGTGCAAGCCACCATAACAAGCCCAACTCAAAAGCAAGAACTCGTCGAAGTAATTGAAAGGAAAAGGTGGCAATGTGTCGAAGTTGTATTGAACTGATTGTTGTTTGTTTACAAGGTCTAGGGTCGTATTTATACCCAGATACATGATATGTCTTTGTCGGACACGATTCCTATCTCTATTACAATTCAAATTATAGATAAGTCCCCTAAGTGAACTCTTACCGGTCACAATCTATAAGGAAATTATTTAAAATAACCTAATTAAAATATACAATTGCCTTTTTGGACTCTATCCATGAAGCACTTCAAACGAATCCGATGACGATTCTAATGCACTTTTACTAAGATCGGCTACATCGGCTTTCATTATCGGAATCAGCTACGTCGGCTGTCTTTGTCTAACTCAGTCTTAGCCGATGAACACCTTAACCGAATCGGTCTCAGCCGATGTGCACTCTGTCTTCGAGAACAACAATCTCCTCCAAATATGCTTCGGCTTTATTTCCAAATATGATGGTTGGCTTACCAAATTTGGTCTATAACACCTTGCAAACTAAGTCTTGTCCCGAGGAGTCTGGCGGTCGTGTCGAGGAGTCAAGGTCGAGAAAGGAAAGCCGAGGTCAAACCCGGAGGGAGGTCGGGACGACCGACCCCAAAGGGATGTCGGGCTCCCAACCACGTCCCGAGGGCTTGCAATCCGAGTTGAGCTTGACTTCAACTCTAGCCCAAGATCTACCCCTGGGTGACACCCTCCACGGCGGCCCTCGAGCCTAAGGAGGAAGGAGACATCCATCCTTAGGATCTAAGGTCCTTCTTGTCATTGTCTTCAGTGGGTTCCCGAGGCATTGCAACAAGGTTTCAGTAGGTTCCTGAAATCTTGTAGCTCGAGCTTCAGCAGGTGCACCGCCTAGGTGCACCTGCCAGGTGTAGCCCCCGAGCCTAGGGTCGGATGGTACATCCAATCCTAGGGACCAGTCTGTAGGATTGCTTTTTATTCCTCCTCCGATCTGACTGTAGCCCGGGGTCTTGTGGCGATTATTAGCTTTAATGGGTCTGCCGCCTGAAGGCATATGGCATTCCCTGAGTTGCCTCTATTGTAGCCCAAAGGGTACCGGCTGAGTTGAGGAGGCCATAGCCCGAAGGTCAATGGCGGTCGCCGAGTTGGTTGGGACTACTGCCCGAAGGCTGATGGTAGTCCCGATCCCGACCGAAGGGTTGTCCGGAAGCCATCATATGAGTCGGCAAAGCCACAGCCCGTAGGCCGGTGGTGGTCGGCGAGTTGGTCGGGACTATCGCCCGAAGGCTCGTTGTAATCCCGAAATCGACCGGGTTCGGCCGGTGGCTAGGAATCGAGTCGCTTGGGTTGTAGCGATGGTGATGATAGTCGATGAAGTCGAAGGGTGGCGCTCGACATTTTTCATTAGAGTGCCAATCACATCTCATCAAGGGCATGAAAACCGATGCTGCACAGCGGCTATTCGAACTCTTGGTTTCCCACTTTTCCCCAGGCGACAGGCAGGGCTGACGGTTAAAATGGAAAAAGTAGTGTACTTTGGCGGCGATTTCCCCCGAACATGTAATGGAGGACTTGCCGATCCCGTTAGCCATTCCATATAACCAACGGTTCGATTTACCCTAGAGATGACACGACGTGCGAGGGAGATGGATGGGCGAGGGTGCTTGGATTTCCGCGCCGTTATTAACGGCGTCGTGCACATTTTCCAAAAACGACGCCTCCAGGCTCATCATTGTCCCTCTTTTTAAGCCCAGTCATTCCAACTTCCTTTCATCTCACACCATCTTTTTGCCAAAAGAGAACTTCAAGACTACCGCCCTCCTTGGTCTTCTACTGTCTCAAAGCTTTCTAAGGCTCATGGAGTCCTCTTTGAGTTCCTCGAAAGCGAGAACTAGAGCGACGCCACGATCGTCATCAACTTGTAATGTCCCGAATCCCGGCATTTACTCAAATGCTTTCTCTCCTTTCTCGTTTCTCTGTTTTTCTATTGCAACCTCACTTGCCAGGTGTTGATGCCATGCCAGGGTGTTGGAGCCCGCCCAGTGTTGTCACGACCGGATGTAGTGGAGATTAGCCTCCCCGGTTGTGACGACTGATCCGAGGGGGAAATGGAGGTTGTCTACTTCCCCCGAGGTGGGGCCAACTTCACACGGGTGCTTGGAGGCACAAGTGTTGGAACCAACCATGAAAATACCATGCCGGGGTCTTGTGAGGTTCACGGCCTCCACAGTGAGTTCCGGCATTTTATTGTATTCTTCACTTTATCGATGTTGATCGAGCTGGCTAGAGTCCTTGATAGAGAGCCGTCGGATGTCGATCCTCGCATTGAAGGGTTGTCCTCCTGACCCGGTGCTGAGGAGCTCGTAGGTCAGCGTCGGCACTCCGAGGACCTTCTCCAGGACCTACTCGCCACGCTTGATGATGCTGAGGTGAGGGTGAGGGCATCCAAGGTGGGTAAAGCCGAAGTGGAGAGGAAGCTGGAGGCCGGCGAGTAGGCGAGAGACGAAGCACTGGCCGAGATGGCTGTGGACAAGGCCACACGAGAAGAAGCCGTCTATGAGTATAATTCTTTATTTCTTTCTACTCTTGGTTTCGGCCTATGTTCTTGACCGACCTCTTTTTGAATAGGCCAACATGCGGCCCTCCACCGACAGGTCGGTGGACTGTCGGCTCACGTCAAGACGGCCGTGGGGCGCTGCGAGATTTGCGTGGATGGAGTCTGGGCGCTCCTCGCCAAGATCGACCCGAAGTCATCGGCCATGCCAACCGATGACGCGATCATGGAGTGTCTTCAGAGTTGCCGGGGGCTTCTCCAAGCCTACATCTGGGGCATGGCAAAAACGACGGCGGCGCACGTCCTTGGGGTGGTTCAAAAACTGTACCCCCGTGCGGAGGTCGAGGAAGTCACCGAAGGGTGGCCTGCTGGAATGGTCGAGGCCGACGTTGAGGGCATCTGCACCTCATGGAGCCAACAGCGGAGAAGATCGTCGCTGACATGGACCTGTAAATTAGGGGGACCTTGGGCCCTATGTATGATCGTCACCTCGTTTGTATAAGAAGAAACATTATCAGTTCCTTTAAATGTCGTCTTCAATTCACGAAATGTCCGATATGTGTGTTGTGTTGTTGTTTTTGGACACCCAACTTTCCGCTATGTAACAGACCGCGCTGAGCGACCTCATCCTTCTAGGTACGAATCCGGAGGGCTCCCTGTCATGCTCTGGCAAAGTTACCACTCTGGGTAGTTTGCGCCACGCGACCTCAGCCGTCAATAGATCGAAAACCGGAAGGCTTCTGGTCAAGCTCGAGGACGTCTATCCCTTGGAGTAGATCATACTGAATGATCTCGGTCATCAATAGACCAAGTCCGGAGGGCTACCGATCAAGCTCAAGCAGCTCTTCCTCCTCCATAGCGGGTTGATACATGAAGAGATAGCCTTCTATTCACCTCATGACCGACCTCCGATACCGAGCGGCTTAGGGTCTCAACAGACTGATCCGGACTGCACCCCAGTCTAACCCGGTCGACTCAGCCATGTATAGGGTGAATAGCTGGACGGGGGAAGATCGGTGATCACTCGGTACGTGTATAACTCTCGTGGCCAAGCGGCTAAAGCCTACGGAATGGATCCCGGGGGCATTCAGTCGAGCAAGGCCATTTAGTTGTGTACGCAGCGAGTGAGGGTGAGGTCGATGACCGACTAATCTTTGTGTGTTCGACTGTCGAAGTAGAGCGGCTTGAGCCATCACCAGACCTTTGTCCGAGTGACTGCAAGTCGAGCTCCTGGCGTCTTAGTCATATACACAGGATATAGTCGTTAAAAACCCCGAGCTCATTCGTCTGGCACTTGAATGAAACACGACTTGTCCCGACCCTGGCCTGCCTTGGGTAGGGGACAGGCGCCTATCCCAAGGGTCATCAAGTCGAGCCATCACGTTCAGTCAAAGTGGGCAAAGAATGAACCCCCGAGCAGCTCAAGCTCAGCCGGTGGACTCCTCTTCTCATGTTCCCTCGGTGACAAGCACGGCGGGCATTGCTCGGGGCACACCGTAAGAATATTTGTGAGAGAAGGGGTCAACGCAGCTGGCGGTTCTACTCGGGAGGGCTTCCAAGCCCCCGAACCGTTTGAGCGTCAGGAGGGAAATGTCCTGCAAAAAGATCAGGGAATAATTGAAATTACGCTATTTAAAGGGATTAAGGGTCGGGTACTTAGCTGTTCAAGCGTAGAATCGGTGCAGGTGCCTGATGTTCCATGAATTCGGCACCTCCTGTCCATTTCGCGAACTAGCCTGTAGTAGCTCGAACGTGTGACGGAGGAAACGATGAAGGGCCTTCCCAAGGAGCTGACAATTTGTTCATGCCGTCCGAGGATTGTACCCTACGGCGCACGAGATCGCCGACCATGAAGGACCTCACGCGGATGTTTCAATCATGGTATCGATGAAGGGCCTGCTGGTATCAGTCCATCTGGATTGCCGCAGCCATCCATGCTTCCTCAAGGCTTTCAATATCCTCAGCCCACGTCTGTTCGGCCAGGCCTTCATCATAGAGGCGAATCCTCGGGGACTCATGGAGCATGTCGACAGGCAGAAGTGCCTCTGAGTTGTAAACCAGGAAGAATGGGGTTCGTCCTATGGCTTGGCTCTGCTAGTTGCGGAGCCCCCAGAGCACACGGGCAGCTCGTGCAACCAGCGACCCCCGTACTTTTGGAGTGGGTCGAAGATTCGAGCCTTTAGACCTGCGAGAATCATGCCATTCGCACGCTCGCGAGTGCCGTTCGACAGGGTGCGCCACCGAGGCATACTTGACCTCGATGCATCTATCCTCGTAGAACTCCCAAAAATCGTTCCCGGAAAGCTACGTGCCGAGGTTGGTAATAATCCTCCTCGGGACGATAAAATGGAAAATTAATGCCCTCAATGAATTCATCCGCCTTCTTTGCAGTGTAGGTCTTCAAGGGCATTACCTCAATCCATTTCGTGAACTTGTCGATTGCAACAAAGAGACGATCATAGCCATGTTGTGCCTTCAGGAACGGGATGACCATGTCGAGTCCCTAGCACGTAAACGGCCATGACAACGGGATTGTTTGGAAAGCCTGAGCTGGAAGATGATCCTGTTTGGCAAAGAATTGGCACCCCGGGTAGCGTCGCACTAGCTCCTTGGTGTTCTCATTGGTAGTCGGCCAATAGAAACCCAAGCGGAAAGCCTTGCCAACCAGCGTCCTAGCGCCCGTGTGGTTGCTGCAGATACCTGAATGAATTTCATGGAGGATCTGGACCCCACTGTCTCGGAGGACACACAGCAATAGTACTCGGGTCGAGGCCGCCCGTTTGTACAACTTGGAGCCAACCATGACGTACTGCTTACTGCATTAGGCGATGCGCTCGGCCACAGCCTTGTCGGGCGGTAGCACCTTGGTGGTGATGTAGTCAATGAGCTCTTGACGCCAGTCATCCGTGGCGCCGGTGATGGTAATGCCCTTGATTGACGACTTGTGCAGCAGAGGAGGGGTCGGCTCATTTGACTCCGAGTCCTTGATTGACGACTTGTGCAGCTCGTGGACAAAAATCCTTCCGGAACGATCGCGTGAGATGACCCAAGCTTGGTCAGCTGGTCGGCTGCCGTATTGGCATCGCGGAGGACGTGATGGAACTTGAGGCTGCTGAACTTGCCCTCGAGCTTCCGGACCTCGGCACAATACGCGTCCATCTTTTCGCTCGAATAGGTCCAGTCCATGTTGACCTGGCTAATCACTAGCTTCGAATCACCATACACCATGAGGAGCTCGACGCCGATGGACTTGGCGATTCGGAGACCATGGAGTTAAGCCTCGTATTCAGCGGCTTTATTCGATGCTTTAAAGAGCAACTGGAGGACGTACTTGAGATACTCACCCTTTGGGGAGGTCAAAAGCACGCTGGCTCCAGCGCCGTCGATGCTGAGGGAGCCATCAAATTACATGGTCCAGGTCGGTCGAATCTCAGTGGTCGGCGGGAGCTGGATTCTCCGTTCACTATGCTACGAAGTTGGCATGGACTTGGGACTTGATGGTTTTTTGCGGCTTGTAGTCAATGGAGAACTCGCCCATCTTCAAGGCCCACTTCACTATCCAACCAGTGGCCTCGCGGTTCCGAATGACATCCTCGAGGAGGAACCCGGTCACCACCACCACCTTCTGAGCTTGGAAGTAATGCCTTAGCTTTCGGGTGGTGATGAGGATGGCGTACAATAGCTTCTGTACTTGAGGATACCACGCTGTAGATGGTCCAAGGATCTCGGAAATGTAGTTGACTGGCCTTTGGACTGGATAGGCACGACTGTCGAAACTCGGTTTCGGCAATATAATTTCTGGGGTCGCAGTCGAGATCGCCAAGCACAATGGGTTAGAAGAAGAAGAGGATTTAGACAGGTTCAGGCCCTCTCGTGAGGTAATACCCTACTCCTGTTTCGGGGATTCGATCCGCCCAGTGTCTTTATTGATCTCATGATCTCGTGTATCTAAAGCTGAAAGCTCATCTAACTTCTCATGAAGCATATGATCTAAAAACGATATCCTTCAAGGGACGACCCTTACCCCCCTTATATAGTCTTGGGAGGTGGGCTTACAAATCGGAAACCCTATCTTACTCTAAATCGGTTTCCTCAATCTTACCAAACTATGACTATGAGCCGTTGCCTTATCTAATCGGCAACGTAATACCCAAGTCGTAGTTGGTTTACATATTTGGTAGGCACAACCTATCCCTATCTCCAGTCGGATAAGCTTGCCATGTAGATACCCGGTGCCATAATCTCCACAGTAGCCCCAGAGTCCTTTTCGTCGATGAGACAACTCGGCTTCAAACCAAAATAGTACGCAGCCAAAAACCTCTTTGGCCGAGTGCTCGGCGCCAAGTGATTCCATCATCTCTGCTGAATCTTCCCAGTGGCTCAAAGGCGTGAAGGGCTGGAAAATATCTCAAAAATTCTCAAAAATAAATATCTAGGTGCATCTCTGATGCACCAAATTAAGTGTAGCCCCGACTATGTGGTTAGTCAAAAATAGACTAAACATATAGGCAAGAACTATAAAAAATCATTCTTATGTAGATGCTTAGCTCAAGCTAAAGCAACCTCATCACTCGTCAAGCTCGTGCTCGTCAGAGTGAATTTGCCCGAATCATCCCGAGCAAATAACTCAATTAACCCTAGTGGGTGGAAAGCACTCGGTAGGCTCACGTCTATCCGAGTGAATCTGCCGAGTCATCTCGGAACAAATATTTCAATCATCCCTCATGGGTAAGAAATCAATTCGCTCGGTAAGCTCATGCTTATCCGAGCTGATCTTCTCGAGTCATCCCGAAAATTTGCCCGAGTCATCTCGGAACAAATAATTCTCATATAAATGCTTAGCTCAAGCTAAAGCAATTATAGAAAATCACATCACTCGGCAAGCTCATGCTTATCCGAGTAGTTCGCCAGTCGTCTCGGAACAAATAATTTATTTAGCCCTCATGGGTAAGAAATTAATTCACTCGGCAAACTCATGCTTATCCGAGTTGATTTGCAGAGTCATCTCGGGACAAATAATTTAATCAACCCTCATGGCTAAAAAACACTCGGCAAGCTCATGCTCGTCCGAGTTAACTTGTCCGAGTCATCTCGGGACAAATAATTTAATCAACCCTCATGGGTAAAAAACACTCGGCAAGCTCATGCTCATCCGAGTTAACTTGTTCGAGTCATCTCGGGACAAATAATTTAATCAACCCTCATGGGTAAAAAAACACTTGGCAAGCTCATGCTCGTCAGGTTAACTTGTCCGAGTCATCTCGGGACAAATAATCTAATCAACCCTCATGGGTAAAAAACATTCGGCAAGCTCATGCTCATCAGGAGTTAACTTGCCCAGAGTCATCTCGGAACAAATAATTTAATCAACCCTCATGGGTAAAAATCACTCGGCGAGCTCATGCTCATCCGAGTTAACTTGTCCGAGTCATCCCGGGACAAATAATTTAGTCAACCCTCATGGGTAAACAAATTTTTCAGTCATCTAAAAAATATGACCGAAATATTAAATAGCTCCTGCCATAATATTGGTCTTAATCTAAAAGATCTTCACCAAGGTGGAAAAAATAGCATTGATATAATCATTTAATCAAATGCTTAAAAACCAAACAGTTCTGTCATCGGGACAGCCATGAAAAGCTTAACTGTTTGTCACCTTTCAAATTGCATCGTGCCAACTTCTCATGAAGTTATGCAAACCGCGGTATGAAAGGATTTTAAAGGTATTGGGCTATGTGACACGCACATATTGCCAGGGGAAATCTGCTCAAGTCCATCCACTTAAGTCCCTAAGGACACGTGTCAAGCCACACCTTAGCTGGGCCGCAAGTCTCTCATGGGCTCGGCCCAATCGCGAGATAACTTGGCAAAAACCCTCAAGTCTTTTTACGAAGCCTCGAGGTCATCCTCGACACTTCATCTTCCCAAAAATTTCCTCTTTCGCAGCCTTGTTCACCGCTCTCGTGGAGAACCCTAAACTCGTGTACATGCAAATCCATCCATCTAGGAACTCTTGTTCCATCACAAGCCATCTTCCGCATCTAGCCTCCAAGATTCCCTTGTCATCCGAGGTTCAGTCAGGAGTAAGTTTAATCATCTTGGTCTCTTTATGCCTCCGATGTGAACTTGTAGGTATCTAGCTTATTTATGTTAATGCCTTGACCCGAGTCTTCATAGAAAATTTCTTAAGTAATTTTCGTCCGACTGTCACCAAGCCTAAGCTTGATTAGGTCATCAAAAAATTCTCAGTCCTTATCTATTAAACTCAAATCAAGAAACATTAAACAATGATAAACCAAATATAAACAAGTTGTCAAAGAAAACCATGCTTTATTGACACGTATGCAGCCCCCGACTGTCAACTCGAGAAGTCATCTTGCTTGAGATTGGCAGTCAAGAATAACATGAAACTTACGGCAATTTAAGCATAGTATCGTCGAAGATGTTCAATATTCCAGGAGTTCTTCACCATAGATCCATCTTCGCACTTTAGTCGAAATGCTCTTGGCCGAGTCACCTCAGCGATTATGTATGGTCCTTCCCATAGTGGAGATAATTTGTGATGGTCCTTGGTGGTCTGGATCTTGCGTAACCAAATCATCGACAATGAAAGCTCGCGCCCGAATCATTGCGACTATGGAATCTTCTAAGTCCTTGAAGATATCTTGCCGACTGGATCAAGGAAGATTTTCTTTGTTTTGGCGTCGCCTTGTCCCGACTTGGCTATCCTCTTTGTAGAAATTTCACCCTCTTCAGATGTTGATGTAGCCAGTCGGATTTCTTCCTGGCCACGTGATCTCTCACAAGATTGGGCCATATCGCAGCTTTCTTCGTCGCAGGTGAAGGCTTGTTTGACGTTGCTGCGTAGGGTGATGACGCCGTTAGGGCCAGGCGTCTTCATGCAGAGGTAAGTGTAGTGTGGTATCGCCATGAATTTGGCGAGTGCGGGCCTTCGATGATCGCGTGGTAGGCCGTCTTTGAAGTCGACCACCCGAAGGTGGTATTCTCCGTTCGGAAATTCTCGCGAACTCCGGAGGTGGCTGGAAAGGCGATGTGCCCGAGTGGTGTGGGCGACGCCCGGGATCACTCCGTGGAAGGGGCTGAGCTTGCCTTCAACTCGGTTCTTAGGATTTGTATCTCATCCAGGGTCTTGGCGAACGTAGATTGAGGACGCTGCCCCCATCGATGAGGACGCGCTTGCTTGATGTTCGAACCACCGGGTGAGTACCAAGGGATCTTGCCTAGGTGAACCACTCGGTCGGGATGATCCGAGCGATTAAACGTGATGCCACCTCCGACCATCGTAGATGTTGTGGGACTTCGGGTTGTGTTGCGTTGACCTCGCGGTCCATCGGCTTTTGCTTCCTCTTGGACTCATAAGCTGCGGCCCCGAATATGTGATTCAGCTCGCCCACGTGGCCTTGAAAAGGCTCGAATTTCCGTCGGGTTGTTCTTCTTGGTTCTCGATGGACCGGTTTCATTAGTCGGCTTCTTGTTTAACCGTGCCGCATATTGCTCGAGAATTGCTTGTAGATGATGCGTGTGCGGGCGTTCACGATCGTTCATGATCGCGTCGTAAGCCGCAACTCGACGACGGTGTTGAGAATCGGACGTTGTGGCAACCAGGTCTTGGTGCCGGCGCTTGCGATCTTTCTGGGCCTGATTGCTGCTGCCGTTATCCTTCCTCGGATGCGGCTTCCTTCCGAGTGCTTGTCATCCCATTTGTCGGCCGGTCTTGGCGTGCCGCCTTGATTGCATCGTTGGACTTGGCGTAGGAGTTCGCCGTCTCGAACATTTGCTTCACCGTCTTCGGTGGCTTGCGCCAAACTTTCCAATTAACGGCTCATCACGGACTCCCTTACGGAAGCGGCGATGATGATGTCATCGGTGATGTTGGGGATCTTGTTGCGCTTTTCGGAGAAGCGCCGGATGTAATCCTTCAAAGGCTCGTCCGGCTTCTGGATGACGTTGTATAGATCGAAGTGTGTGCCGGGCCTCTCGAAGGTTCCTTGGAAGTTGGCGATGAAGTGGTCCCTCAGCTCGCTCCACGAGCCGATTGAGCCTCTTGGCGGGTTTGTGAGCCGAGTTCTGGCTGAGTTGGCGAGGCCACGGGCAAATAATTGGCCATAGCCTTGTTGTCGCCGCTGCTGCGCGGATGGCGAGAGTATACACGGTAAGCCACGACTCGGGGTCGGTCTTGCCGTCGTACCTTTCGATTCTGTGGGCTTAAAACCACTTTGGGCCAATGCACTCGGCGAAGCTCCCGAGTGAAAGGCGGTACTCCGTCGTCGCCGCAATCGGGTGATCCCCTCCGATCTTCCGAGTGCGTCGGTCCCGCTCTGGTAGCGGCGATCGAGGACTTCCCGCAGATCACTCGGCGGGGTCTTCGGTTGGCTGGTTGGGTAGCTGGAGCTGTTGTTGCGGCGGACGCGGTGGTGGACGGGTGGACGTCCATGTCGTTTATCGCGGGAGTCGGCCGTTTGCTCTGGTACTTCTGCGTGGACTCGCGAGGTGGGCCTCTTGGCACTGGTCGTCGGCCGATCGCTCGGGCCTCTTATAGTCTCACGACCTTAGAGACGGAAGGCGGCTCTTGTCTAGCGTTTCAGCCACGATTCGGTCGGCCTTCGTGCCGAGGTGGTGGGGTGGCCGTTAGGCGGCTGCGACGATGGTCTTTATCTTGTCGAGTATCGGAGTCATGTTGGCGGGTGCCGTTTAATTGACGGTGTCCAAGAGCGTGAGTGCGGCAACAGCGTTCTGCTGTGGCATTTGGAGGATGTTGGTGTTGCGGACCCGTGTTTGGAGGATGGCCTCCTGGGCAGATCATCCGGCTGCACGTAGATCCTGCTTCCTTCTGTCGGCCTCGTCCTTGCGTTGCTTCCTCCTCTTGGTCGTCTTGCGCTCGTGCTCAATCTTGGCTCGCTCTTCTTGACAAGCCTCTGGCCATGGCTGAGTCGGACTCGTCGGCTCGGCCATGAGGACATCAAACCACTTCGGCTCATAGTCCATGCGGCAGTCGGAGTTGTCGGCTTTGTCAGAGGGGATGCCATAGAGTTCGTCGAAGCCGGCGGAGCTGAGGTATCCATTGAGCTCCGAAGATGAGCAGGAGCTGAATGATGGGAGGATGACGGCGACCTCTCTTGATCTGGGTAGCCGGTGCGGATCGTTCCGGTCCGTGTCGAGCTTGGGGATGCGGGCTCCTCAGTGGGTCGCCCCGACTCGGGAGAGAAGTTTGCTGTAGATCTTGGCGGCGTTTGGTAACCCAAACGACACAGAGAGGTCTTCGTCTGAGTATATCGTCTCCGTCGGGGAGGTGAGAAGTTTGACGCTGATTTCGGCGATATTCGGTAATCCGAATGGTGCCGAGCGAAGTCCGTCGTCGGAGAAAGTAGATTGCATCTTGGTCTTCAAGACGTCGTTGTAGATCTTGGCGCTGTTCAGGAGCCCGAACGGCGTCGGCGGGTCTCTCCTTCCGGCGGTTCGAATCCGAGTCGAAGGAGGAGTCGTCGAAGAAGTTGTTGGAGGCGAAGTCGCCGAATCTGAAGGAGATCCCATCACGCTTGTTGGCGAGATTGTTGGAGAAGTCTTGACGCGCGGTCCCCTACAGCGCGCCAGCGTCGAAACTCGGTTTCGGCAATATAATTTCTGGGGTCGCAGTCGAGATCGCCAAGCACAATGGGTTAGAAGAAGAAGAGGATTTAGACAGGTTCGGGCCCTCTCGTGAGGTAATACCCTACTCTGTTTCGGGATTCGATCCGAGTGTCTTTATTGATCTCATGATCTCGTGTATCTAAAGCTGAAAGCTCATCTAACTTCTCATGAAGCATATGATCTAAAAACGATATCCTTCAAGGGACGACCCTTACCCCCTTATATAGTCTTGGGAGGTGGGCTTACAAATCGGAAACCCTATCTTACTCTAAATCGGTTTCCTCAATCTTACCAAACTATGACTATGAGCCGTTGCCTTATCTAATCGGCAATGTAATACCCAAGTCGTAGTTGGTTTACATATTTGGTAGGCACAACCTATCCCTATCTCCAGTCGGATAAGCTTGCCATGTAGATACCCGATTGCCATAATCTCCACAACGACCTTCTTCTGGGCGCTCGACAACAAGCACTATGCTTACGACCGATGTAGTTGCGGCGACGTACAGAAGCAATTGTTCCTTGGGGTTCGGCGCCATGAGTACTGGTGGCATGGTCAAGAGGTGCTTGAGGTCGGCGAAGGCCTTTTCGCATCGTCCGTCCACTGGAAGCCTTTGTCTTTCCCAACCAGCTTGAAGAATGGCGCTCCGCGCTTGCCGAGACGGGAAACAAACCTCCTGAGCGACGTCATGCTTCCTGTGAGCTTCTGCACGTCCCTGACACAGGATGGCTTGCCCATGTTTAAGATTGCTAAGATCTTCTCGGGGTTGGCTTCAATCCCTCGGCTAGGGACGATGAAACCGAGGAGCTTCCCGGATGATATGCCGAAGACACATTTGTTGGGATTAAGCTTCCATCGATATGTGCGGAGCTTCGCGAAGGTCTCAGCTATGTCAGCCAAGAGCCATGTCATCAATGTAGGCCTTGACATTATAGCCGATCTGGCTCGCTAGACAACACTGAATGGCTCGTTGGTAACTTGACCTAGCATTCTTTAGACCAAAGGCCAAAGGCCCCGAATGGCGTGATAAAAGACGTCTTCTCCTGGTCGGATGCTTTGAGGCCTACCTGGTGATAGCCCGAGTAGTAGTCCAAGAAACACAGGAGGGAACAACCCGTAGTGGAGTCGATGACTTGGTCAATACAGGGAAGAGTAAATGGGTGCTTAAGACAATGTTTGTTCGATCGGTATAATCAACACACATTCTCCATTTCCCATTTTCTTCTTTACAAGAACCGGATTGGCTAACCATTCTGGATGATACACTTCTTTGATGAAGCCTGCTTCTAGAAGCCGGGTTAACTCCTTCCGGATCTCGTCCCAGCGCTCCTGGGCAAATCGCCGTAGCCTCTGTCTGGCGGGCTTGGCGTCGGGGCAAACATGGAGCTCATGCTCGACCAACTCCCTGGGTACTCCCGGCATGTCCGCCGGTTTCCAAGCAAACATGTCAATGTTTGCGCGTAGGAAGATTGACAAGCGTGCTTTCCTATTTCTCCCGAGGCTGTGCCTATCAACGCCGTCTTGGATGGGTCGGTGTCGGGGAGGGCGATGAACTTGTAGTCGACGTGGTCGGCAACGGGTCTTGATACCAGTGGCGCAGAGCTCGGGGCTTCCTCGACCATCGGTGCCTTCCCCTTGGAGTCGACAGGCGAGGGGGCGAATCCCCCATGCGGGCTGAGGGATTGACGATCTCACCCAGGATGAGGCTCTCGGTTTCGCAGGCATAGGAGGTGCGACATTGCCTCGCACGAAGATCTCCCCTGCGGGCCCTAGGACCTTGAGGACCAGGTACGTGTAGGGGGGACCGTCATGGACTTGGCGAGAGCTGGGCAGCCGAGTACCGCATGGTAGGTGGTCTCGAAGTCCGCCACATAGAATCTGACGAACTCGGTGCGGTAGTTATCCCGCGTTCCGAACGTCACGGGAAGAGAGATCATTCCAAACGACGAGTCTGTGGGCTCGAGAGTGGAGAGGGAGACCCCGAGCTCACGCAAGGTTCCTCAGAAGAGGACGTTGATGCCGCTCCCCCCATCAATGAGGACATGCTTGAGGCGCACCTTGAGCACCACCAGGTCCACCACCAGCTGAAACCGGCTTTGCTTCGGGACGTTGGCCCAAGAGAATGAGATCGGGACCTCTGACTACCGAAGGTGCTCGGACGACTCGGTGGAGATTGCATTCACTCGGTGGGAGAGAAGCTTCTACTAGCGTCATCTCTCTAACATTGCTTCACCACCGAGGATCATGTTGACGGTGTGGGTCGGCTCCTGGAAGCCATCATCCCTCCGATGATCCTCTTTCTGGCGCTTTGCATCTCCATCCCTCCTCCGCCGTGGCCCCAGGTCGGGGGTTCTGTGCCTCCTAGGCCAACCGATCCTAGAGGGTGTAGCATTGACGGATGGTGTGATTGCCTTCCGGGTGCAGGAAGCACGGCTTGTCCAGTGCCTCTTGGACCAATTCGCTCGAGGTCTCTCCCCTCGAGCTCGGGCTTTCAATGGCCACGACCTTGGGGGACGACTTGTGTTTCACATCGTCCCACTTGATCCGTGGAGGATGTCGGTGGTCCGTTCTTCTTGGTGAGCACCGGTCAGGCTTATCCCGCTCCTTTCCCTAAGACTCCCTTGGGATGAGGAGTTCTGGGACGAGCATTTCCTGCCGTTCGGCATCCTCAGCGTTGGCGAAGCTCTCAACAATGGAGATCATGTCCGCCGGAGAGGTCAGCCGATTCCTAACGAGGAACCGGAACAACTCGGAGGGCTTTCGGAGGCCCTCAGAGAAGATGCACATGACATCTTCTTCGGCGTTGCTCGAAACGGTGTTGCAGCGTTCCGAGAAGCGTCGGATGTAGTCCCAGATGGACTCGCTAGCCCCCTGCAGAACTTGGCAGAGGTCGTAGCGTGAGGCTGGGCTCTACCAAGTGCCCTGGTAGTTGGCGATGAATGAGTCACAGAGCGCATCCCAAGAGTCAATAGAACACTCGGGGAGCCCTGCTAGCCAATTTACGGCAGTCGGGGCCAGCATGACCGGGAGATAGTTCGCCATCACGTGGCATCACCGTTCGCCGCCAGGACAGCCGTGTAGTATAGCTGAAGCCATAAGGTAAGGTCGGTCTTACCATCGTAAGGATCAATCCCGGTCGGGCAGAACCCCCTCGGCCACGTCACCTGCCAGAGGCTAGCCGTGAAGGCTGAGAAACCATTGTGCCGCGGTATGGCCTCGATGTCAGCGGCGCCATCAGGAGGACCATGCATTCGATCGTAATCGTCTAGGCACCGCATCTCCTGGTGCCTCCGGTTTGTGACATGATGCTCGATGGTGTTGCGGGCATCGGTCTTCTGTGTGATGATCTGACACATGTCCTAGTGTAAGAGCTGTCCAGGTGCTCCGTCGTACGGGCATTCCAGGGGCGCCCACCCGAACCATCGGGGACAGCCCCGTCCCTCGTGGCTCAGCCCTTGGAGGGGCACAGTGAGGCGGAGTGGCCAACACTCTGCTGCTGCCGAGACCTTGAGCGTAGCGTGCTCCCCAGGGGGCGCTCGGACGAGCCTGGGATGTTGAGCTGAGTGGCGGTCGCCTGGGTCATGGCCTTCGCCTTCCGCACCTCCGGAGAGACGAGAAGGACATTGAGCGCTCGCTCGATTGCCACCAAGTTGGTCGTCGGCGTTCAAAAGACCTATTGCCCCTTGAACTCCATGGTGAAGTCGGACTCTAGGCTCCGGGGTTGGATGCGAGGGCGCTGGGCCTGCTCGCGCCACGTAAGCCATCCCAGATTGCACTGACGGTGGACGTTACGATGGGCATCGTACTCCTGGGAGCCCGTGATCTCATCCTTGGAAACAGTGCCCACCATCATGACGAAGTTCGCCGGCCAGCGGTTGCCCGGGATGAAGACTGGTCCGCACAGCCGTTTCGCCAGCGTCGAACATGGAGGAGAAACACGGCGGGCGATCTTCTAGGTGCTTTGCACCCTAGGGAGCATGGGAGTCCACCTGGCGACGAACAAAGTGGATGGTGGGATCCCCGTGGCGGAGAAGCTAGACGCGGGGAGTAGCGTCCTGCAGGGCGTTCGACCTGGATCCAAGTTGAGTCCGCCCTCGAGACTACCGGGCGGGCGATCGGCGGCTTGGGCCGCCAAGCTGCGGGGTCGGGCACGAAGCCGCGTGCCTCGGCCTCCCCACCTCGCGGCCGTCGCGTGGTTCGGCTCGCACGAAGCCACCTGGGAGAGGGTGAGGCGGCTAAAGTCGTCGGCATGGTTCCTCATCTCTCTGAAGCGTTGGATGTATTCTTGAACCGACTCGTTGTGCTTTTGGCTGATACTGGTGAGGTCCGACAACTTCATTTCATGGTTGCCGGAGTAAAAGTAGCTATGAAATTGTTTTTCGAGATCGGCCCAGCTCTGAATTGAGTTGTAAGGCAATGAAGAGAACCAGGTAAAAGCCGATCCCGAAAGGGACAGGGGGAACAAACGAACTCTCAAGGCGTCTGTAGCCGATGCTTTGCCGCACTACGCCAAGAATCAGCTGACATGCTCGTAGGTCGAAACATTGTCTTGCCCTGAGAACTTCGAAAAATTTGGGATCTTGTATCGGTTGGGCAATGTAATCCGCTCAAAATGCTCTGGATAAGAATACCGATACATGTTCCCTGAGTCCTTTGGCTCGAGGCCGAATTGATCGCGCATAACATCTGCAATCAAATCGGCCAAGTCCGGTTGGCCTGCTGTATCGGCTCGTATGGGTCATATGGTGCGGGTGCTTGCTGATACAGCGGTGGTGGCGTTTGAGGCCTGTAGTGATGATCTTGGCGGCCTCCTTGATATTGGTAGTGGAGTGGATGATCAGCGGGAGGCGGCCGATTTGCGGCGATTCGACGAAAGTTGTTTGGTTGATTGTGATTGTTATTCAATTACAGGGATCTCGGTCCTATTTATACCCAGGAGTAACATTATCCGTACAGACCCTGGACTCTTTCTAAACTACTATTTAAAATACGACAATATCCCGGGAAGGACCCATGCCGCATTACAATAAACAGTTTAAACAAATTCCTAATTTACGGATACAATTGCCATTACAAGACTCTATCCACATATGACAATATCTTTTAATGCGCAAACTGATAACCGAATCTTCTATTTATCTTCAAGCACTTTCATCAGAAACGGTTTTATCTTCTCATCTGACTCAGCATCGGCTATCGGCTATCCTCGTCCGATCCAACCTCAGCCGATTGACCTCATAGCCAATCGTTACTTAGCCGAGTTGAGCATAACCGACGCAGCCTCTGCTTCTCTGCAGATCATTCCGCCAATCCAATTCCGCTTCAAATTCGACCTTGAACTTGGGGATTTGGGTTACCAAATTTGGTCGTTAACAGAGCCAAAGCGCCACGTGGTTCTCCCAGGCAAAAGGAAAATCGTGGGAGTCGAGGATAGAACTGACAAAGATTACGATCAGTTTGACGGGAAAACTCCGTTCGCGGTGGCGGTTGACCCGAGTATATCTAGAGTGGTTTCAGTGGACCCTCGTAAAATTTGCATGTCAGTCTGTCTTGCATCCATCATTGCTTAGCTCTGTATATTTAGCCGCACTATCCAATCATTGCCATATCTCTCGCTAATTCCAAGTTTGATGGAGATACACGAGTACTACTACGTCGTCATCACAGAATGAGGTGGCCGTCAGATTATCTAAGAAAGAGCAAGATAGAAAGATTATGAAGCAAAGGGAGAAGAGCAAGAAAAAAGAAGCACTGTCCACATTCTCCTTGACTTCACGAAGCGGCTTCGTCGATCGCCAGCTTCACCATCCTGTCCATGTGTTTGCTCATCAGCAGTAGAACATGAACCGCTTAACATTCTCCTTGACTTCAGGAAGCGGCTTCGTCGATCGCCAGCTTCACCATCCGCTCCATGTGTTTGCTCACCAGCAATAGAACATGAACCGCTTGACATGAACGGCTTCTATATGTTACAGGGAGCGATGAGTAAAAACAACAAAAAGGCTACTACGATGGATCATGACATGTTGAAGAGACCAAGATCGGTGAAGAAGGTAGGAAGAAGGCGTCGGGGCCTCTCTACGGATCATCAGGAGCAGCTAGATGCGGATACGGATGAGACGACTAAGATAAACTATTTGAAATAGGCCATATGTTAATTGTATATTATTATTTAAATTTAAAATAGTTTTAAATATGACAAATGTTAATTATATGTTATTATTTCAATTTAAAATATTTTTCAAATAGGCCATATGTTAATTATATATTATTATTTAAATTTTAAATAGTTTATTATTATTTAAATTTTAAATTTTTCAAAATATTATTTCAATTTATAATTTTTTTAATTATATGAATATATGTTAATTATGTATGAATATATGAACATATGTTAATTATATATGAATATAAAATATATCAACATATGAACATTATAATTATATATGAATATAAAATACAATATAATAGGGCACAGTAATAATTAGTCCCGGTTTGTTACAGGTGAATTTGAGTGGGCGGGAAACCATCTTTAGTCCCGGTTGGTGGCTTCAACCGGACTAAAGATGGCCACCCCAGGCCATGTGGCTGCCCCGCCATCTTTAGTCCCGGTTGGTGGCTCCAACCGGGACTAGAGATCCTATCTTTTGTCCCGGTTGAAGCCACCAACCGGACCGTCATCTTTAGTCCCGGTTGATGGCTCCAACTAGGACAAAAGATAGGATCTCTAGTCCCGGTTGGAGCCAACAACCGGGCTATAGTATCTTTAGTCCGGTTGATGGCTTCAACCGGAACAAAAGATGTCGTTCCTATGTATAGCAAGGGCCTCACTTGGGGATCCAACACTTAGCCGTTTTCGCACTTCGAACTCGCATCGCCGCCGTCTTCGTCACCTTGTCGCCGAGCCCCGGGACGCCGCCGCAGCCTGCCGTCGTCGTCGGCCGAAGGACCGCCGCCGTCTTCGTATCATTCGCAGTTAGCACCGCCACCCCGATTTCCCCACATTGTGATGCGCTAGGGTTGGCCGTCGTCGACGCCATCGCCATCGCCACCATCGTCGCGGTCGCCGCCGCCGCAGCCGCCGTAGCTGTCGCCGTCGCCCCATCCCCACGCCACCCCACTCCCTCGTTGCCCCCTCCCCACGGCCCCCGATCCCCACGCCGGCCTTCCCTAAACCCTAAACCCTAAGGCGCCGCCCTTCCCTCCACGCGCCGCCGCCGCCGCCGCTCTGCCTCCGCTCGCATGCATGCAACGGGTTGAATTGATTATGTGGAATTTGATGAAATTTTTGATGAAACTTTTCAATTTTGTGTGCATATGTGGAATTATGTGTATATTTGTATGTGTATGTATGTGTGAAATTTGTATGTGTATGTATGTGTGAAATTTTAAAGTTGCAAATTTTGTGAATGTTATATATGTAAATTATGTGAAATTTTAAAGTTGGAATTGATTATGCAATGTATATTTGTATGTGTATGTTATTTTATGAAATTTTGATGTGTGGAATTTAAAATGTTAGATGGACTTTATATGTAAATGGACTTTACATGTAAATGGACTGTTTATTTAAATTTGAATGCATGAAGATTGTGAATTTTGAATTTTGAATGTGTATTTAAATTTGAAATTTGAATGTGTATGTGACTTGTGAATTTTGAATTTTCGAACGAACGAGAACGGTAAAATCAACAAACCGACGTAAAACGAACAAACGAACGGACGGACGGACGGACGAACGAGCAGCGTTCGTTCGTGGGCGAACGGGCGAACAGAAGGACGAACGGACGAACGGAAGAACGAAGCGGAGGAGCGGACAAACGGACAAACGGACAAACGGACGGACAAACGGGCGAATGAACGGGCGAACGGACGAGCGGACGGACGGACGGAGGAACGGACAGACAAACGGACGAACGAACGGACGGACGGACGAACGAACGGACGGACGAATGGACGAACGGACGGACGGACGGACACTCGTTCATTCGTTCGGTCGGTCGTTCGTTCGTTCGTTCGTACGGTCGTTCGATCGTTCGTTCGGTCGGTCGTTCGTTCGGTCGTTACAACGTACATAGGCATGCAACGTCCTCTCTCTCTCCTTTCCTCTCCACTTCCACTCCTCTCCACCTTATCTCCCTCACATCATTCTCCTCTCTTTCTCTCCTCTCCTCCAGATGATCGTACTCACGGACGTGAACGAACGATAGAACGAACGGACGATAGTTTAGGGTTAGGGTTAGGGTTAGGGTTAAGGGTCCGAACGAATGAACATGAATGATAGAACGAACGGTCAGTCGTTCATGTTCTATCAAAGAGAAACAAAAGAGAAGAAGAGGAAAATATAGAACGTAGTCCGTCACATGCTAGAGACAAGTGTGCATATCTATAATTGTGATTTTCTTTAGAAGTCTCTTCTAGGATTGACAGAATCTGTGATTCTGAATCCATCTTCTTCTTTTTGTCTTTTTTTTATGTAGACATACATAATTTCCCTTAATAATTGATACATGTATTAACCGAATAATTTTTTTTCAGAATTCTTTGATTAAGTCCTCAACCCACAACAATCAAATGGTGGATCGTGACGAGAAACAGTTTCTCCTTGATGAGATCGCACGAGGAACAGAGTTTTACAACGAGGAGAGCAATGAAGATCCAGATCAATACCTCAACGAGGAGGGGAATGAGGGGGGACGAGCAGAGGAACAAGGAGGGGAATGAGGGCTCCGCCTCCGCCTCTGCTGGACAGAAGAGGGCACGCAGGCAACGCGGCCTCAGCAAGCGCATAGAGGGTCGACATGTCATAACAGAGGTAGCATCTGACGGTCGACCAATTGCCCCAGAGGATGCCACAAGGAAGTTTGTGGTGCACAGCGGATGGGTGGAGAGGGATCACGTGCCCGTAAGCGTTGCCAACTGGAGGCGGTCAACCAAAGGAGGAGATGAGCAGAGCTATCTCCCAGACTCAGAGAAAGAAACGTTGTGGACTGCAATGCTGCAAATGTTCACCATCCCCGACTCACAACAAGTAAGGGTCAAGGAATGGACGTTAAAGAAAATGGCAGATCTCTTCAGGAACTACAAGAAAGGGTTACTCAAGAAATATATTCTGAAGGGTCAGACCTCAGACTTTGACAAGTTTCCAAAGCTCATAGATCATTGGGATGCTTTTGTTGAACACAAGACTGGGGAAGAAGCACAAGCTATCGTAGAAAAGAACAAGGCCAATGCAGCCAAAAAAATACCATCATGGGCTTGGGTCAGGCGGCTATAAGAAAGCAATAGAGAAATGGGAGAAAATGGAAGCCGACCTTGAAGCGCGAGATATCGTTCCAGGCACAGCCAACTGGCCAGAATGAACAAAGTACTGGTTTTATGCTCACGGCGGGTCACTTAATCCCGTCGATGGCACAGTTATCTTTGGTGATGAAATTCAAGAAGCCCGACAGAGGTTAGAGAAGGTGATGGAGGCCACTTCCTCGGGCGCGTTCGGACCCGACGGAGAGAAGGGACGAGCTAACGCTCGCCCTCCAAAACCCGAGCATTCGGGGCATACGCGAGGAAAAGGCTTCGTCCCTGGAAATATGGGTTAGCTGACATCGAGACGTACAATAGCCGCATGAGGTCTAGGCGAGAGCATGATGCGAGGTTCGCTGAGATGGAAATGAAGCTCTCGCAAATAGATCAAATTATGGACGAAAGGCTGAACCGCGGGTTGGCGAGGAGCGGAGCCATTGGGTTAGCCAACGGCTGGATCCGGCATGAGCCGCTCAACTACAGCGGCGGCGCAGCGGCTATGCTTCAACTAGAAATGAAGGCGACTTGGCCCCACAAGCTGAACCGGGTCTGCTATGCCCCGTTGATGACATCACACGGCGAACCCTATGTGAGCTGCACATTCCGCTAAAGAACATAGCAATAAAGGTATCTTCGTACTTTTATGTTGTACGTATATTTCCTTGAATAACTTGTCAATCAACGTTCATTACTAACTAATAAGCAATCTTCTCGAACAGGTCGTGTCGGGCATGGCCATTCCAGTAGACCGAGACGGCACCTACCACTCCCGGACCGTTCCACCTGCGTACTCAAAAGTTGAAATTGAACAGGTGGAACGCGGCTACGAAGACCTCGAGCTGGATATCCCCGGAGGAGACGGGGAGCTGACGCTAGGAGAGACAACTCACGGAATATTTCTCTAGAGGAAGATCTTCATAAAATTCCCTGGACGAACAGCGTCTCCTATCGTTCCACCGTCCTTGCCTCCACGTGGGCCGTCTCCTCCGCCTCCTTCGCTGCGTCCACCTCCTTCGCCTCCTGCGTCACCTCCATGAGCACCGACTCCGTCTCCAACTCCGCCGCCTTCTCAGTCTCCTCTATCGCCACAACGAGCACCGACTCCTAAACGGACAACACCTCGAGCCACGCGGTCAATGTCAACCAGCAGTGGACCAAGAAGCAAGAGGCCTAAACTTGACCCGCTTCCACCAGCCCCAAAGAAAACGGCGTACGATATGACTCCAGAGGAGCTGCATGAGGCCGTCCAAGCTAAAGTCAAGGCCCACTTCAGAAAGAAGTCTCCTGAGAAGCCTCCTGAAATCCCCTAGGAGACCAAGGACTTCTTCAAGAAGATGTACCTAACGCCACAGCCTGAACCGCAACCTCAACCGCAGTCCAACTACGACAGGACTATTCGGAAGGCTGCTGGCAAGGCGAAGAGAACGGGCAAAGATGTACCCCAGCTCGACATGCAGCCTCAGAAACCTCTGGAGTTCAGCACAGTTACAAATGTTAGATCAGATTTAAGACAATTTATGAAATCTGCTGGAATTTCAATGGATCAATTACACGGCCGTGCTCCCCTGGCGAAGGCTCCGCTGAAATACAAGTTCAAACTTGGAAAGCCTCTTGTAAAGCCGGATCATGTGAAAAAGCTACCTACATACATATACCGCTTTCACAAGTGGTACATGCAAGAATCCAGCAAGGATGGAGAGATGGTAACGGGCAGATATTCACTGGACTATTTCTTCGATGGAGGTGATGACTTCTATATCCGATTCAAAGACATATTCGACTGTACCAGCTTGATGCCCTTGACGTCTCACTTCTAGCCACGCGGGTTCTGTAAGTATCGTTCTATTATTTCGTTTCTTACCTTCTTATATTTAGCTGACTAAAATTCTTTTTAACCGTTGTAGAATGGCGATCCAATACTGCAACAAGCACGACTGTACCAAACATGAATTCATGGATCCATGCAAAATCAACAACGTATTGGTTGATCAATTTCCTGATCCAACAGTGGACAACATTTACAATGCGCTGGTGATAAATCACTTTCGGTCGTTTATCCTTCTGCCCTACAACACTGCGTAAGTTTTTTCTTCCTTCCGTACCGATTTCAATCCCGTGTGCATACATAAATTTTCATATGTGTCATCTAAACCAATTTGCAGATTCCACTGAGTTCTATTAGTAATTGACATGGATCACTCGCGGATCCATGTCTTTGACTCAATGGATAAACCAGAGTCCACGTACGTAAAGATATTTGAACTACTAAACAGGTAATGCTATCTTACTTGGTATTGCATATATGCGGTTCTCGGATAATTACTAGCTAACTTTCAACTACACATAGGGCATGGGAACGGCTTCGGGCTAATGTTCGCGGAAATTAGAAAGATAAGCTCTCCGTGAGGATGAACTTTCTAGTGAGTAACATGCTCCAAAGTTATTTTGAATCATTACTTTGTTCTAAAATATGAAATGTATATTAAATCTGTCGTTGTTTCTTCTCTAGTGTGCAAAAAAGTCGTAGGGCACCAACTTATGCGAATAGTACGTCTGCAACTGCATTCACCGCTTTGTGACCGATGTCACAACTATCGACGATATAGATGTACGTATAACAACCATTCATACATTATGTCTTGATTTCTTATTCACTTCATATATTTATTTCTCGTTTATTCGAATTAATGACAGCTTATGCAAGTAAGGGACAAACTCCCCCACGAAACTTTCATACAAGCTGCTTAGGAAGAATTGATGGGATTTATAAACTAGCAAATCATTGATCCTGCGGGGGAGTTCTACTTTAATTTAAGTAACTTAACCACCGAATCTGCAAAATAGACAATTTTTTGTAACATATGAAATATATGCAGATATTGTACATATGTGTACATATTTTGGTAATATATTATATGTATATATTTCATTTTTTAAGTTCATTTATATGTGTGTAACTTATATATTTATACATATATATAATATATATGTATAAATATATGTGTGTAAAATATGTATATGTGTAATATAATACATATGTGTAATATATAGGCAGCAGCACTGCTGAAAGAAGCAAATTAAAAAAATAAAAAAATATCTTTAGTCCCGGTTGGAGCCACCAACCAGGACTAAAGATGGCAGATCCGGCCACGTGGCTCCGCCATCTTTAGTTCCGATTGGAGCCACCAATCAGGACTAAAGATGCATCTCTAGAGATAGCGATCTTTAGTCCCGGATTCGTAGTCCCGGTTTGACAACCGAGACTACTGAGGGTTATCAACCAGAACTATTGTGTTATTCTCCAGCAGTGACAGCAGAAGAGCAAGAACATAAGAAAGGCAGGATTACCTTGCGGACTGTGATCCGGGACGAAGCGAAGGAAGCACCCAATGCCGAACACCGAAAGCGGGTGTAGCTGATGTTTGTAATCCTCTGTTCGCTGTCTTCTTCTCAGTTCGGTTTGTTATTTCTGTTGTATAAGCTCGGCATGCAAATGGTTGAGCAAGTCATTAGGAGTCGCGCGTGGCGTGGATGCTGAACGCGGGATGGCACGGCCTTTGGGCTTCATGCCGCGCATGTAGGTTCGCGTTAAGACCGTGGGTGTGGGATGGCGCATCCAGAGACGGCTTGCCGTGATTGTAGTAGTCAGTTTGTTTTGCATGTAATATGCACTATATATTGAGTCAATGAAAAACCAGCGAAACTGCAACGTTTTGCGCTGCACCAAAGTCCTCTTGTGTTCATCGAGTTAAACTACGTGTGTGTTTTTTGTTCTTGTGATTTCATTGCTGACATTTGGTATCAGAGCCGCTACGGCAGGGCCTGGACTCGATCGCGGCATGGCACCGCCGTTGGAATCAGGACGAAGCAATCCGCTACGCGCTCATGGCTGACGACAACGGCAAGAGGACACCTCCATCCTCTCCTGGCAAGGACGCCCGTGGGAAGGGCATTGTCGCCGGCGACAACGGCAAGGAGGAGGTTGTCCGAGTCGTTAGGGAAGTCGGCGGTCCAGCCAACTGGCCGATGCTCACGAAGACGAACTACACGCAGTGGTCACTACTGATGAAGATCAAGATGCAGGACAGGAACCTCTGGGAAGCGATTGAGCCGGGCGGCATCCCGTTGCAAGAAGATTGCATGGCGCTTGATGCAATAATGAGTGTCGTGCCGCCGGAGATGGTGGTGTCTCTGGCCACGAAGGACTCCGTGTTAGAGGCGTGGAAGGTAATCAAGGATCGTCGCATTGGCAGCGACGCGGTACAGAAGACAAAGGCTCAAAGGCTGCGCCGAGAATTCGAGATGATCTGGTTCAACGATGGCGAGAGTGTTGATGACTTCACAATGCGGCTCCAAAACCTTGTGGCCGCACTGGAGACTCTTGGGGAGGAGATCGAGTCGATGAAGGTGGTCGAGAAATTGCTTCGTGTTGTTCCTAAACATTTGTCGTAGGTGGCTGTCGCCATTGAGGTCACTGCGGACCTCGCCACACTCACCCTGGAGGATGCAAGCGGGCGTTTACGAGCGGCGAAAGATCGCGCGGCCGAGGATGAGGCTGCATTGACGCCTCGCATCGACGGAAAATTGTATCTCACACAGGAGCAGTGGATGGCGCACATGCGACAAGGTGAACAAGGCGATGGCCAAAGCAGCGGGAGCGGTGGCAACGGGAGCCCAGGCAAGCGTGGGCGCGGCCGGGGACGGCGAGGAACATGTGCGGGGAAGAAAACCAGCGGACCGAAGCCGCCGTTCGGCGCTGGTGAGAATCTTGCGCCTGACCAATGTCGTCGTTGTAGGAAGACGGGGCACTGGGCACGTGAATGCCCTTCAAAGCCCAAGAAGGCGGAGGCCCATCTGGCCCATGGCGAGGAAGAGGAGGCGTCTGCCCTATTTCTCTGCGCCGTCACCGAAGTTAGCGGTGGCGTGGACGCGTCACCAGCGGCGGCACCCGTAGTGGTGAATCTTGTCAAAGAGAAGGTCTTGGCGCAGCTCGATTGAGGAGAAAAGCAAGATGCTGGGCTCTGGTACTTGGATACCGGGGCAACTAACCACATGACGGGAACACGTGAGGCCTTCACCGAGCTCAACACTGGCGTCCGCAGCACCGTGCGATTTGGGGATGGTTCCGTGGTGGCTATCGAAGGTCGCGGGACTATTGTCACGCCCAGAAATTCACACCAGAATTTCTGCAGCTAATTTGTGCATTACATCCTCGTCCAGGCATCAGCCGAGGTACACAAATCGACGTTATTGATAATACAGAATCCTCGTCTTAGAAACAATATAAAAGAGTTACACAAATGCAGCGGAAAGGAAAATAAAACTGACTTAAGCTAAACTTGACACGAGCGAGCGGAACACCAACTCCACGGCTAAACCTTGACGAGAACAAGCCTACACCTCCTCGAGACCTCGATCTCAACCTCGGCTGAAGGGGAAAAGAAGCAAGACCGAGTACAACCACCGTACTCAACAAGTCACACCGAAAAACGGGACATGATGCAAGATAAATAACAAGGAAAGGTCAAGGGGCTCGATTTGCATAAACAACATTTGCAGTATATAATAATAATATTTGAAGACAGTAAAACAGTAGTAATATTTAAGCAGTATTAAATAAACGCTGTCCAACGCTCAAACCACGTTGCAACGAGGCCCATCCATCCACCTGCACTAGTCATGCTTCCACATTTCATTCGAATAAAAAGTGAGACTAATCAAGGTGAATCGGTCGATCGCCCGTAACCGTGGGCACGACTATTCGAATAGTTTTTACTCGATCGAGGTGTACAAGCGTACCCACAAGACACAATCCCACAACACGTTACCGTGCGCCGGTGCACCACCACGGTGCCCGGAAAGGAATTGTGACAGGACCCTTCACATAACCCCCTCTAATCAATCGTACCACACCAAGGTTTCGCCCCCATTCCCATCGGGCAATGGGCAGCCCCTCTAGTGCCGCGGTGAATCCGGAAGATGATCAACCCTTAAAACCGGGGCCGACCCAACTCCATCACGCCCACCCTCTCGGGATACGTCGACTAGAGACGGCTACGCTACTGAGACCCACCATTACCCATCTTGGCTTGTGGTATGCACGGCATTTCTTCCGGGTTTCCGAGAACCGGTCCTTAATCGTCATGAGCACGCTAACCAAAGTCCAACCATGTGCTCACGACCCACCTTTTCATAATTCAATATTATTAAAAACAAGGTCATATCTTAATATCATCGGAAGGTCAACTTTAGTAATAAGCTTGATTAGTGTGATTCCCTTAAGTGAGCTAGTTGCACTAAGCATAACTAAGCAACCTTAAACTATCATCTAGTCACATTGGACCCCAAGTTATCAATGGTATAAGGTAAACAATCCTATAGTTGAGTACAATAGGTATAAACATCCCATGAAATGACATTCTAAAACATATGCGTATTTGAACGAAAAGAGGTATTTACATAAAATAGGTACAATATGGTCAATGTAAGGTATGACTTGCCTTGCTCGGAGGCGAGGAACCTCGGCGACTACTTGAAGAGAACGGGCTCGCCGGAAAACTCGGGATCTACACGACAAACAAGGCACTCAACAAACACCCTAAAAGTCTACTAAAACAGCACTGAAAAGTATTTTTAATGGATTCTTGATATTTTTCTGGATTTAATGAAATTTGAATGGACTAAAACGGAGCTCGGATTCAAAAGATATGAATTTTAGAAGTTTAATTATGATTTTTAAACTAAACGAGAAAAGATTAAATTATTTATTGCGCAATTAAGTCCCGATGACATCATCCACGCGCGCCTCGGGCTGACGTCAGCATGACGCGGCGGCGGCGTCGGCCCTAGGGCCGCGTCGGCACACAGCTGCGCACGCGGAGCCGAGCGCGGCGGCCGGATCGCGCCACGTGGCGCGATCCAGCGGCCGGATCGGCGGCGATCGGACGGCGGGCGAAGGCTAGGGTTAGGGTTAGGGTTCCACGGGCGGCGGTGGCGCGGCGGCGGCGGCGGCGGCCGGGGTTTTGCCGCGGCCTCGGCGGCACGGCGGCGCGGCGCGCGCGCGGCGGCGAGCCCCGGCGGCGGCGGCACACGGCGGAAGGGACACAATAAGGAAACGAAGTAAATGAAAAAAAAAAGGGAACCGGGGACCGGTGGCGAGCTCACCGACGGAAAAACGACGAGAGACGGCGGCGATTCGGGGCTAGAGCAGACGGCCAACAAAGGGAAACGCGGCGAGCTCGAGGGGTTTTAAAGGGGAAGAGAAGAGATCGAATCGGGCACGCGATGGCGGAAAACCTCGCCGTTCGTTTCGGACTCGAGAGAGAGAGAGAGAAAAATCGGCGGCCATTTCGGGCGGCGGCGGCCGTTTCGGCGTGCGGAAAAAGCGCACGGGTGCGGCGGCGCGGGCCGGAGCCGGCATGGGGCCACGCGGCGCGAGGCGCGCGGAAGCGGCCAAGAGGAGGGCGGCGCGGCTATGGCGGCGCGGCGGGCCCGGCCGGGCGCGAGGAGCGGCTCCGATAGGTGGGGCCCACCTGTCGGTGGCCGCGGCGCAAAAAGGAAGGCCGTAGACTTTGCTTTAACGCGGCGAAGCTGCACCGTGGGCCTCGGCCTGACCCGAGGAGCGGCGCGCGCGGGAGCGGCTTGGGCCGGGCGGCGTCGGACCGGCGGCCGTCACGGCCGGAGGGCGGGAACCGTACGGGCGGTACGGAAAAAGGAAAAAGAAAAAAAGAGAAAAAAGAGAAAAGGATTTAGAGACTTAATTTAATTCGATTTCTTATTTAATTGATTAAAAATACTTAGAGTGCTCTAAAAATTCCAGTAAAAATCCTGTTAGCGTATTTTGACATGCAGAATTTAAGAAAAATCCTACCATGTCATTTCCATTTATTAATTGCATTTTAAAATTATAGGTTGACTCCGGGTTAATTTCAGAAATTCTGATTATTTCCGGGTAAATTATTTTAAATGAATTAGGGAAAAACCCAAGATGTGACAACCTACCCCCCTTAAACGGAATCTCGACCCCGAGATTCTGAGGTACTGGCAAAGAGGTGCGGGTGCGCGGCCTTTAGCTCATCTTCTCGTTCCCAAGTAGCTTCTTCCTCGGAGTGATGAGTCCATTGAACCTTGCAAAATCTGATAACCTTGTTACGCGTCCTTCTTTCACTGACCTCAAGAATACATGCTGGTCTCTCTACATAGGTTAAGTCCTCTTGGATTTCGATCTGGTCCGGACTCGCCTGCTCTTCTGGTACCCTTAAACACTTCTTTAACTGGGACACATGAAACACGTCGTGAATACCAGTCATGTTGGAGGGAAGCTCCAGCTGATAGGCCACTTCTCCTCGACGTTCCCGAATCCTGTATGGTCCCACGAAACGTGGTGCCAACTTACCTTTGGTTTGGAAATGGTGTACTCCCCGGAGTGGCGTAACACAAAGATACACAAAATCCCCTGCTTCAAAAGCGAGATCTCTTCGACGATTATCTGCATAGCTCTTCTGTCGGGGGACTGCGCAATTTTCAACCTTTCCCGAATCACTCGAACCTTTTCCTCTGGTTCGCTTATTACTTCTGTGCCAAACAACTGGCGCTCACCCGTCTGGTCCCAGAATAGGGGTGTGCGGCATTTCCGTCCATACGTGCTTCATACGGTGCCATTTGAATGCTCGCGATAACGTTGTTGTAAGAGAATTCCGCATAGGGCAAGCTTTTGTCCCATGCTTTTCCAAAATCGAGTGCGCATGCTCTCGGCATGTCTTCCAAAATCTGATTCACTCTCTCGGTTTGACCGTCTATGCGGATGATAGGCCGTGCTAAAATTCAAACGGGTACCGAGCTCTTCTTGCAACTTCTTCCCGAACTTGGAAGTAAACCGACTTCCCTATCAGACACGATCTTCTTAGGCACACCATGCAAACACATGATCCTTGCGAGATAAAGCTCTGCCAACTTTTTCCCTGAGTAGGTAGTATGTCGGTATGAAGTGGGCCACCTTGGTGAGTCGGTCCACCACGACCCAAATTGAGTCATATCCGACGTTGTGCGGGGTAAACCCGTGATGAAATCCATTCCAATTTCTTCCCATTTCCATTCGGAATGCGAAGTGGTTGGAATAGTCCGGCGGGCCGTTGATGTTCTGCCTTCACTCGCTGACAAACATCACAAAGTGCAACAAACTCGGCTATCTCCCTCCTCATGCTGACCCACCAAAACTTTTCTTTAAGATCTTGATACATCTTTGTACTGCCCGGGTGAATTGAGTATTGGGTTTGGTGAACTTCCGTAAGGATCGTCTTTTTCAAATCCTTGTCTTCTGGCACACACAATCTCTTTCCCATCCAGATGGTGCCATGTTCGTCTTCCGTAAAACCACGAGCTTTTCCGACTCTCATGTTCGACGCCCGAGCGGCCCGAATTTGTTCAATGAGAGTGGGTTGGGCTTCCGAGCAGCCACAAAACCAAAATCCACCACTCGTAGATTTAGATTCTCGAATTCCTGCGCAGCCGGTCACACATTCCTTCGACACTGAGGGTGGTGCAGTAACTCTTTCGGCTTAGTGCATCCGCAACCACATTAGCTTTGCCGGGATGGTAATGTATCCCTAAGTCATAATCTTTGATCAGTTCCAACCATCTTCTCTGTCGGAGGTTTAAATCCGGTTGGGTGAAAATGTACTTAAGACTTTTGTGATCCGTATACACTTCACAACGATTACCAATTAGGTAGTGTCGCCAGATCTTCAGTGCATGAACCACTGCGGACAACTCCAGATCATGAGTGGGGTAGTTGTTTTCATGTGGGCGCAATTGACAAGATGCATATGCTACCACTTTGCCTTCTTGCATCAACACACATCCCAATCCTTGGCGAGATGCATCACAATAAACTTGGAAGTCCTTTGCTGGGTCGGGCAGTATCAACACTGGTGCAGACACCAACTTTCTCTTGAGCTCTTCAAAACTCTTGTTGCATTCTGCCGACCACTTAAACTTCTCATCTTTCTTCAACAGTTGAGTCATCGGCTTGGCGATTTTGGAGAAGTTCTCAATGAAGCGGCGGTAGTAACCCGCAAGTCCAAGAAAACTTTGGATTTGCGTAACCGTTTTAGGCGGGGTCCACTTGGTAACTGATTCCACATTTGCGGGATCCACGGCTACTCCTTGGGCATTCACAATGTGACCGAGGAACTGTACCTCCTTTAACCAGAAAGCACACTTGCTAAACTTGGCGTAGAGTTGATGATCTCTCAACTTCTCGAGTACTGTCCGAAGATGTTGCTCATGATCCTCCTCCGACTTAGAGTAGACCAAAATGTCGTCAATGAACACCACCACAAATTTATCCAAGAACTCCATAAACACCTTGTTCATCGATTCATAAAGAAAGCCGGTGCGTTGGTTAACCCAAAAGACATGACCGTACACTCGTACGAGTCCATACACAGTGGTGAAGGCGGTCTTGGGAATGTCCTCTTCCCGAATCCTCAATTGATGATAGCCCGATCGCAGGTCTATCTTGGAAAATGCCTTGGCCCCTTTGAGTTGATCGAATAAGTCACCAATCCGTGGTAGGGGATACTTGTTCTTGATAGTAACCTCATTGAGGGCGCGATAATCCACGCACATTCTCTTGGTCTTGTCTTTCTTTTCCACGAAAATCACCGGAGCACCCCAAGGCGATGTGCTCGGGCGAATATACCCTTTTTGCAACTGTTCATCCACTTGCTTCTTTACTTCGGCCAACTCGTTGGTTCCCATCCTATATGGCCTCTTGTGTATTGGGGCGGTCCCGGGTACTAGATCAATCCGAATTCAATTTCCCTTTTTGGTGGCATCGAGTTAAGTCTTCGGGGAAAACTTGGGGTATTCTCGACGATGGGGATATCCTCTAACTTCACAGGGGTCTTGGCCGCCATTTCGGACGATTCCCTGGTGGAAACATGATTCAAACTTGCTACGAGCTTGACTTGCATGGGAGAGCGAAAAACAACTCTTTCTCCTTTCGTATTAATTAAAGTAATGGTGCGACTAGCGCAGTCAATTACTCCCTTATGTCTGGACAACCAATCCATCCCAAGAATGACATCTATGCCTTTGGTGAAGGAGGATAAGGTTGGCTAAAAACATAGATCCTTGGATTTCTATGGTCAGCGAGGGACAATGCGAGTGGTCTCCAAGTGGTTTCCGGGGTTTGAACCCGCATAGGTATCTTAAGTCCCACTACGACAACCCATGTGCCCCAACAAATTGCTTTGAGATAAAAGAATGTGTAGCGCCGTGAATCAAATAATCGTAGCGAGGAGTATAGTTTACGGAAACATACCCAGTATAACTTCAGGAGCGGTCTGTGCTTCCTCGGCGGACGCATGATTGACTCGAGCCTGGATGAACCTTGGCCCATCGCGTCTTGGCTTTGGACACTTGTCTGCAAAATGCCCTGGGTCACCACAATTGAAACAGACTCCTGGCTTTCCTCCGGAGTCCTTCCTTGGAGGTGGTGGCCGTGATTGTTGCCGGGATGGCGCCGTTGGAGGGCGCGGGGCGGAGTACGCGTTGTCGACCACGCCACTCTACCGCCGCTTGGAAATTCCCGGTGATAAGGTCGATGCTAACGAACAATCATGGTGGTAGGTCCATTCTGACTTCCAGGCATGAAACGCGGCCTCTGCTGATTTCCCTGCTGTTGAGGAGGTCGTGTCTGGAAGACTTTTCTCTTCTTGATCATCTTGTTGCGCTGATCTTCTGTCGAATGGCCTTGTCAACCGGCTTCTCAAAGTTAGCATATTCTCGGAGATAAGCTTGTCCGTGAGTTCATCATCCAAACCAGCCAAAAACTTTTCTGCCTTTCGCATCGGTGCGCACATCTTCGGGGCATAACGGGCAAGACGATTGAACTCGTGCGGATACTCGCAATGATACTGTTACCCTGCTCAAGAGAACGGAACTCACGCTTTTTCTGTGCAACTATTCCCGCAGGAATATGTGCGGTCCTGAAACTGCGACGAAACTCTTCCCAGGTAACTGCTGCTCCCGCCGGGCGAGTAACCAAATAGTTGTCCCACCAAGCTGAAGCAGGACCCTGTAACTGATGAGTGGCAAACGAGACTTTCTCCTGATCCGTGCACTGCAGCAGATCTAACTTCTTCTCTATGGCATGAAGCCAATCATTAGCCTCCATGGGATTAGTGGTCTTGGAGAAGGTCGGCGGTCGGACACGAAGGAACTCGGCAGCTTGGACTGGGGTGGTGGGGCGGCAAGCGGATTGTTCTTGCATTTTTGCATTTGTTGCAAGCATCTCTTGTTGCATCGATGGTGTTGTTGTTACATTTGCTGCATCATTGCAGCCATCATCTGTGTCTGTGAAGCGAGCACTTGAGCAATGGTGGGATTCTCGGGTGGCGGTGGAGGAGCATTGCCATTGGCGTCGTGAGCCTCGTGGTTGTTGGCACCTGACGCCCATTGTTCTTCGTTCGCCCGCCGGTCCCGGTGTTCACCATCCGAAGGAGACGACCGACCCAGAGAGAGAAAAGAAGAAAAACAGACAGACTTAGAACTAATCTTTATTATTTGAATTCAAATGCGTTGTTCTGATCTTGACTAAAAACAAGGAAAAGCACCAAACATCCTTAATTGGTCAGTCATATCACACTTGATATCGACTGCCAGCTATCCCACACACAGCAGCCTAACACACAGCAACTACCAAGAAGACAAACTAAGTTAAACGGTAAAACTAAGGAGGGCAACTAGAACGATCCACGAGACGAGGAGTCGAAACTGCTTCCTTCAGAAGATCCCCATTCTTCCGAACGGCTCCTAGAGTCCTCGGGCGTCACCTCCGACTTGGACTCTTCTGAATCGGTTGCCGTAGCCCAACCGATCCTGCCTCTTCCCTCCGAGGAATCTCGAGTCTCTTCGGAGTCCATGTCTTCAGCCGAATTCTCTGAGCTTGAGTCACTGGAGACGGAGATCCAACCATTACTGCCACCTCCGCCTTGATTCGCCGAAGCTGGAGCAAAGGTGAGGGCAGAACCTGCAGCAGGAGGAACTGGAACCGACGCTGACCGGAGCGGGTGGAGCCGAAGAAGGCGGTGGAATCCGAGGTGCCGGCTGGATACGGACAGCGCGGTGGTGGTCTTCCGAGGCGTAGTGCGGAGTCTAACCCCAACTGGTGGCGGGAGTCCCTTCAACTCAGCTACCTCCTTCAGACGAACCACTTCGTCCTGCAGTCGCGCGATCCTCAGCATCTTCTTGTCGTTCAGCTCTTTGGTCGCCTTGTGTAGGTCTGAGTGCATCTGATCCAGTCCTTTGAGCACGGTGCACATGTGACCGAAGGTAGAGTCATTCTCATCCGTCGTTGACTTGAATGCACTGACCACGGAGGAACTACCTCGACGGGGATGGTAGCGGTAGGAGGAGGTGCGAAGGTCGGCATCATGCAGCTCCCTCATCCCGGCCAACATCGGGTAGGCGGCTTCTTGACAAGCGTGATCGACGTGCCTCCGGAAGCCGTGACCTCCATGTTGGGAAGACACGTTCCCACAAACCCGTGAACCTCCAACCGAACACGGTAGGGCAACTCGCCACCGAGAGGCGCAAGCGTTGTATACTCCGGTGCTTTGGGATATCCAACCTGCAAGGGCCATACGCGCCGGCTCGCCACGAAGCTTGTCATCCCTTTTCCGCGATGCGTTTGGGGAACCTGCCATCTATAGAAACAAAGGAGTGGGAAAATAAAAACATGCTCAAAACCCACGACCAACATCCCATTTTCGCAATTCCTAAACCCTAGCGACTCCACTTTTCAAAACACCCCTTTTTTTCAAAACATATGCACATGAAAAGAATTAGAGGGCTCTTAAGGTTTCCGGTTGGCTTGTCCCTACAGTCACAGGAAGGCTCGATACCAACTTGTCACGCCCGAAATTCACACCAGAATTTACGCGGCTAATTTGTGCATTACATCCTCGTCCGGGCATCGCCGAGGTACACAAATCGACGTTATTGATAATACGAGAATCCTCGTCTTAGAAACAATATAAAAGAGTTACACAAATGCAGCGGAAAGGAAAATAAACCGACTTAAGCTAAACTTGACACGAGCGAAGCGGAACACCAACTCCACGGCTAAACCTTGACGAGAACAAGCCTACACCTCCTCGGAGACCTCGATCTCAACCTCCGGCACCGAAGGGGGAAAAGAAGCAAGACGAGTACAACCACCGTACTCAACAAGTCACACCGGAAAAGGGGACATGATGCAAGATAAATAACAAGGAAAGGTCAAGGGGCTCGATTTGCATAAACAGCATTTGCAGTATATAATAATAATATTTGAAGACAAAAAACAGTAGTAATATTTAAGCGGTATTAAATAAACGCCGTCCAACACTCAAACCACGTTGCAACGAGGCCCATCCATCCACCCGCACTAGTCATGCTTTCACATTTCATTCGAATAAAAAGTGAGACTAATCAAGGTGAATCTGGTCGATCGCCCGTAACCGTGGGCACAGCTATTCGAATAGTTTTTACTCTGATCAGAGGTGTACAACTGTACCCACAAGACACAATCCCACAACACATTACGTGCGCCGGTGCACCACCATGGTGCCCGGAAAGGTATTGTGACAGACCCTTCACATAACCCCTCTAATCAATCGTACCACACCAAGATTTCGCCCCCATTCCCATCGGCAATGGGCGGCCCCTCTAGTGCCGCGGTGAATCCGGAAGCCGATCAACCCTTAAAACCGGGCCGACCCAACTCCATCACGCCCACCTCTCTCGGGATACGTCGACTAGAGACGGCTACGCTATAGACCCACCATTACCCATGCGGCTTGTGGTATGCACGACATTTCTTCCGGGGTTTCCCGAGAACCAGGTCCTTAATCGTCATGAGCACGCTAACCAAAGTCCAACCATGTGCTCACGACCCACCTTTTTCATAATTCAATATTATTAAAAACAAGGTCATATCTTAATATCATCGGAAGGTCAACTTTAGTAATAAACTTGATTAGTGTGATTCCCTTAAGTGAGCTAGTTGCGCTAAGCATAACTAAGCAACCTTAAACTATCATCTAGTCACATTGGACCCCAAGTTATCAATGGTATAAGGTAAACAATCCTATAGTTGAGTACAATAGGTATAAACATCCCATGAAATGACATTCTAAAACATATGCAGTATTTGAACGAAAAAGAGGTATTTACATAAAATAGGTACAATATGGTCAATGTAAGGTATGACTTGCCTTGCTCGGGGCGAGGAACCTCGGCGACTACTTCGAAGAGAACGGGCTCGCGAGGAAAACTCGGGATCTACACGACAAACAAGGCACTCAACAAACACCCTAAAAAGTCTACTAAAACAGCACTGAAAAGTATTTTTAATGGATTCTTGACATTTTTCTGGATTTAATAAAATTTGAATGGACTAAAACGGAGCTCGGATTCAAAAGATATGAATTTTAGAAGTTTAATTGCGATTTTTAAACTAAACAGAAAAGATTAAATTATTTATTACGCAATTAAGTCCCCGATGACGTCATCCACGCGCGCCTCGGGGCTGACGTCGGCATGACGCCGGCGGGCGTCGGTCAGTGCAGCTGCCAGGACGCGGAGCGCGGCGGCGGATCGGCGCCACGTGGCGCGATCCGAGCGGCCGGATGCGGCGATCGGACGGCCGGGCGAAGGCTAGGGTTAGGGTTAGGGTTCCACGGGCGCGGCGGCGGCGGGTTTTGCCCGACGGCCTCGGTGGCACGACGGCGGCGGCGGCACGTGGCGGCGACGCGAGCCGCGGCGGCGGCACGCGAGCGGAAGGGACACGATAAGGAAACGAAGTAAATGAAAAAAAAGGAACCGGGAACCGGGGCCGGCGGCGACCTCACCGACGGAAAAGCGACGGAGCGGCGGCGGGGCTAGAACCGACGGCCAACAAAGGGAAACGCGGCGGAGCTCGAGGGGGTTTTAAAGGGAAGAGAAGAGATCGAATCGGGCATGGGATGGCGGGAAAACCTCGCCGTTCGTTTCGGACTCGGAGAGAGAGAAAAAATCGGCGGCCGTTTCGGGCGGCGGCGCCGTTTCGGCGTGCGGGAAACGGGCACGGGTGCGCGGCGCGCGGCGAAGCGTGGGGCCACGCGGCGCGGGCGCGCGAAAGCAGCGCGAAAAAGGAGGCGGCGCGGCTATGGCGGCGGCGGCGGTTGGGCCGGCCGGGCGCGAGGAGCGGCTCCGCAGCGGGAGCCCACTGTCGGTGGCCGCGGCGCAAAGGAAGCCGTAGACTTTGCGCAACGCGGCCGGCACCGTGGGCCTCGGCCCACAACCGAGGGAGGAGCGGCGCGCGCGCGGGAAGAGCCGGCTTGGGCGGAGCAGTGTCGGCCGACGGCCGTCACGGGCGGAGGCGAGGCCGTACGGGCGGTACGGAAAAAAAAAAAAAAAAAAAAAAAGAAAAAAAAAAGAAAAGGATTTAGGGACTTAATTTAATTCCCGATTTCTTATTTAATTGATTAAAAATACTTAGAGTGCTCTAAAAATTCCAGTAAAAATCTGTTAGCGTATTTTGACATGCAGAATTTAAGAAAAATCCTACCATGTCATTTCCATTTATTAATTGCATTTTAAAATTATAGGTTGACTCCGAGTTAATTTCAGAAATTCCGATTATTTCCGGGTAAATTATTTTAAATGAATTAGGAGAAAACCCAGGATGTGACAACTATTCTGTTCAAGACGAAGACCGGGGAGTAGCGGAAGTTGAAGGACGTCTACTACATCCCGTGGCTCACGACGAACATTGTGAGCCTTGGGCAGCTGGATGAGGGAGGCTGCCCGGTCCACATCGACAACGGCATCCTCAGAATTTGGGATCGGCGGCGACGACTCATGGCGAGGGTGGAGCGCTCCGCCGCACGTCTCTACCTGCTTCGGCTTGCGCCGGTGGGACCGGCTTGCCTCGTGGCGAGACGCGACGATGAGGCTTGGCGCTGGCACGAGAGGTTCAGACATCTTCACTTTGATGCACTCCGGATGCTAGCGCGCAAAGATATGGTGCACGGGTTGCCCAACGTTGAGCATGTTGGGGGACTTTGTGATTGCTGTGTGGCGACAAAGCAGCGAAGGACCCCGTTCCCGGCAGCGGCGAAGTATCGTGCAGAGGAGCAGCTGAGCCTCGTCCATGGTGATTTGTGTGGCCCAATCACACCGGCGACTCCAGGTGGGCGGCACCATTTTCTCCTGCTTGTGGACGACTACTCCAGGTACATGTGGCTATATCTGCTTCGAAGCAAGGATGAAACTCCGAGAATCATCAAGAACTGGAAGGCGATGGTTGAGGCGGAGACGGGCAGAATCCTCAAAGTGTTGCACACAGACAATGGGGGTGAGTTCACATCTATTGAATTTGGTGAATGGTGTGCAGACCAGGGTGTGCGACGGCATCTGGCGGCGCCATACTCTCCGCAGCAAAATGGCGTGGTTGAGCGACGAAATCAAACGGTGGTCGCAATGGCGAGAAGCTTGCTGAAGGGAAGGGGAGTGCCTGCGGAATTCTGGGGCGAGGCAGTCCTAACAGCGGTTTACATTTTGAACCGGGCGCCGACGAAGAGCCTTGCCGGCCGCACTCCGTATGAGGCATGGCACGGCAAGAAGCCATCTGTGGAACATCTACGTACCTTTGGCTGTGTTGTGCATGTGAGAAATGTGAAGTCACATCTGAAGAAGATGGATGATAGGAGCAAGAGGATGGTACTGCTCGGCTATGAGCCGGGAGCAAAGGCGTACAGAGTTTTTGATCCCGCAACGCGACGTGTACATGTGTCGCGCGACGTCGTCTTCGACGAGGCTGCCCGGTGGGACTGGGCGATGTGGAGTGCTGATGAGGAGGCCGGCGACAACCACAACACTTTCGCCGGCACGTTCTCAGTGGAGGGCGAGTACCTCGCTGAGGAAGGAGATGCTGTGGGGGAAGCCATGCAGCGGCAGCGACGAGGACGCCGGACGCGACGTCAAGCGTTGCGTCGAGCCCCGCGGGTGCGACACCAAGTGCGACGCCGAGTCCCGCGGATGCGACGCCAAACTTCCCCACGACACCTGCAACGCCCAGGATGGTGGAATTTGCTACGCCGCCAACTAACTTGCAGGATATGGTGGACGCCGACCATGACGAAGATGTGCCTGCTCGTTGCTGGATGATGTGCTGGGTCCAAGCTTGATGCCGGGGCTGGCTGATCGGGATCTTGCAGATGAAGAACTCATGTTCACCAGTGCGGAGGAGCCTAGTTCATTCAATGAGCCAGAACAACAACCGTGTTGGCAGCGTGCTATGAAGGAGGAGATGAATTCTATTGAGGAGAACAAGACATGGAACCTCGTCGACCTACCTGTGGGGCACAAGCCAATTGGGCTAAAATGGGTATTCAAAGTGAAGAGGGATGAACACGGCGTCATTGTGAAGCACAAAGCTCGGCTGGTCGCCAAGGGGTATGTACAGCGTCCTGGCATTGACTTTGAAGAAGTTTTTGCCCCTGTTGCTAGATTAGAATCTGTGAGATTATTATTAGCTCTTGCTGCTCAAGAAGAATGGGAGGTGCATCACATGGATGTAAAAAGTGCCTTCCTGAATTGAGATTTAAGTGAGGAGGTTTATGTTGCTCAGCCGCAAGGATTTGTGGTTACGGGTGCAGAACACAAGGTGTTAAAACTGAAGAAAGCTTTGTATGGGCTGAGGCAAGCCCCTAGGGCATGAAACATGAAGCTTGATAGTAGTCTGCTATCACTTGGATTTCAAAAGAGCTCGGCAGAACATGGAGTATACACTCGGTGGGCTGGAAGAGCACAGCTTATTGTGGGTGTGTATGTGGATGATTTAATTATCACAGGGGGACTGGAATCAAGGAGTTCAAGAGTGAGATGGTGAAGCTGTACAAAATGAGTGATCTTGGTCTGTTGTCTTATTATCTAGGATTGGAAGTGAAGCAGACAAAGGAAGGAATCAAGATTGGGCAAGCAGCATATGCATCAAAACTTGTAGAAAGGGCTGGCATGGCTGGGTGTAATCCATGTGCAGCACCACTTGAGTCCAGGGCCAAGCTGAGCAAGCAAAGTGAAACACCGTTGGTTGATGCCACCGAGTATCGAAGCATTGTTGGTGGTCTTCGGTATCTGGTAAACACACGGCCCGATATCGCTTTTGCAGTTGGGTTTGTGGGGAGATTTTTGGAGCAGCCACATGAAGAACATCGAGCAGTAGTGAAGCGCATTATTAGATATGTAGCAGGGACTTTAGATTATGGGCTGTTCTACGGAAGTAATCAAAAGGGAGAGCTGATCGGATATAGCGACAGTGACTATGCCGGAGATGTTGATGATCGTAGGAGTAAAGTGGTGTGCTCTACTGCTTGGGAGGCAATCCCATCACCTGGCAATCAAATAAGCAGAAGGTGGTGGCACTTTCATCGTGTGAGGCGGAATATATTGCAGCAGCGAGTGGAGCTTGTCAAGGTGTATGGCTGGCTCGCCTTCTGAAAGACTTGATGGGTTCAGAGGTTGGAGCGCCGGTTCTGAAAATTGATAACAAAGCAGCAATTGATCTTAGTAAAAATCCTATCCACCATGATAGAAGCAAGCATATTGAAGTCAAGTATCACTACATCAGAGAACGAGTGGAGGATGGGAAGGTCGTGATTGAACAAATTTCAACAAAAGATCAACTTGCGGATGTACTGACGAAGCCGTTGGGTCACGATTTGTTTCAGGGACAGCGTGACAGAATTGAGTCATCAGTACTAAGAGCCAACAACAGGATTAGGAGGAGAATTGATGTTTGTAATCCTCTGTTCGCTGTCTTCTTCTCAGTTCGGTTTGTTATTTCTGTTGTATAAGCTCGGCATGCAAATGGTTGAACAAGTCATTAGGAGTCGCGCGTGGCGTGGATGCTGGACGTGGGATGGCACGGCCTTTGGGCTTCATGCCGCGCATGTAGGATCGCGTTAAGACCATGGGTGTGGGATGACGCATCCAGAGACGGCTTGCCGTGATTGTTGTAGTCAGTTTGTTTTGCATGTAATCTACACTATATATTGAGTCAATGAAAAACTAGCGAAGCTGCAACGTTTTGCGCAGCACCAAAGTCCTCTTGTGTTCATCGAGTTAAACTACGTGTGTGTGTTTTTTGTTCTTGTGATTTCATTGCTGACAGCAGCAGCAGAAGACGGCACACGCGGGCTCACGCAACCTTCCTGTACCGGCGGAAAAGGGTGAAGGCCTGCACATAACGTAAAGATGGGCAGCACAGAACAGCGGGAACGCACCTGTTGCACAGCAGAGTTTGCCCGGGCGACGTCTAACCAAGAAAGATGAAACCCCACACAGCGTCCGACGGCGGCAAAGAGCGAGACCAGGCGCAACAGTGAGCGGAGTGAGGCAATAGCGAGGAAGAAGCGAAGAGCAAGGAGAAGCAAGCCTCACTTCGGGCAGGACACGACGGCACGAGCTCCAACCCATTGCCAGGTCGCTACCGCGCCATCAAAGCACGGAGACGAACACGCAACCAAGAGAGAGAGAGCAACGCACGTACTCCCCCAATACACACAACGGCTGACATGCGGCGCCGCAGCTCTCAGCGGTAACACCAAACCCACACGGCGGTACAAACCCAGGCAGCAGCGCGCCCCCCCCACCCCCTCCGCCCCCATCCGTAAACACCGTTGCCCATCTAGCGCGCATCGCCGGCCCTCACCAAGCACAACCCCATCCACCGCTGGCGCGTGGGCTTGTCCCTACCACCAAACACCGCAAGCACACTGTGGGCAGCGATCGCACCGTAAAAATCGGCAGAACACAGCGTCAACCCAGCCCGTCGAAAAGCCGCTGCTCCCTCACGTCCATCAGCCGCATCACGGCTAAACCGCATGCACATGGTACGCGTCCACATAGACCACACACTCACCCGGCCAACACACGGACAACAGCGTCACAGCCACGGAGCATGGACGAAGCGCACGACAGCAAACACCGAAGGAGCACCGCTGCGACCGAGCGGCACAGGCATGAAGCAGCAGAGCACAGCACAACAGCCCGTCTTCACAGGCCACAGGGCAGCCGAACGCGCGCACCCTCTACAGCACTGCCAGCCGCACGCGCGGCGACATGTACACCGGCGCAAACGAACACGTCGACGGAAAAATCGGCGGAGCGCTCTTGTGCGAACATAGACGCCCAACCTTTAATATCCCTGATTTCAGTATTGGAGCTTTTAGCATCAGTAAGAAGTTTATAAGTTCGGTGTTGCTTGGAAGGCTTATAAGTTTGATTAGTTCTGCTTACTATTTGATTTTTTTCCTTGTTCCCAAATGTGCGATGTGATTCTCTTTCCCCAACGTTATTCATTATAATAGACAAATTCAGTTTGAGAATATTAATTGATGTCCCAGGATTAGTTTTTTTCTTATTTTTCCTTCAGGTCGGCTTCTTTTTGGTTTCTAAATGCAGTTCACATGATTCATGCCAACTTGAAGTTATTGTGGGTTGCAGATCGATACGGTCACATTTTAAAGGTATTGCGGATGACATGAAGCTATACCGTGTAGATACTGCTGTTATCTTCTTCCATTGTGTATTTTTTTTTTTAATTAATGGATTTCTCATGATAACTACTGAAAGGCATAACACTATTGCTTTGAACCTTTCAAGCGTTTATCAAGTAGTAGCAAAATGCGTATATATTTCGTAAGTTGCTATCTTGCACTCTCATAGCAAGTGCTAAGTGGGAGTTATTAATAGCAAAATATCTGTACTTTACTATAGGTAAAATGCACATGCTTATTTGAATGTATCTTATTTATTTGATTCAAACCCCTACAGTAAAACTTTGATTTATCCAGATATTTTATGTGATATAGACTGTTTGAAGAGTATGCCTATTTTGGTATATTTTAATTCCAGAATTAACTAGATAAATAAGTAATATTTTTATGAGAGTGAAACAAATAATGTGCATGTGTTCATTTTCAAAACTAATTTAAACATGAACAGTATGCAAAAATAAAAGATATACCCTCCCGTTGAGGTGCTAGTGCCGGGAGTTGCACTTGTACTGCCGATGGCATTAATCGCGCTGGCAGTGTTGTTACCGCTTGTGTTAAACATGCTTGATGTCTTGTTGATGTAGTCGTACAAAGGGTGACGCAGTGACGAGTTGTTGCAAGTGCATTTTGGCCACCGAGGATGTAGCCGAGGTAGGCGTGTACCACGAACGGCCACCGGGAAGTAATCGACGTAGGTGTACACCATGAACGGCGTGCGCAAGTAGTCGAGCAGATCGAGCAATCGCATTGATCGCTCCCCAAAAACTTATCGCTGTCTATCCCGAGCGTGATGCGCAATGCGGCGACGTGGTTCCGAAGGCTCGCTCGCGCACGCAGAAAGTGTGTGCAAAGTGCTAGCAATGAGAATGCAAGCAAAAACAATGCAGACAACGTGAAGAAAGGAGAGGGTTGTTCTCTCCGGTGTGTCCGAGGAGGAGGAGGAGGCTCCTTTTATAGGTGTGCAACGAGAGGATGAACCGAGACACAATGAATGACATCAATGGTTGTGCATCAATAGCCATTATCAGGCCGGTGTTAACACGGTACATCAATGGTCATTATCCTGTGGTGTTAACACGGCATCCATGGCCATTATCCCGTTTGTCTTAAAACAGCATTAATGCTGCCATTGATGTCTACTTTTATCACGAGAATGAATACTAGTTCTTGCTATTCAACTGTCGCAAAACGAAATGGCGAAACTAGGATTCCGAGCCGGGCCTTCCAAGGACCAAGTACCAAGGAAAAGACCACGGCATCGGCCTCGCCACGCCTCGCCACGCCACGCCTCCGCTCGGCTCGCGCGAGCAAGCATGCGCGCACTAAAGGGTTACGCGGAGGCTACGCTAGCCGAAAACGAAAACTTTTTACCGCGCAAACCAGAACACTTGCAAGTAAGGGCGACGATGATCGTTACCGATTGGAGTATGCAGCGGAAATAGCCAATCGGGACTATCCGATCAGGAACAAGTGTAGCCGATTTCCGCAAGCTGACGCCGACTTCCGGAACGGCCGATTCACCCAATCGGCACGTTCGCCGATGTAGCCGATTTGCCGAGTCGTCCGATCGCGTTCTCGCGCCTCGCTCCGGCGCTCGGCACGGCCGATTCCACCACAGCCGATCCGTAGCCGATCAACAGCCGCAACGTAGTAGCGCCTGCGTTAGTGATATGCCCTAGAGGCAACATGGAGATGTTGGATATCACGTCAATGTTTATGTATTTATGAATAAAGTGTAATTCAGTTCCATGAAATAGACATCTTGTATTGATCAATAAGTACGTGACTTATTTATGAGACTCTTTATGTATGAATCTATTTCTAAATGATCCTCGATCATATATCATATTATTGAAACAAATATGATTCTAAGATCGGCATGTTTATTGATTGATGATCATGTCCCATAGATCATGGGTATGGAGATACCAAATCAATAAACATGGACACATGTGTTGGAGAACACATTGTTGGATAGAACCACCATGAGACACTACAAGAGTTAATGTGCCATTAGTTGGTCTCGGGTAGTGTTGGTACAAAGTCCTTAGACACGAGATCACCATGGATTCTAACATGCGTAGTAGCCTACTTTGGGACTACCAAACGCTATTCCGTAACTCGGGTAGTTATAAAGGTAGTTTTCGGGTTTGCTATGAAACATGGAGTGGGATGTGAGTGATCAAGATGGAATTTGCCCTCCTTTGGAGAGATATCTCGGGCCCCTCGAGGTAATGGATTATGGAAATGCATGGCCATGCTAAGTTGATTGAGGAGTCAATCAACGTACGATAATCCAATACGGTTCGAGTGAATGGTTAAGCTATTGAAGGGATGGCACACATCTTGCCTATAGCTTAAGCGGTATCGTGAGGCAAAGGGATTTGTGTACACATTACGGGTTCGAGCCGATATTATTCTTCTATACTATGGTGTCAATATGTGCTGCTAGGCGCCGCTGTTGACGGGCGTAGTGAGTTGGACTCGAGCCGACGATCGGCCAAGTTAGACTATAGCCGAAACCGAGTATACCTGAACCTACGGTCGCACGCTTAAGGGGATAGAATAGATATTCGAGTTGGACTCGGATACGGCTCGATCGGATAGGGATCCGATCGGATAGAGTCCTATGGGCTTACGACGTATGGGCGGCCAACTCTATGAGATACGGATGAGATCCGATTCAAAATAGAGTCCTAATCGGCCACTAGTCCCCGATCGGCCTACTCTATATAAAGGAGGAGAGGGTGGAGAGCTGCGACACGTCAATTGCATCGCGTGCAACGAAGTCGCCGAGATCAATCTCCACGGAAACCCTCCCCACTTTCGAGCCAAACCCTAGCCTTGCATCGCGTGCTAGCACACGGGTGTACGGCGTTTTGTCCCGGACGTGTGGATACCGGTAGAGGCGCTACTACGTTGCGCCGTTGATCGGCTTCGGATCGGGTGCAATCGGAGCGATCGGGCGTGGTGGAATTGGCTGCGGTCGGGCGCATCGGAGCGAGGCGTGAGAACGCGGCCGGACGGCTCGAATCGGCTGATTGGCGAATCGGCTATCTCGGGAATCGGCTACACTGTTCTGGATCGGATTGCCCGATTGGCTATTCCGCTGCACTCTACTCCAATCGGTAACGATCTATCGGCCCTTACTTGCAAGTGTTCTGGTTTGCGCGGTAAAAGTTTTGTTTTCGGCTAGCGTAGCCTCCGCGTAACCCTTCGGTGGTATCGAGCTAATCTTGCTTAGTTCGGGTTTTAGATTGGATCGGAACAAGTTTTGCGCACGGGTTGATTAGATCAATCGGTTTTACGGGATTCGTTGAGGAGAGTTAATGGTAATTGCGTTCCTTGATAGTGTATCGGAACGGCGTAATGTGATTACGTCGAAGCAATTTCCATATAACTCGGTTTGAGTTGGGTTCGAGATAGCGTTCCTTGATAGTGTATCGGAACGGTATAATGTGATTATGCCGAAGCTATCTCGTAGTCCGATCTTGTTAGCGCCTCGCGCCTACGCAAACCATCTCCCTTGATAGTGTATCGGGACGGCATAATATGATTATGCCGACATGGTTTCAGAAGCGAATTCATAGATTGGATCTATGAATTTCGTGTGGTGTTCGGCGCTGCCGAAGCCGCGAGGCGGCTTCCTCGAACCCCCCGCCGCGAGGGTCCGCCGTGTGCGTCCCCTTATAGGTCGTCTCGATGCCGTAGCTCGCGATAAGTAGAAAACGTTTCTACGCCTAACTTGTTTTTGCGAGAATGCTTTGAGATGGTATGGCCCTATTGTATGTATGAGATGCATGTGATGCATGTAATATTCTTTCATATGTGCAACCCCTGTAATATTCTTTCATACGTGCAATGCTTGTAATATTCTTTCACGACCTGCGAGTCGATGTAATCTTCAATTAGAGCTTCTATACTAGTAGCTTAGTTTGAAGAAATCAAGCATTCGACACTCGAAAGAACGGTGACGAAGATGGAGATCTCGTACACCGGCATGGAGATGGAGATCACCATGTGAAGGGGGCCATACTATTTCACTATATGCTATTCTTCTTGCTTTCATATGTGATATGTTTGTTTGATAGGATAGCATCCCTCCCAAAATTAAGTAGTAATGATGCCCTTCCAAATGTTGCACCGTCACCGTTATGCTCGTGCAATGGTGGGTCTGCCAAAGCAGAGTGCCATTCTCTATCATAACACGAGGGGTATATGTCGACATATACATGCGGGGAGCATTTGGTTTACTTAACAAGGCTATCAAAACAGTTTTGGGCCTTGGGGCATAGGTTGGCGCCGGGGCATGGAGATGCCACACCAACAACAAGAGTCACATAGAGATGTGATTAGCAAGGTGTTGCTTACCGATGTTACTAATTTTCTAGCGGTGATGCCAAAGCTCACTAGAAAATTAATTAACATGTGGATCTTGACCCAATACGTAACCTAGAGGGAAGGTGGAAAATACGTAATGGGAGTCTAATGTTAAATTGTTTAACAATAGACATAGCATAAACATTGTGCTAAACTTTGCTTTTCGTTGTAGAATAAATGGCGGCTAATACTACACCCAGTACCTTTAATTTGCGATCTATTCTCGAAAAGGAAAAATTAAATGGAACAAACTTTATGGATTGGTATCGCAACTTGAGAATTGTTCTCAAGCAAGAGCGTAAGGAGTACGTTCTTGAAGTACCCTATCCTGAGGATTTGCCAAATAATGCCACTGCAACTGCACGGAGAGCTTACGAGAAGCACACTAATGATGCCCTAGATATAAGTTGTCTCATGCTTGCTACAATGTCCCCTGAGCTTCAGAAGCAATATGAGAGCAGCGATGCTCACACTATTATTCAGGGACTGCGTGGCATGTTTGAGAACCAAGCTCGGGCCGAGAGGTTCAACACCTCAAAGTCCTTGTTTGCGTGCAGGCTTGTTGAGGGGAATCCCGTCAGTCCGCATGTGATAAAGATGATTGGCTATATCGAGAGTCTGGAAAAACTAGGTTTTCCCCTTAGCCAAGAGTTGGCTACTGATGTGATTCTCCAGTCGCTCCCTCCGAGCTTCGAGCCATTCATATTAAACTATCACATGAACAATATGGATAGAACCTTGGCTGAATTGCATGGGATGCTAAAGACAGCTGAGGAGAGTATCCAGAAAAACGGTCATCATGTGATGATGATGCAGAAGGCAAAGCGCAAACCACCTGTCAAGAAACTTTGCACCAAGAGGAAGTTAACTCCCGATGAGATCGCGAGTGCCTCCAATGCAAAGAAGGGCAAGAAGGGGTCGGCGGCATCAGATGCCGTTTGCTTCTATTGCAAGGAGACAGGCCATTGGAAGAGGAACTGCAAGAAGTACATGGAGGATCTCAAAAAGAAGCAAAGTACGACTTCTGCTTCAGGTATTAATGTTATAGACATTAATCTTGCTACTTCACCTCACTGACTCTTGGGTATTTGATACCGGATCGGTAGCTCATATTTGCAAATCGTTGCGTGGAATGAGAAGAAGTAGAGGATTGAGAGAAGGGCGAGGTGAACACTCGCGCGTCGGCAATGGAGCAAGCGTTGCTACAGTTGCTATCGGCACGGTACCACTTCATCTACCTTCGGGATTAGTTTTGGAATTGAATAATTGTTATTGTGTTCCAACACTATGTCAAAACGTTATTTCCGCTTCATGTTTGCAAGCGGAAGGATATGATTTTAGATCAATGAACAATGGTTGTTCGATATATCTCGAGATATGTTCTATTTTCATGCTCCATTGGTGAATGGATTATACGTTTTGAATTTTGAAGCATCTCCCATCTATAACATTAATACGTAAAGGCAACTCTCTAATGATATAAACCCCACGTTTATCTGGCATTGTCGCTTAGGCCATATAAATAAGAAACGCATGGAGAAGCTCCATAAGGATGGATTGCTTCACTCTTTTGATTTTGAATCATTTGAGACATGTGAGTCTTGTTTACTTGGTAAAATGACAAAGGCACCTTTCACGGGACATAGTGAAAGAGCAAGTGACTTATTGGCACTCGTACATGCGATGTATGTGGACCAATGAGCTCAACGGCCGAGAGGAGGTTATCGTACTTCATTACCTTTTACCGATGACTTTAGTAGATATGGTTATATCTACTTAATGAGGCATAAGTCCGAATCCTTTGAAAAGTTCCAAGAATTCAAGAATGAAGTACTGAGAATCATTTAGGGAAAACAATCAAGTTTCTATGATCGGATCGTGGAGGGAATACTTGAGCCAAGAGTTTGGTAACCATCTAAAAGATTGTGGAATTGTTTCACAGTTGACTCGCTAAGGAACTCCACAATGGAACGGAGTGTCCAACGGAGAAATCGCACCTTGTTGGACATGGTGCGGTCGATGATGAGCCAAAGTGATCTTTCGTTATCCTTCGGGGATATGCTCTTGAAAAGCATTTGCGCTCACACTAAATAGAGTTCTATCTAAGTCAGTTGAAAAGATACCATATGAGATATGGACAGGGCAACCCCTAGTTTGTCTTTTCTCAAAATTTGGGGATGTGAGGCTTATGTTAAACGTTTACAATCGACAAGCTCACACCCAAATCGACAAGTGCTTCTTTGTGGGATATCGTAAGGAAACTAAGGGATATTACTTTTATAATCGGGAACAAGGCAAAGTGTTTGTCGTCCGACATGGTGTCTTCTTGGAGAAAGAGTTTCTTTCAACAAGGGTTAGTGGGGAGAAGGGTGCATCTTGAAGAAGTTCAAGAAACACCGTAAAACGTTTCGGCGACCACGGAACCACAACGGGAGGAACAAAGTGTTGCGCCACCGTTATAGATACACCGGCCCACGGAGGTGCGAAAGATCACGTCGTGCGCACAGTACACAGTGCGGAACAACGTGATATATTGTTGTTGGACAACGATGAACCCAAGACCTATGAGGAAGCGATGGTGGGACCCGATTCCAACAAGTGGCTTGGAGCCATGAAATCCGAAATAGAATCCATGTATGACAATCAAGTTTGGAACTTGGTTGATCCACCCGATGGTGTCAAAACCATTGATTCGCAAATGGGTTTTTAAGAAAAAGGTCGATATGGATGGAAATGTTCACATCTATAAGGCGCGATTGGTGGCGAAAGGTTTTAAACAAGATTCAAGGAGTTGATTATGATGAAACCTTTCGCCCGTCGCAATGCTTAAATCTATTCGGATTATCCTAGCGATTGCTGCATATTTCGATTATGAGATATGGCGAGATGGATGTCAAAACGGCTTTCCTAAATGGAAACCTAAGCGAGGATGTATACATGATACAACCTCGGGTTTTGTCGATCCGAATCGCTCGAAAGATATGCAAGCTACGAAATCCATTTATGGATTGAAGCAAGCATCTCGGAGTTGGAATATTCGTTTTGATGAAGTAATCAAAGGGTTTGGTTTCATCAAAAACGAAGAAGAGGCTGTGTTTACAAAAAGGTTAGTGGGAGCGCAATTGTATTTGTAATCTTATATGTGGATGACATATTACTGATTGGAAATGATATCCCTATGCTAGAATCCGTCAAGTCTTCATTGAAAAATAGTTTTTCCATGAACGACTTAGGGAAAGGCAACATATATATTGGGCATTCGGATCTATAGAGATAGATCCAAGAGGCTAATTGGATTAAGCCAAAGTACATACATTGACAAGGTGTTGAAAAGGTTCAACATGCATGATTCCAAAAAGGTTTCTTGCCCATGTCACATGGCATTAATCTTAGCAAGAATCGGTGTCCTCGGACACATGATGAGCGGAATAAGATGGGTATGGTTCCATATGCTTCGGCAATTGGATCCATCATGTATGCCATGCTTTGTACACGCCCGCATGTCTCGTACGCTTTGAGTGCTACGAGCAGATACCGATCGATCCAGTGCATGTCACTGGATCGTCGTAAAGAATATCCTTAAGTACTTGAGAAGAACTAAGGATATGTTCCTAGTCTATGGAGGTGAAGAAGAGCTCGTTGTAAGTGGTTACACCGATGCTAGCTTCCAAACAGGACAAGGATGATTATAGATCGCAATGCGGGTTCGTGTTACGCCCGAACGGAGGCGCGGTCAGTGGAAGAGTTCCAAGCGGGATATCGTTGCCGATTCTACAACGGAGGCCGAGTACATTGCTTCTTCGGAAGCCGCAAAGGAGGCTGTTTGGATCAAGAAATTCGTTTCGAGCTTGGTGTGATTACTAGTACGACCGGTCCAATGTCTCTCTATTGTGACAATAGTGGAGCCATTGCGTAAGCCAAGGAGCCGAGGTCACATCGAAGTCCAAACACATACTTCGGCGATATCATCTCATCCGCGAGATTGTGGACAGAGGTGATGTCAAGATATGCAAAGTGCACACGGATCTCAACATAGCCGATCCGCTGACAAAACCTCTCCCTCAGCCGAAGCATGAGGCGCACACAAGAGCAATGGGTATTAGATACTTACATGATTGACTCTAGTGCAAGTGGGAGATTGTTAGTGATATGCCCTAGAGGCAACATGGAGATGTTGGATATCACGTCAATGTTTATGTATTTATGAATAAAGTGTTATTCAGTTCCATGAAATAGACATCTTGTATTGATCAATAAGTACGTGACTTATTTATGAGACTCTTTATGTATGAATCTATTTCTAAATGATCCCTGATCATATGTCATATTGTTGGAACAAATATGATTCTAAGATCGGCATGTTTATTGATTGATGATCATGTCTCATAGATCATGGGTATGGAGATACCAAATCAATAAACATGGACACATGTGTTGGAGAACACATTGTTGGATAGACCCACCATGAGACACTACGGGGAATTAATGTGCCATTAGTTGGTCTCGGGTAGTGTTGAGTACAAAGTCCTTAGACCTGAGATCACCATGGATTCCAACATGCGTAGTAGCCTACTTTGGGACTACGAAACGCTATTAAAATGTAACCAGGTAGTCATAAAGGTAGTTTTCGGGTTTGCTATGAAACATGGAGTGGGATGTGAGTGATCAAGATGGAATTTGCCCCTCCTTTGGAGAGATATCTCTGGGCCCTCGAGGTAATGGATTATGGAAATGCATGGCCATGCTAAGTTGATTGAGGAGTCAATCAACGGGCGGATAATCCAATACGGTTCGAGTGAATGGTTAAGCTATTGAAGGGATGGCACACATCTTGCCTATAGCTTAAGCGGTATCGTGAGGCAAAGGGATTTGTGTACACATTACGGGTTCGAGCCGATATTATTCTTCTATACTATGGTGTCAATATGTGCTGCTAGGCGCCGGTGTGGTCGGCTGAGTTGGACTCGAGCCGACGATCGGCCAAGTTAGACTATAGCGAAACCGAGTATACCTGAACCTACGGGGTCGCACGCTTAAGGGGATAGAATAGATATTCGAGTTGGACTCGGATACGGCTCGATCGGATAGGGATCCGATCGGATAGAGTCCTATGGGCTTACGACGTATGGGCGGCCAACTCTATGAGATACGGATGAGATCCGATTCAAAATAGAGTCCTAATCGGCCACTAGTCCCGTCGGCCAACTCTATATAAAGGAGGGAGGGGTGGAGAGCTGCGACACGTCAATTGCATCGCGTGCAAAAGAAGTCGCCGAGATCAATCTCCACGGAAACCCTCCCACTTTCGAGCCAAACCCTAGCCTTGCATCGCGTGCTAGCACACGGGTGTGGCGGCATTTTGTCCCCCGGACGTGTGGATACCGGTAGAGGCGCTGCTACGTTGCGCGCTGTTGATCGGCTTCGGATCATTTCTGCAATCGGAGCGATCGGCTATGGTGGAATCGAGCTGCGGTCGGGCGCATCGGAGCGAGGCGAGAGAACGCGGCCGGACGACTCGAATCGGCGATTGGCAAATCGGCGGCTCTCCGGGAATTGGCTACATTTCGGATAGGATTGCCCGATTGGCTATTCAGCTGCATTCTACTCAATCGGTAACGATCTATCGGCCCTTACTTGCAAGTGTTCTGGTTTGCGCGGTAAAAAGTTTTGTTTTCGGCTAGCGTAGCCTCCGCGTAACCGTTCAGCGCCTCTACCGTATCCACACGTCCGAGGACAATGCCGAACACCCGTGTGCTAGCATGCGATGCAAGGCTAGGGTTTGGCTCGAAAGTGGGAGGGTTTCGTGGAGATTGATCTCGGCGACTGCTGCGGATTCGGTTCAAAGCGATCCAGCGATGTGTCGCAACTCTCCACCTCTCGCCCTTTATATAGAGTTGGGACTAGTGGCCGGTCAGGACTCTATTTTAAATCGGATCCTATACGAATCTCACAGAGTTGGCCGCCCATACGTCGTAAGCCTATATGACTCTATCCGATTGGATCCTATCCGATCGAGCCGTATCCGAGTCCAACTCGAATAACTATTCTATCCCCTTAAACGTGCAACCCTGTAGGTTCGGGTATACTCGGTTTCGGCTATAGTCTAACTTATCCGATCGTCGGCTCGAGTCCAACTCAGCCGACCTGTCAAATAAACGGCGCCTAGCAGCACATATTGACACCATAGTATACAAGAATATAATATCGGCTCGAACCTATAATGTGTACACAAATCCCTTTGCCTCACGATACCAAGTAAGATATAGGCAAGATGTGTGCCATCCCTTAAATAGCTTAACCATTCACTCGAACCGTATAGGATTATCCGTACGGTGATTGACTCCTCAATCAACTTAGCATGGCCATGCATTTCCATATTCCATTACCTTGAGGGGAGAGATATCTCTCCAAAGGAGGGGCAAATTCCATCTTGATCACTCACATCCCACTCCATGTTTCATAGCAAAACCGAAGACTACTTTTATAACTACCCGATTACGGAATAGTGTTTGGTAGTCCTAAAGTAGGCTACTACACATGTTGGAATCCATGGTGAACTCGAGTCTAAGGACTTTGTACCAACACTACCCGAGACCAACTAATGGCAAATTAATTCCATTAGTGTCTCATGGTGGGTCTATCCAACAATGTGTTCTCTAACACATATGTCCATGTTTATTGATTTGGTATCTCCATACCCATGATCTATGAGACATGATCATCAATCAATAGACATGCCGATCTTAGAATCATATTTATTCCAATAATATGATATATGATCGAGGATCATTTAGAAATAGATTCATACATATCGAGTCTCATAAATAAGTCACGTACTTATTGATCAATACAAGATGTCTATTTCATGGAACTGAAAAACACTTTATTCATAAATACATAAACATTGACGTGATATCCATCATCTCCATGTTGCCTCTTAGGACATATCACTAACACGCACGTGTGGCCTCTGTGACTCCTTCGTTAACCTCTCAATAGGTCCACAATCAATCCACATATTTAAGTTGATATCAATCCTCTTAACTCTCTATGTGGTATTAATTGTTTTCACCTCCAATAAACGTGGGCCTTGGGATTTAATGGGCCAAGCCCAACAATCCCCACCAAATTTTGAGCCATACGTTAATTGTTGTCATTACATCATTACTTTTATATATCGGTGTTTGATGGAGACTCGTTAAGTTGAACTTCCATCTAGAGCTGAGGCTACACTTATTCACAACTATTCAATGGACTATGCCTTGAATTGACAAATCTTGTATGAATAGGTTTGACCAGTAATCCTTCACTCGATACTAGGTTGCGAAAGCATCCCGCGGGTTGGAGCTTATAAGTCATACTCTAGGCCTTTTATGAGTATCTAGAGATCACCCGCATCTCATATACCGTGACTAGTCATGAACCCATATAGGTGTAATCCTCAAGAGATGTTCTGTAGGATAACATCTATGCCACTCGAATCACATTAAGGCAAAAGCCAACCTGCCTTACAGTTTTGAAGAGAAATGCACTTTCAGAGGAATGAGCCTAGTTAAAGGTTCTCTTCCCTCAGTCATTCACTGGCTCGTTTCGCTGTCCAAGTTCACGGGATCTTCGATCACAAAGGATAGGTTACCACCAAAGTATGACTCACATGATGGGTCTCAGGCCCAAATCCCTGGATGCATTGTCTATCACATTTCGTGAAAGACCATTTGTAAATTGATCTGCCAGGGGCTATTACTCCAGAGCTTCTCAATTTCCTGACAGATTTCACCAGCCGCATTATATGTCTGGATGACTTCATGTTGTCCTTCAAACTGTTCACTTTAACAATCATTGTTTGATTATCACAAATCATCAAGATAGCCGGTATGGGTTTTTTAATGACCGGTATATCCATTAGGAGTTCACGAAGCCATTCAGCCTCAATAGTGTCGGTATCCAATGCTGTGAGTTCTGCTTCCATAGTTGACCTTGTTAGGATGGTCTACTTGCAAGACTTCTAGGAAACAGCGCCACCTCCGAGCGTGAACACTGATCCGCTCGTGGATTTTAACTCATCAACATCAAATATCCAATTTGAATCACTATATCCCTCTAGTACCCTTGGATACCCAGTATAGTGTATTCTATAGTTCACGGCACCCTTTAGATAGTGCATCACTCCTTCCAGAGCATGGCAATGATCATCTCTCGGGTTAGACACAAACCGACTTAGTTTGGTCACAGCAAAAAAGATGCCAGACCTCCTAGCACTAGCTAAGTACATGAGTGAACCAATAATCTGAGAGTATATCAGCTAATCTCCCATTAACCGTTTGTTTTTCCTTAATATTATACTAGCATCATAAGGTGTTGAAACAGGTTTACGATCACTATAGCCAAAGCAACTTACAACCTTTTCCACATAATGGGATTGCAAAAGTGTAACCCCACCATCACCTTCTCTTACTAGGTTTATATTAAGGATAACATCGGCCTCTCCCAAGTCTTTCATCTCAAAGTTTTGAGACAAAAACTCTTTTACTTCCTTAATCACATTAAGGCTTGTCCCAAAATTAGTATGTCATCGACATACAAACACGAGTATCACTCCTTCACCCTCACCGTAACGATAGTACACTCATTTATCGGCTTCGATCACAACAAAGCCGACGGATGTCAGAGTTCTATAGAACTTCTCTCATGCCATTGCTTAGGTGTTTGCTTGAGGCCGTATAACGATTTCAACAACCTACACATCATTCTGTTTGTTCTTTTGCTACAAATCCATGTGACTCGATCCATATAGATCTTGTCTTCCAACTCTCCATTTAGGAAAGTTTTCTTAACGTCCATTTGATGAATGAGAAGACCATAAGAGGCTACCAACGAAAGCGGTGAATAAGTATCAAAGAAATCTTCACCTTCCTTTTGGGTATAACCCTTGGCCACAAGTCTAGCCTTGTACTTTTCCAATAGTATCATCGGACCTAAGCTTTTTCTTGAACACCCACTTGCATCCTACGGGTTTGCACCCGTAAGGAGCGTTCAACAACTTCCCAAGTACCATTAGACATAATGAGAATCCATCTTACTTACTTACTTCTAATAGTCAACATCAGGAGATGAGTATGCCTCTTCAATGGTTCTAGGAGTGTCATCCACGAGGTATATAATGAAATCATCACCAAAGAACTTTGCGATCCTTTGTCTCTTGCTCTCTCTAGGAGCTTCATTGTTATCCTCCTCAAGATTTTCCACAAGTGTGGGTTCACTATGTTCTATATGTTTGGTAGAGGTATCCTTCTCGATAAACTCTTGCCTAGATAAACTTGTTTCATGTCTCATGGGAAAATGTTCTAAAAAATGTAGCATCTCTAGACTCCATTATTGTACCAACATGCAAGTCAGGTACTCCAAATTTTATTACCAAAAATCTATAACCAACGCTGGTAATAGCATAACCTAGGAAGATACAATCCACAGTTTTAGGTCCAAGCTTACGTTTCTTTGTGATTAGCACACTAACTTGCCAAACAACCCCAAGTACGTAAGTAAGAAAGTGTTAGCCTCTTCTTCTCCGATTCCTCGAATGGAGTTATTTCTTTATTCTTTGTAGGAACACGGTTTAGGACATGACACGCGGTCAATATAGCCTCACCCCACCATGCCTTGGAATGTCTCGTTGTTTCTAACATGGTGTTAACCAGATCAGTTAGAGAACGGTTCTTTCTTTCGGCAACCCCATTTGACTGAGGTAAATAGGGAGGCGTCCTCTCATAAATAATACCGTGTTCCTCGTAGAATGAAGTAAAAACATTTGAGAAGTACTTGCCATCACGATCGACGTAATTCGTTTGATCATTCTCTCAAGTTGGTTTTCTACTTTAGCTTTATAGATTTTAAAGTAATGTAATGCTTCATCCTTTGATTTTAACAAATTGATGTTAGTGCAGTCGTACATTAAAGTTATGAAATATTTTTTACCTTCTTTTGTCAACACACCATTCATTTCGCTCAAATTGGAATGAACTAATTCTAATGGTGCCAAGTTCTCGCCTCCGCGGCCTTGTTAGGCTTGCGAGTTTGTTTTGATTCAACACAAACTTGATACTTAGAATTTTTTTTACACAGTAAAATTTGAAATTAAACTAAATTTAGCTAAGCGCGTCATGCAACCAAAATTAATGTGACGAGTCTCGAATGCCAAACATTTGATTCATCAATATTAATAACATTGTTGATAACTTTATTACAATCATCGGACAAGGAAAAGCGGAACAAGCCTCCGCTATCATAACCTTTTCTAATAAAACTACCAAACTTGGATAAGATGCATTTATTGGACTCAAATACTAATTTGAAACCATCTCTACACACAGTAGAGACCCTCTTACTAGATTCTTCTTGATAGTGGGGACATGCTTTATGTTCTTCGGTTGCACGATATTTTGGAAGTAAGCTTCGATTGACCGTACCAACACCAAGAACACGCGCATGTGACCCGTTTCCCCATCAACAAGGAGCGATCCCTCCAACCCGATAAGAAGAAAACAAGGAGATATTAGCACACCCATGGATATTAGCCGGTGTCAATCCACCATTACGGTGAGTGAAGTAATGAAAGAAGCGTAGGTAATAAATTACCGTACCTCGGTTCCTCCGAGTCTCGCTAACTACCAAGTTGGCAAACTTCTTGCCCTTGCTATGAAGCAAAGTGATCCGGACTCTCACACATAAAGAAAACTCCCTTCTTATTTTTAGGTGGTGCGATTGTCTGCTTTAGTCTTTGCTTGGTTCTCTGCGGTGGCTTCTTCTATACTTTTGGGAGAAGTTGGAATTGTTCTTCTGAACGAAGTTAGCGCTGGAAGCCCCAACAATTCCTTTTCCCCGTTTCTTTTGCTCTCGCCTTCTCGTCAACATCAAGAGTCCCAATGAGATCGGTGACACCGAACTCTTGCCTCTTATGTTTCGAGTAGTAGCAAAATCCCTCCAAGAAGGTGGCGCTTAGAGATAATAGCTTCGGCCACAAACTTGTTGGGCAACACACATGGGGTCTCTTTCTACTCGATTTTTAAGATCTTTTTCTAGTGCACGAATCTCATGAGCTTGTTCCACTGTAGGACGGTCTTCCACCATCTTGTAGTCAAGGAACTGCTCCATGACATACAACTCACTGCCAGCATCAGATACTCCATACTGAGCCTCAAGAGTATCCCAAATTACTTTGCCATTTGGCAGCGAGAGCTACATGTCTATAATGTTTTTGGCTAGAAACAGTTTATGATGGCACCTCAAAAAAACTATCGGCAGATTGAAGTTATTCTCCTCTCTAGAGTAATACCTTTGAGCTTTCCATTTGCGACATATATAACATTCATCGTCGTTAACCACAATGAAAGCCTCTCATGCCAATGCTTGTAATTGGAACTGCCAAACACATTTGGCTTTATTGACGTGACAAAGCTAGTTAGAAAGCCTATTATCATCATAAGGTTTTTGGATTGTTAGTAAAGTAGGTCTATTTCGAGTATATTTTAATTTGAATTAATCGAGTAAACAAGCAATATTTCTATGACTATAGTGAGTGAAACAAATAATGTGCATGTGTTAATTTTTAAAACTAATTTAAACATGAACGATATGCAACAATAAAAGATATACCCCTTTGTTGAGGGCTAGTGCGGGAGTTGCACTTATGCTAGGTGGCATTAGTCGCGTTGGCGTATTGTTACTGTTCGTGTTAAACATGCTTGATGTCTTGTTGATGTAGTCATACAAAGGGTGACACAAGTGACGAGTTGTTGCGGTGCGGTTGGCCACCAGGATGTAGTCGAGGTAGGCATATACCATGAGCGGCCAGCCGGGAAGTAGTCGATGTAGGCGTACACCACGAACGATCACCGGGAAAGTAGTCGAGCAGATCGAGTAGTCGCGTTGATCGCTCCCCAAAAACCTTATCGCTGTCTATCCCGGCGAGGATCGTAGTGGACAGACGTGGTTCCGACGCTACCAGCTGCGAACAAAGAAATGTGCGCGATGCTAGCGAATGGGAATGCAAGCAAAAATAGAAGAGATAAGAGGGTTATGCGCTCCGGTGTGTGTGTTGAGGAGGAGGAAGCCATTATCGGGTGGTGTTAACACGACATCAATGGTCATTATCCTGCTAATGTTAACACAGGCAGACAGGAATGAATACGATTTCAGGCCAAGCCTTCCCAAGGACCAAGGCCTCGGCTTGCGTTGGCAAGCGAGCACACGCGCGTGTGGCCTCCTGCGACTCTTTCCTTAACCTCTCAATAGATCTACAATCAATCCATATATTTAAGTTGGTATCAATCTCTCTTAACTTTTTTTATGTGGTATTAATTATTTTTCATTTCTAATAAACATGGGGCCTCAGGATTTAATGGGCCACGCCCAACATATATTGTGAAAAACATAATAAATTTTGAATGGATTTACATGTTTCGTGTGATATGGAAATACGTGTATTGCATGTCTACTATTTCTAGTAGTAAATCGTGAACGGCCTCTGCATTACTGCAGAGAATCGGATCCTACTTCTCTTGGCATGTCCAGATCCTCTATAATACTCCAGTTACCCTTGGGCCCCGTATCAACCAGCAGGACCGCACGTCCCAGTCCAGTCCAGTACCACCAACCAGAGAAGAAAGGATAACCCGATCAACCCAATCTACTCGTAACCATTCCAGCGACCAAACATGGCATCCTTAACCCTCCACCCCTCTTCCCAGCAACTGCAGCACGCGTCTCCACGACCTCAACTCCCAGCCGCGGCACCAGACGGCTCACGACCACGTGCAAGGCCGAGCCTACCGGTGGCAACAGCACCCTCGAGCTCGCCGCCGGTGCGGCCGGGCTGGCGTCTAGCTCGGTCGTTGCCTGGTCCCTCTACACGCTCAAGACAACGGGCTGCGGCCTCCCACCGGGCCCCGCTGGCGCTCTCGGCGCAGCGGAGGGTGTTAGCTACCTTGTGGTGGTGGCGCTGATTGGGTGGTCGCTGACGACGAAGGTGCGCACTGGGTCAGCCTCCCGGCGGGGCCGTTCGGACTACTCGGGGCCGCAGAGGGCGTGTCCTATCTAGCTGCCACTGCCATTCTTGTCGTCTTCGGGTTGCAGTTCTTCGAGGTTGGGTCGCTTCCGGGTCCATTGCCATCGGAGCAGTGTTTTGGCTAGGTGGGATTTTAGCAACTGACGTGTTTTCGTGAGTTGAGTATGTTATTAATAACTGAACGTACTATCCTGTTTATCTTATGTTTTGTGCAGTCCTCGTGATAAATTCCGATGCTTTTCTGCTGGAAGAATGCAAATCAAAATCATGTCATCAAAAATTTCACAGCCTATGTTGCCTCCGCCTAAAATGTTAGCCACTATACGGTGGTGGTACTAACTTTTATTTATAGTAATTATTAATTCCAAAAATAATAAATATAATGTAGGAATTAGGAAAACTAGCCGCCGACCCGTGCAACGCACATTATCGTTTATGGTTTAGTGTATTATAATTATTAAAACATAAAGCATATAAAGTTTTGTTGAAATTTATATATAAAGTTCAAAAGAATACAATTTATTTTATTTATAGCTAAAAATATTAAAACTGATTGTTTCAATAAAAATCAAAATCAAATTAGATATCTAAAACAATATACATGAGTCTCAATTTATGATTTTCTATAATTTTATATAAAAATTTGGATTTAATATGTATTGTTTGGATTCTCTAGTATCGCTTTTGAATATTGAATATTTCTTAAATATATAACTAATAGGTATTAAGTTTTCCTATATTTGAGTCTTAATAAACCTTTGTCGTGATTTCATAATTTGAAATTTATAACTCACCGATGTCGAGTTGGTATTATAAAATTTAGAATTAAACACTATTGATGGAGGTGGTGAGTCCTTCTCGACGTAGGACGTGAAACACTAAGCGTGCCGACGATATGGAAGAATAACATGCTGCCCGTATAGCATACCTTTCATCTTGCCATCGCAAAATTACAATATGCGGAAGATATCCATCGAACCCTCAATCCGGCTGGAAAACAATGATGTTGATTGGACAATCTATTCTCTACGTGGCTATGCCAAATTATATAAAGAACGGATGGCGCCGGCTCCATGGTCTTCGCCCCAAAGTAGGTGAAGGGTTACATGGAAACTACGATAGCTAATAACAAAAATTTTCTACCACGCAAAGCAGGAACACTTGCATGTAAGGGTCGATAGATCGTTACCGATTAGGTAGAGTGCGGATTAGCCAATCGGGAGCTATCCGATCCGAACTGTCTGGCCGATGACCGCATTTGCGACAGCCGATTCCCGCACGCCGGCCCGATTCTGGGAACGGCCGATTCACCAATCAGCCCGATTCACCGAGTAGCCGATTCGCCGAGTCGTCATCGCGTCGCGCGCCTCGCTCCGATGCGCCCGAGCCGGAGCGATTCCACCACAAGGTCGTAGCCGAGCGAACGACCGCAACGTAGCGAGCGTCTCTACTTAGGTATCCACACGTCCGGACGAACGCCGAACACCCGTGTGCTAGCACGTGATGCAAGGCTAGGGTTTGGCTCGGGAGTGGGGAGGGTTTCCGTGGAGATTGATCTCGCCGACTTTTGAAGGCACGCGTGATCGATTGATTCGGTTCCCAAAATTGCATACAAGCTCTCCACCCTCACCCTTTATATAGAGTTGCTTGGGTTGGGCCTAGAGGCCCGTCGAGACTCTATTTTGAATTGGATCCTATCCGAATCTCATAGATTTGGTCGTAGGACTTCGTAAGCCCATAGGACTCTATCCGATTGAGCCGTATCCGAGTCCAACTCGAATGCCCGTTATTATCCCCTTAAGCGTGCGACCACGTAGGTTCAGGTATACTCGGTTTCGGCCGAGCCGAACTCAGACCGACCATCGGTTGAGTCCAACTCGCCGACCGTCAATAGCGGCGCCTAGTAGCACATATTGACACCATAGTATATACAAGAATATAATATCAGCTCTGAACCTGTAATGTGTACACAAATCCCTTTGCCTCACGATACCACGGTGAGCTATAGGCAAGATGTGTGTCATCCCTTGAATAGCTTAACCATTCACTCGAACCATATTATATTATCTATATCTTGATTGACTCTCAATCAACTCGGCATGGCCATGCACTTCCATAATCCATTACCTCGAGGCAGATATCTCTCTAAAGAAGGGGCAAATTCCATCTTGATCATTCACATCCCACTACATGTTTCATAGCAAACCCGAGACTACTTTTATAACTACCTAGTGGCCGATCAGGACTCTATTTTGAATCGGATCCTATCCGAATCTCACGAGTTGGTACGCCCATACGTCGTAAGCCCATAGGACTCTATCCGATCGGATCCCTATCCGATCGAGCCGTATCCGAGTCCAACTCGAATGCACATTCTTATCCCCTTAAGCGTGCGACCCGTAGGTTCAGTATACTCGGTTTCGGCTATAGTCTAACTTAGCCGACCGTCGGCTCGAGTCCAACTCAGTAGGCCTGTCCAACAGCGGCGCCTAGCCACATATTGACACCATAGTATACAAGAATATAATATCGGCTCGAACTCCGTAATGTGTACACAAATCCCTTTGCCTCCGATACCAATTGAGCTATAGGCAAGATGTGTGTCATCCCTTGAATAGCTTAACCATTCACTCGAACCATATTAGATTATCTATATCTTGATTGACTCCTCAATCAACTCGGCATGGCCATGCACTTCCATAATCCATTACCTCGAGGGCCCGAGAGATATCTCCCTAAAGAAGGGGCAAATTCCATCTTGATCATTCACATCCCACTACATGTTTCATAGCAAACCCGAAGACTACTTTTATAACTACCTAGTTACGGAATAGCGTTTGGTAGTCCCAAAGTAGGCTACTACACATGTTGGAATCCATGATCATCTCGAGTCTAAGGACTTTGTACCAACACTACCGAGACCAACTAATGGCACATTAATTCCTGTAGTATCTCATGGTGGGTCTATCTAACAATGTGTTTTCTAACACATGTCCATGTATATTGATTTGGTATCTCCATACCATGATCTATGAGACATGATCATCAATATATAAACAAGCCGATCTTAGAATCATATTTGTTCCAACAATATGACATATGATCGAGGATTATTTAGAAATAGATTCATACATAAAGAGTCTCATAAATAAGTCACGTACTTATTGATCAATACAAGATGTCTATTTCATGGAACTGAATAACACTTTATTCATTTATACACAAACATTGACCATGATATCCAACATCTTCATGTTGCCTTTAGGGCATATCGCTAACAGGTAGGCCTACTAGTGGCCCCTTGTCATCCTCGGTGGTGTCGCGGATTAGAATAAGCCGATGATCGCGATCCTCTCTTTTTCAAATTCATTCATTTATCGATTCATCGTCTTCCTCCCTCCTCTCCATCTCCTTGAACTCTTAGCTAATTTCCTCTCGAATTCCACAAATATCATGTCGGGAAAGCGTTGATCTTCCTTTCGACACCGATTCCACCTTTCCCTTGTGGGGGAGATCAACCCCACCAATTTGGCATTCCCGCTTCTTGAAGACCGCGAACCATAAGTTTTGGAGCCCATGGCGATCCTATCTCCAGTCGGGCGCAATGAGGGGCCAAAAGGCGGCCGGGGGGTTTGGTCAAACCCTTGTTTCGGCAAAACCAACTTCAGCCCTCCGTTCGACTATGTGCTCACCCTCGCGAAAAGGATCCATAAGGGTGTGAGGCTCGGTTGTCAAGTCCCTACCGGAGACCAACAATAGGCATGATTGGCCCTAAAAACCGATTAATGTCTGGTTGATCCAAGCGAACGACATGCCGCTATCCCTCGACTCGGAGAATGTTACACCTCAATGGTGGTGACCAAGTTGGGGATGTTAGCGATTGCACGGTTACAATAGATATACTTCGTCCTACTCACCGGAAATCCCCATGCCAAAGCCTCGTTTTTGCATCATGGGTGTAAGTCACCCTGGACATGGCAAGGTGCTAATCCCTACATTGGCACCTTGCGAGAAGTCGATGGTGGAGGCCTCTCAAAACTCCACGCCGATCGAGATGGCACCTCTCTCCACCTCCAATCAAGAGGTTGGTGGGATAGTTTGAGAGCGAAGGAGAGAAATCTCCACATGAGCCTATGGTGGCTCACTTAGCCTCTCTTGTTGCTCGCCATGCACCGAGAACGAAGGAAAAAACACCATGGCGAGAGGGACGGGTCGAGTTTCTTTGAGCTCAAGGTCGACCTTGCTACCCTCTGGCAGTGGCATTTATGCCAGCTGCGCGCTTGTACAAGGCCATAGGAAGGAAGATCTCTATCGTGCAAGTAGCCGTTGAGCCTTTCTAGTATCGTGCGTATCCAGATAGGCATGTTAGGTTTACTTTATTTATTTCCTTTCTTTAGTTTATTTGAATTCTCCTATGTAATTGCACTTGTCAAATAAAATATGGCATGATAAGTGGATCAAGGTGAAGGAGTTCCGGGCGGGGACAAGGTACTGTTGTTCAACTCTCGGGTGAAACACGGACATGGAAAACTACTGAGCAAATGGATGGGACCTTACACCATCGTCGACACCTCATCGCATAGAGTGGTCACGTTTGGGACGATGCAGGTATTGTCTTGAAGGTAAATGGTAATCGTTTAAAAGTTTTCCTAGGCAGTGGAAAATCCACATCGGGAGTTAGACGTGATAAACTTGGTCGATTTTCACGTCTTTCCTTAAACTTTCTCAAAGATTTCAAGGTTGTATCTGTCCGGCCCCAAGCCCAACTATCGACTTCCGAGCCGGCCCACCAAGGTTTGGCCAAACACCTTGTTCGCTCGACCGTGGTGGTGCCGCCATATTCCATCCTCTCCGCACACATCTCTAGGCAAGTTCCATTTCATTCACTTCCATTTTGTTATCAAATAAAATAAAATATAATAAAATAAAGACTCACGGGGCTTTTACCTAGGTTGAGTCCTTTTTATTTCACTCTTTTTGTGTTTGTGTGCCTTTGAAGCGGCCAGTACAAAAAAGCGTGAGAGTGATCTTGTGTTCACATTGTACACTCACATACTAAGATCACCCATGTCCGTGCTACACCATGACGCTTGCACTATCACGGTGTATGACGTAGCATCCATGGCTCGATAATTGCTTGTCTATACACTCATTGCATGATGGTTTGCACATTTATTATCTCATTTCCTAAATTTTGAGTGTGCTAAATCTCATCATTAAAACATCTTATTTGAAAATTTAACTCAACTTTTAAAATGAGATTGGATATTTCAATTAGAGTATATGACTTGCTTGTGAATATCTTGCATACCCTTTATTTCTCGCTTGCTACCTTATGCTTGTGAACTATATTATTAGGAACACATGCCATCTAAGTAATTGATGAATGAGAGATTGTCGGCAATATGGCCCTTGCTCTATTCCGTTGAAACCTTGGCAATTTTATAAAAGAGAATGTGATAACTTCACCTACTCCTCATTGACGTTTATTCCTACCAAAGCCATATGTCGATCTTATTGATAAACCTTATACATATGCTTTTTGTCATCATTTTGAGTTTTCTCAAAAGGTTAGGACCACCATTAGAATCTTTTCATGCTTTATCAAAGTTGTTTGCACCACCACCAAATATATTGCTCTCCCTCTACACTAAAGGCTTAGCAAAAATATTCCATCCACCATATGCTAAACTTCTACACTCGAAAGCATCCACAATCATTCATCCACAAAATAAAGACTCCATATGGTTCTCCTCTCTTGTCCATGCCAAATTAGACATGAGCTAAAAAATTATGATGATGTTAGAAAGTCAAAATGCTTCAAAAGAGAAGACAAAATATTCTTGGTGTCGAAACTCGGTTTCGGCAATGTAATTTAGGGTCGCATCAAGATCGCCAAGCACAATGGGTTAGAAGGAAAAGAGGATTTAGACGAGGTTCAGCCCTCTCGTGAGGTAATACCCTACTCTGTTTCGGTGGATTCGATCCGCCGAGTGTCTTTATTGATCTCAAGATCTAAGGCTAAAAGCTAAAGGCTCATAAAGCATACGATATCTGATCTCCTATCGGAATATCCCTCAAGGGACGCCCTTACACCCAGCTTATATAGTCTTGGGAGGCGGGCTTACGGATCGGGAACCCTATCTTACTCTAAGTCGGTTTCCTCAATCTTACCAAACCGTGACTATGGGCCATTGCCTTATCTCAATCGGCAATGTAACACCCAAGTCATATTTGGTTTACAGATATGGCGGACGCAATCTATCCCTACCTCCGGTCGGATAAGCTTGCCATGTAGATACCCGTTGCCATAATCTCCACGGTAGCCCCAGGAGTCCTTTTCGGTCGACGAGACAACTCAGCTTCAAACCAAAACGTTACGCAACCAAAAATCTTTTTAGCCGAGTGCTTCGGCGCCAGTGATTCTATCATCTGCCTGAATCTTCTAGGAAGTGGCTCCAAAAGGCGTGAAGGGCTGGAAAATATCTAGGTGCATCTCGATGCACCTAATTAGGTGTGTAGCCCAGACTATGTGGTTAGTCAAAAATAGACTAAGCATATAGTCAAGAACTATAAAAATCATTCTCATATAAATACTTAGCTCACGCTAAAGCAATCATAAAAATCTCATTACCCGGCAGGTTCATACTCATCAGAGTGAATTTGCAGAGTCATCTCGAGAACAAATAATTCAATTAGCCCTCATGGGTGGAAAGCACTCGGTAAGCTCATGCTTATCCGAGTGGATCGCTCGAGTTATTTGGAACAAGTATTTCAATCGTCCCTCATGGGAAAAACGAGTTTTTCAATCGTATGAAAAACACGACCAAGTTATTAAATAGCTCTTGCCATAACACTTGGTCTCAATCATTAAAGATCTTCACCAAGGTGGAAAATAGCATTGATATAATCTCTTAACCAAATGCTAAAGAACCAAACAACCCCTGTCATCAAGGCAACTATGAAAGCTTAGCTATTGGTCATCTCCCAAATTGCATTGTGCCGCTTCTCATGAAGTCGGGCAAAACCGCGGTATGAAAGGATTTCCAAAGGTACGGGGCATTCGGACACGTGCATATTGCCAAGGCAAATCTGCTTAAGCTCATCCGCTTAAGTCCCTAAGGACACGCGCTTCGGGCCACACCTTAGGCCGGGCCGCGGGTCTCTCATGGGCTCGGCCCAATCACGAAAACCTAGCGCAACCCTCAAATGTTTTTATAAAACCTCGAGGTCGTCCCCACCTCTTCGTCTTCCAAAATTCCTCTTTTCACAGCCGCTGTTCACCACTCCTGAAAAACCCTAAACTCGCACGCACCCGAATCCATGCACCGGGAGCATGCTCCTTGCCACAAACTAGCTTCCGCAACAAACTCCCAAGATCCCTTGCTCAAACCCCATCCTTTCGACCAAATCCACTTCCCACCCAAACCACACTCATGGCGGATGAAAAGAGAATCCCCCTTCGACCAATGGGCCACATCGGATGTGAGGGAATCTACCCTCAAGGAGATGGTGAAGCACGGCGTGCTTCCCCCAAGAGATCGTGGGCGGCGCCGGCGACGGGTGAAGATTTCAACCCCAAACACCGGTGAGCTTGTTGTGTTCACTCTCTTTCTTTTATTGCGGGTTCAGCCTCCTTCCGAAGTTCTTAGGGGCTTTTGGATTACTATGGTCTCCAGCTCTATCATCGAATCCCAACTCTATGCTTCACATCGCTCTTTTCATCCACGTATGCGAAGCTTTCCTTGGCATCCTCCCACTTTCATCTCTTCCGCCGCATGTTTTACCTCAAACCTCATCCGAATAAGGACCGCCCATGCGTTGTTGGTGGAGCGGGTTTTCAACTCCGCGGATCTCTCCGCAAGGAGTACTTCTCTCTCCCCTTGAAATCTTCTAACAAGGGATGGCACGTGGGCTGGTTCTACATTAGCAATCTCGAACCCGGCATTGCCAGCCTTTGTCGGCCTTCCTTCGGTACCCAAGCATACTTGGAGCAACGTACTGAGTGGCTCAAGATTGGGATGAGGCCAACAACTCTGCTAGCGAAGATCTTGGCAATGAAGAAAAGAGATCTTCGCGGCGAGCGGATCACTCGGCACTCCATCGAGGTGCCGGCTGCTCCAATCAAAGAGCGGTCGAAGCAGGCCTTCGAGTACGAAGGCGGAAGGACCCCAATCGGGAAGATCAAGATCCACTCGAGTTATGAGATCCTAAAGATCCGGATGTACAAGATCTTCTCGGCCGGAATTGCAATCGACGCGCCTTATCGCAGTTATTCCTTGACATCCTTTGGTCTCCTCCTCCGGTAAGCCGATCGACTTCTTTGCATTGTCTCGCAACCTTGATGCCATGCCTCTTAGTATTGTAAAAATTTCTCTTGAAGGAAAATGCTTGTTATCTCAAAACCGTACAAGGTGCCTCACAATGACGTGTCGCTTCGTCCGCCAAGCCGACCGCATCGGGATAAAGATTCAAAGCGATCCAGTCGGGAAACGGGCGGCACTGAGTGAGGACGCCAACAAGCGGGCGAACAAGAGGCTCGTCATTGACGACTCGGACGACGACGTCCGGCTCCCTAGTCGAGACTCCTCCTCCAAGGCCATCGCCGAAGGCGCGCCGAAGATCCGCCAGGTCATCCAGGTATGCTTCATGGCCCGAAGTCCGATCTTTTGTTGAAAATTTTCTTTGTCTTCATTTCTTGCATCCGTTGTTGCGGGAGGCCCCGGAGGACATAGATCCTACCGGGAAGGGTGAGGGGCCTACTCGAGCTGCGGCTCAGAGGCATCAAGCTGCGGAGCCAAGACCCGAGCCGCTCCCGAGCGAGGTGCTCGGGCGAGAAAACCCTCGCCTCCCAAGAAGGATGTCCCGAGGAAAGAGCCCCCGACCCAGGCGGGACGTCCCGACCGGGAACCGGTCAGGCTGAAAAACCCGGGCGGCGCTCGAGAGGACCCCGGCCGAGGACCGGTCGTGGCCAGGAAGAATGAGACGGCCGGCACGCTCCACCTAAGAGTGCGGCCATGAAGCCGATAAGTCTTGAATCAAGGTCTTGTCATTACTCTTTGGTTTAAATTTGTCGTGTCTTCATCTGTTCTTCTTAATCCGCCGACCACGGTGGAGAAATCCCAGGTTGCGGTCTTCGAAACACGGGTTCCCCGATCAAGATCGAGTGGCGGGACTCGGAAGGCTAGACGCGGGGCATCATCTTGGACAAGCGAGGCCGAAAGCGAAGAAAGGGATGCCCTCGTCAACGCCCTAAATGAGGCGACTCGGCTACTCAATGTAAGCCCGGATCTTCTCTTTGTCTTGTATCATTACTTCTCTTGGTCGGCCAACCTCGGATATTGCGTGCGAAAGAGTATTGTCGATCCATGGCCAAATCTGAGGCGGCGGAGAAACTGGTTCCTCACCTGAACTCCTTGGAGGACGTCCAAGCGGGCGAAGGCCACTCAGAGGAGGCCGCGTCGAGGAAGGCGGCTACGAGGAAGGAGATACCAGAGCTCAGGGAGGAAAACCTCGACCTCCGCGGTTCGGTCGGGAGTAAGTCCAGTCTTCCCAGTTTCTTTATGAGTTTTGTACCGATCTCGGCCGCTAATAGCCTTCTGTGTTTGCAGAAAATTCGTCGGGAGTCCCACTCGCTCAGAGTCCAGTGGGCGGTCGGCCTCGACAAGACCGAGTTGGAGGCCGAGTTCGAAGGTAAGCTTCTTCAAAGTAACATTCTTTGTGCTGCTTTATTTTCAAGTGCTCTGCGTGATCGAATTCTTTTGGGCAGCTTACAAAGTCAAGACCCGAGCTCAATACGACGTCTTGCTCGAGCGGGTCAAACGAGCCAGGAGAGAGGTCGAGAAGAGGTTGCCAACTCGGCAACGCCCATCTTGCTATCCTTGTTTCACAATGGAGTCGGGGCCAGCTCACGCACCCGGTCGAAATCTTTGACAAGCTGCGAAGAGCCCCGGACCAATACTTGGCCAACATCACCAAGGAACAACCATGGGGGCTGGTGCGGTTCTTTGCGCGAGACCAGTCTCTATACCCCAGTGGATATCAACTCGGTCGGGGAAGGCTTGCCGACGGAACCTCGGACGAGCAAGCGCCGGACATGCTCGGTGAAGCGCAGGAGTCGGCGAAGAAGATTGCTATAGATGTAGTGAACAACTTTTTTGGCTTTAATACTGTCTCGTGAACATGTCTTGTAAATATTGTATGGTTGTGATGCTCGACGTAGTCTTGTGAATTTTTAGTTTATTTATGTTAATGCCCTGATCCGAGTTTTTGTGTGAAATTTTTTAAGTAATTTTTGTCCGATTGTCCCGAGCCTAGGCTCGATTAGGCCATCGAGTAAAACTCTCAGTCTTTAAACACCGAACTCGAATTGAGGAACATTAAACAATGATAAACCAAATCATGCACAAAATTTGATGAGGAAAACTATGCTTTATTGACATATGTACAGCCCCCATTGCTAACTAAAGAAGTCATCTTACTTGAGGTTACAGTCCAAGAAAAACATGAAACTTTGGTCAATTTAAGCATAAAATCGTCGAAGATGCTCGATGTTCGGGAGTTCTCCACCATGGATCCGTCTTCGCGCTTTAGTCGGTTGCCAGGGCCGAGTCATCTCGCCGATTATGTATGGTCCTTCCCACTTAAGGAGGATAGCTTGTGACGGTCTTTGGTGGTTTGAATCTTGCGCGAGAACCAAGTCACCAACGATGAAAGCTCGTGCTCGAACGTTGCGGCGTGGTATCGTCGAGCCCTTGAAGATATTTTTGCCATTGGATGAGGGCGCCTCTCGGGCCTCTTCCAGTCGGGTGAGGTCGTCCACTCGGTCGGGGTCAGCATTCATCGTTGAAGGCTGTGGACTCGAAGGGATTCATACTCCATCTCATTTGGCAACATGGCCACGCGTCGTAGACCGGAAAGAAAGGAGTTTGGCCGGTAGCGGCCAGGTGTGGTGCGGAGACCATAGAACCGAGGGAAGCTCTTGAACCCACTTGCCTGCATAAGGGCTTAGGCGATCGAATACGCGGGCCTTGATGCCTTGAAGGACCATGCCGTTGGCCCGTTCGACTTGTCCGTTGCTTTTGGGATGTGCGGCGATGCATAACGAGATCTTGATTCCGAAGTCTTCGAGAATTCCTTGAAGATGCCTCTGTGGGTGAGTCCCGTTATCGGTTATGATCTGTTTGGGACGCGAGGCGGTGCACGATGTTGAGGAAGAAATCCCGTGCCTTGTCGGCGGTGATTGTGGCGGCCAGAAGCTTGGCTTCAATCCACTTTGAGAACTTGTCGATGGCGATGAATAGGTGTGTAAATCCTCTCGGAGCTTTCTTAAAGGGGCCGACCATGTCTAAGCCCTATACCGCAGAACGACCGAGGATAGTGGGATTGTTTTATAGCTCTGGCCGGGACATGGCTTTGTCGGGCGAAAAATTGGCGGCCTTCACGAGTTCGTACCACTTTGTCGCGTCGGAGACCGCGGTAAACGAAAAACCTGTGCTGTAGGCTTTGCCTACCAAGGTGCGTCTTTGCCGTGGCTTTCGCATATGCCCGAGTGGATGTCTTGGAGCATTTGTCTCCCTTCCTCGGGTGTAATACATCTCATTAGGATTCCCGGAGGAGCTTCTCTTTGTATAAGTCGGAATCTACCATGACATATGCTTGGCAACGATGTCGTACGCGCTCACGCCTCATCCCGGTCTTAGGCGGCTCTTCTTTGAGTTAAGAATTTGATGAGTGGCGTCCTCAGGTCGGCATCGGTCATGGCGACTTCGTTTGCGGCTTGTTCGTTGGAAGTTGTCTTTGCGTGATGGTTGGCTCATAGAGGTGCTCGACAAAAACGTCTGTTGGGCGGCTTCACGCTTGGACCCGAATTGTGCCAACTCATGTTGCTTCATTGTTGTGTATCAAGACTTGTGATAGTTCGAGTCCGTCGAACTTGTCTTCAAGTTTGCGGACCTCTTGTCGGTAGGCCTCCATGGTGTCATTTAGACAGGACCGATCCTTCATTACTTGGTTGACGACCAGTGAGGAGTCGCCTTTCATTATAGCCGCACGTATCCCGAGTGAAACTACGAGCCGCGATCCATGTAGCGAGGCTTCGTACTCGCAACGTTGTGTGAGGCGGAGAAGTGGAGGTGAAGGACATATCTTAGCCCTTTCCCGGTCGGGAGATCGGCACTCCTGCTCCCAAGCCGGTGATTCTCTTGGATCAGTCGAAGTGCATGGTCCAGTGTTGGAGGTCTTCAGTGAGTCGTTCTCTTGTTGCTCGAGTCCACTCGGCCAGGAAATGCGAGGCTTGTGACTTTATGGACGTCCTCGCCTTAAAAGTCAAGTCCGGTGGCATCGCTCGAGCCCAGCAGCAATGCGCCCGGTTGCCTCCCAGGTTGTGGGTGACATCGCCGAGTGGAAAGGAGAGGTGAAGCGACGGTGAGTGACCCTGAAAATAGTGTGCCAATTTCCTAGTGGTTATCGGGACACCATAAAGCAATTTTTGTACCTAGGGTAGCAAATTTTGGCTCTGCCTATATACTTCGCTAACAAAGTAGATCGGCCTCTGGATCTTACGGGCCTTCCTTCTCCTTGCGCGCTCGACCACGAGTACCGTACTAACCACTTGGTGAGTGGCTGAAACGTGCTGGCGGCAAGGGCTCCTGGGCCGAGGGCGAGGCCGGAGGACGGCGGCGTTGTAGGGAATTCCTTGAAATCTTCAAAGGCCTTGTGGGCTTCCGCGGTCCACGGAAGTCGTCCGTTTTCTTTAGTAATCTGAAGAAGGGCATGCCTCGTTCGTCAGTCAGAGATGAAGCGGCTTAGCGCCGCCATGCGGCCGTGAGCTTACCGGGCGTCCTTACACAGTTACTCGGGGCTTCATGCTCGGGATAGCGTTGATCTTCTACGGATTGGCTTCAATGCCGCGATGTGACACCATGAATGAAGCGGTTGCACGATGGGGCGCCGAAAGTGCACTACTGCAGGTTTCAACTTCATTACGAAGGCCGGATGTTTGCAAAGGTTTCTTCTAAGTCGGCGATCATGTCTTGTTTGCTTGGTCTTGATGACAACATCGTCGACATAAGCTTCTACGTTCTTGCCGATGCAATGCGCTTGGAAACATCTATGGATCATGCGTTGATATGTGGCGCCGGCGTTCTTGGTAGAAAGGCATAGTGATGTAGATAGGCCGAACAGGCGATGAATGAGCGATGTCTTCGAGCGATCGGACTCTTTCAGAAAGCTGATCGGTGGTAGCACAGTAACAATCCAAGAAGCTCGGGGAGTTGGCAGGTTTGTTGAGTCCACGACTTGGTCGATGCAAGGCAGCCGAATGGATCTTTGGGACGAGCTTTGTTGAGGTGGTATATAGTCGACGCACATGCACCATTGCCCCATCTTCTTGCGGACCGGACCGGGTTGGCTAACCGATCGAGATGTAGGACTTCTTTGATGAAGCCGGCAGCCAAGAGCTTTGTGAGCTCTTCCTTGATAAGCGTCTTTCGATCCTGCGATCTGCGTAATCGTTGTTTAATCGGTTTGGCGTCATCTTTGACGATGCAAAGAAGTGCTCGATCACCTCCCCTAGGAATTCCGGAGCATATCGAGATGGTTTCCAAGCAAAAACATCTTTATTATTTTGGAGGAAGGTG
>JAIFGZ020000036.1:0-342943 GCA_019925245.2 Oryza australiensis
AAGACAAAGGCTCAAAGGCTGCGCAGAGAATTCGAGATGATCTGGTTCAACGATGGCGAGAGTGTTGATGACTTCACAATGCGGCTCCAAAACCTTGTGGCCGCACTTTGGAGACTCTTGGGGAGGAGATCGAGTCGATGAAGGTGGTCGAGAAATTGCTTCGTGTTGTTCCTAAACATTTGTCGTAGGTGGCTGTCGCCATTGAGGTCCCTTGCGGACCTCGCCACACTCACCACTGGAGGACGCAAGCGGGCGTTTACGAGCGGCGAAGATCGCGCGCCGAGGATGGCCGCGCCGACGCCTCGCATCGACGGAAAATTGTATCTCCTGCCACCAGGAAGCGATGGATGGCACATGCGACAAGGTGAACAAGGCGATGGCCAAAGCTGGCGGGAGCGGTGGCAGCAGGAGCCCAGGCAAGCGTGGCGCGGCCGGGACGGCGAGGAACATGTGCGGGGAAGAAAACCATGACTGGACCGAAGCGCCGTTGGCGCTGGTGAGAATCTTTGCGCGACCAATGTCGTCGTTGTAGGAAGACGGGGACCTTGGGCACGTGAATGCCCTTCAAAGCCCCAAGAAGGCGGAGGCCCATCTGGCCATGGCGAGGAAGAGGAGGCGTACGCCTATTTCTCGCGCCGTCACCGAAGTTAGCGGTGGCGTGGACGCGTCACCTGCCGCGGCACCCGTAGTGGTGAATCTTGTCAAAGAGAAGGTCTTGGCGCATTTCGGATTGAGGAGAAAAGCAAGATCTTTGGGCTACGGTACTTGGATACCGGGGCAACTAACCACATGACGGGAACACGTGAGGCCTTCACCGAGCTCAACAACGCGGCGTCCGCGGCACCGTGCGATTTGGGGATGGTTCCGTGGTGGCTATCGAAGGTCGCGGGACTATTGTCACGCCTGAGAAATTCACACAGAATTTGCGCCTAATTTGTGCATTACATCCTCGTCCAGGCATCGGTAGAAGTACACAAATCGACGTTATTGATAATACGAATCCTCGTCTTAGAAACAATATAAAAGAGTTACACAAATGCAGCGGAAAGGAAAATAAAGGCGACTTAAGCTAAACTTGACACGAGCGAAGCGGAACACCAACTCCACGGCTAAACCTTGACGAGAACAAGCCTACACCTCCTCGGGAGACCTCGATCTCAACCTGCACCGAAGGGGAAAAGAAGCAAGGCTGGAGTACAACCACCGTACTCAACAAGTCACACCGAAAAAAACGGGACATGATGCAAGATAAATAACAAGGAAAGGTCAAGGGGCTCAATTTGCATAAACAGCATTTGCAGTATATAATAATAATATTTGAAGACAGTAAAACGGTAGTAATATTTAAGCGGTATTAAATAAGCGCTGTCCAACGCTCAAACCACGTTGCACTTGAGGCCCATCCATCCACCTGCACTAGTCATGCTTCCACATTTCATTCGAATAAAAGTGAGACTAATCAAGGTGAATCGGTCGATCGCCCGTAACCGTAGGCACGACTATTCGAATAGTTTTTACTCGATCGAGGTGTACAAGCATGTACCCACAAGACACAATCCCACAACACGTTACCGTGCGCCGGTGCACCACCACGGTGCCCCGGGAAAAATTGTGACAGGACCCTTCACATAACCCCCTCTAATCAATCGTACCACACCAAGGTTTCGCCCCCATTCCCATCGGGCAATGGGCAGCCCCCTCTAGTGCCGCGGTGAATCCGGAAGATGATCAACCCTTAAAACCGGGGCCGACCCAACTCCATCACGCCCACCCTCTGGGATACGTCGACTAGAGACGGCTACGCTACGAGACCCGGCCATTACCCATGCGGCTTGTGGTATGCACGGCATTTCTTCCGGGGTTTCCAGAGCAGGTCCTTAATCGTCATGAGCACGCTAACCAAAGTCCAACCATGTGCTCACACGACCCACCTTTTCATAATTCAATATTATTAAAAACAAGGTCATATCTTAATATCATCGGAAGGTCAACTTTAGTAATAAGCTTGATTAGTGTGATTCCCTTAAGTGAGCTAGTTGCCTAAGCATAACTAAGCAACCTTAAACTATCATCTAGTCACATTGGACCCCAAGTTATCAATGGTATAAGGTAAACAATCCTATAGTTGAGTACAATAGGTATAAACATCCCATGAAATGACATTCTAAAACATATGCAAAAGTATTTGAACGAAAAGAGGTATTTACATAAAATAGGTACAATATGGTCAATGTAAGGTATGACTTGCCTTGCTCGGAGCGAGGAACCTCGGCGACTACTTGAAGCTAGAACGGGCTCGCCGGAAAACTCGGGATCTACACGACAAACAAGGCACTCCAACAAACACCCTAAAAAGTCTACTAAAACAGCACTGAAAAGTATTTTTAATGGATTCTTGATATTTTTCTGGATTTAATGAAATTTGAATGGACTAAAACGGAGCTCGGATTCAAAAGATATGAATTTTAGAAGTTTAATTATGATTTTTAAACTAAACGAGAAAAAAGATTAAATTATTTATTGCGCAATTAAGTCCCAGATGACATCATCCACGCGCGCCTCAGGGCTGACGTCCGAAGCATGGCGTCGGCGCGCGCGTCGCCGCCCTAGGGCCGATCAAGCACTGAGCCGCTAACGCACGCGGGGAGCCGAAGGCGGCGGCGGATCGCTGCCACGTGGCGCGATCCAGCGGCCGGATCGGCGGCGGATCGGACGGCGGGCGAAGGCTAGGGTTAGGGTTAGGGTTCCACGGGCGGCGGTGGCGCGCGGGCGGCGACGGCGCGGCGGGGTTTTGCAGCGGCCTCGGCGGCACGGCGGCGCGGCGGCACGCGCGGCGGCACGACGAGCCCCGAGCGGCGGCACACAGCGGAAGGGACACAATAAGGAAACGAAGTAAATGAAAAAAAAAAGGGAACCGGGGACCGGTGGCGAGCTCACCGACTCCGGAACGACGGGAGACGGCGGCGATTCAGGGCTAGCAGCCGACGGCCAACAAAGGGAAACGGCGAGCTCGAGGGGGTTTTAAAGGGAAGAGAAGAGATCGAATCGGGCACGATGGCGGGAAAACCTCGCCGTTCGTTTCGGACTCGGAGAGAGAGAGAGAAAAATCGGCGGCCGTTTCGGGGCGGCGGCGGCCGTTTCGGCCAGTGCGGAAAAAGCCGGCAGGTGCGACGGCGCGGGCCGGAAGCGGCATGGGGCCACCGGCGGCGAGGCGCGCGGCTTGGCGCGAAAAGAGGAGGCGATGGCGCGGCTATGGCGCGGCGGTGGGCCGCCGGGGGCGCGAGGAGGCGGCTCCGATAGAGTGGGACCCCACATCCGTGGCCCCGCGGCGCAGCGAGGAGCCGTAGACTTGCGCCCTGCGCGCACCAGCAGCGCGTGGGCCTCGGCCCACGGCCAGGAGCCGGGCGCGCGGGAGCGGCTTGGGCGGAGGCAGGCGTCGGGCCAAGCCGACTACCGTCACGGCCGGAGGGGGAGCCGTACGGCGGTACGGAAAAGGAAAAAGAAAAAGAGAAAAAAGAAAAAGGATTTAGAGACTTAATTTAATTCCCTGATTTCTTATTTAATTGATTAAAAATACTTAGAGTGCTCTAAAAATTCCAAGTAAAAATCTGTTAGCGTATTTTGACATGCGAATTTAAGAAAAATCCTACCATGTCATTTCCATTTATTAATTGCATTTTTAAAATTATAGGTTGACTCAGTTAATTTCGAAATTCTCGATTATTTAGGAGTAAATTATTTAAATGAATTAGGAAAAAACCCAAGATGTGACAACCTACCCCTTAAACGGAATCTCGACCCGAGATTACAGAAGTGCTGGCAAAGAGGTGCGGGTGCGCGGCCTTTAGCTCATCTTCTCGTTCCCAAGTAGCTTCTTCCTCGGAGTGATGAGTCCATTGAACCCCTGCAAAACGATAACCTTGTTACGCGTCCTTCTTTCACCGACCTCAAGAATACATCTTTGGTCTCTCTACATAGGTTAAGTCCTCTTGGATTTCGATCCGAGTCCGGACTACGCCGCTCTTCAGTACCCTTAAACACTTCTTTAACTAGGACACATGAAACACGTCGTGAATACCGGTCATGTTGGAGGAAGCTCAGTGATAGGCCACTTCTCCTCGACGTTCCCGAATCTGTATGGTCCCACGAAACGTGGTGCCAACTTACCTTTGGTTTGGAAATGGTGTACTCCCGGAGTGGCGTAACACAAAGATACACAAAATCCCCTGCTTCAAGCGAGATCTCTTCGACGATTATACGCATAGCTCTTCCGTCGGGGGGCTGCGCAATTTTCAACCTTTCCCGAATCACTCGAACCTTTCCTCTGGGTTCGCTTATTATCTACGTGCCAAACAATGGCGCTCACCCGTCTGAGTCCCGAATAGGGGTGTGCGGCATTTCCGTCCATACGAGTGCTTCATACGGTGCCATTTGAATGCTCGCTGATAAGCGTTGTTGTAAGAGAATTGCATAGGGCAAGCTTTTGTCCCATGCTTTTCCAAAATCGAGTGCGCATGCTCTCGGCATGTCTTCCAAAATCGATTCACTCTCTCGGTTTGACCGTACATGTTCAACGGATGATAGGCCGTGCTAAAATTCAAACGGGTGCAGAGCTCTTCTTGCAACTTCTTCCCGAACTTGGAAGTGCGACTTCCCTATCGGACACGATCTTCTTAGGCACACCATGCAAACACATGATCCTTGCGAGATAAAGCTCGCAACTTTTCCCACTGAGTAGGTAGTATGCGGTATGAAGTGGGCCACCTTGGTGAGTCGGTCCACCACGACCCAAATTGAGTCATATCCGACGTTGTGCGGGGTAAACCCGTGATGAAATCCATTCCAATTTCTTCCCATTTCCATTACGGAATGCAGAGTGGTTGGAATAGTCCGTGGAGGCAGTTGATGTTACGCCTTCACTCGTTGACAAACATCACAAAGTGCAACAAACTCGGCTATCTCCTCATCATGTTGACCCACCAAAACTTTTTCTTTAAGATCTTGATACATCTTTGTCTTGCCGGGTGAATTGAGTATTGGGTTTGGTGAACTTCCGTAAGGATCGTCTTTTCAAATCCTTGTCTTCGGCACACACAATCTCTTTCCCATCCAGATGGTGCCATGTTCGTCTTCCGTAAAACCACGAGCTTTTCCGACTCTCATGTTCGACGCACGAGCAGCCGAATTTGTTCAATGAGAGTGGGTTGGGCTTCGAGCAGCCACAAAACCAAAATCCACCACTCGTAGATTTAGATTCTCGAATTCCTGCTGCAACTGGTCACACATTCCTTCGACACTGAGGGTGGTGCAGTAACTCTTTCGGCTTAGTGCATCCGCAACCACATTAGCTTTGCCGGGATGGTAATGTATCCCTAAGTCATAATCTTTGATCAGTTCCAACCATCTTCTCTGTCGGAGGTTTAAATCCGGTTGGGTGAAAATGTACTTAAGACTTTTGTGATCCGTATACACTTCACAACGATTACCAATTAGGTAGTGTCGCGGATCTTCGGTGCATGAACCCTTTGCGGACAACTCCGGATCATGAGTGGGGTAGTTGTTTTCGTGTGGGCGCAATTGACAAGATGCATATGCGACCACTTTGCCTTCTTGCATCAACACACATCCCAACCCTTGGCGAGATGCATCACAATAAACTTGGAAGTCCTTTGCTGGGTCGGGCAGTATCAACACTGGTGCAGACACCAACTTCCTCTTGAGCTCTTCAAAACTCTTGTTGCATTCTGCCGACCACTTAAACTTCTCATCTTTCTTCAACGGTTGAGTCATCGGCTTGGCGATTTTGGAGAAGTTCTCAATGAAGCGGCGGTAGTAACCCGCAAGTCCAAGAAAACTTTGGATTTGCGTAACCGTTTTAGGCGGGGTCCACTTGGTAGCGATTCCACATTTGCGGGATCCACGGCTACTCCTTGGGCATTCACAATGTGGCCGAGAGCTGTACCTCCTTTAACCGAAAGCACACTTGCTAAACTTGGCGTAGAGTTGATGATCTCTCAACTTCTCGAGTCTTGTCAGAAGATGTTGCTCATGATCCTCCTCCGACTTAGAGTAGACCAAAATGTCGTCAATGAACACCACCACAAATTTATCCAAGAACTCCATAAACACCTTGTTCATGATTCATAAAGAAAGCCGGTGCGTTGGTTAACCCAAAGACATGACCGTACACTCGTACGAGTCCATACACAGTGGTGAAGGCGGTCTTGGGAATGTCCTCTTCCCGAATCCTCAATTGATGATAGCCCGATCGCAGGTCTATCTTGGAAAATGCCTTGGCCTTTGAGTTGATCGAATAAGTCACCAATCCGTGGTAGGGGATACTTGTTCTTGATAGTAACCTCATTGAGGGCGCGATAATCCACGCACATTCTCTTGGTCTTGTCTTTCTTTTCCACGAAAATCACCGGAGCACCCCAAGGCGTGTGCTCGGGCGAATATACCCTTTTTGCAAGCTGTTCATCCACTTGCTTCTTTACTTCGGCCAACTCGTTGGTTCCCATCCTATATGGCCTCTTGTGTATTGGGGCGGTCCCGGTACTAGATCAATCCGAATTCAATTTCCCTTTTTGGTGGCATCGAGTTAAGTCTTCGGGGAAAACTTCAGGGGTATTCTCGACGATGGGGATATCCTCTAACTTCACAGGGGTCTTGGCCGCCATTTCGGACGATTCCACTGGTGGAAACATGATTCAAACTTGCTACGAGCTTGACTTGCATGGGAGAGCGAAAAACAACTCTTTCTCCTTTCGTATTAATTAAAGTAATGGTGCGACTAGCGCAGTCAATTACTCCCTTATGTGGACAACCAATCCATCCCAAGAATGACATCTATGCCTTTGGGTGAAGGAGGATAAGGTTGGCTAAAAACATAGATCCTTGGATTTCTATGGTCAGCGAGGGACAATGCGAGTGGTCTCCAAGTGGTTTCCGGGGTTTGAACCCGCATAGGTATCTTAAGTCCACTACGACAACCCATGTGCCCCAACAAATTGCTTTGAGATAAAAGAATGTGTAGCGCCGAGAATCAAATAATACGTAGCGGGAGTATAGTTTACGGGAAACATACCCGAGTATAACCCGGGAGCGGTGCGTGCTTCCTCGGCGGACGCATGATTGACTCGAGCTGGATGAACCTTGGCCCATCGCGTCTTGGCTTTGGACACTTGCTCGCAAAATGCCTGGGTCACCACAATTGAAACAGACTCTGGCTTTCCTCAGGAGTCCTTCCTTGGAGGTGGTGGTGTGATTATTCTTTGGGATGGCGCCGTTGGAGGGCGCGGGGCTGGAGTCTGTTGACTTGCGACCACGCCACTCTTGCCGGTTTGGAAATTCCTGGGTGATAAGGTCGATGCTAACGAACAATCATGGTGGTAGGTCCATTCGACTTCCGGGCATGAAACGCGGCCTCTGCGATTTCCACTGGCTGTTGAGGAGGTCGTGTGCGGAAGACTTTTCTCTTCTTGATCATCTTGTTGCGCTTGATCTTCTGTCGAATGGCCTTGTCAACCAGCTTCTCAAAGTTAGCATATTCTCAGGAGATAAGCTTGTCAGTGAGTTCATCATCCAAACCGGCCAAAAACTTTCTCTGCCTTTACTGCATCGGTGCGCACATCTTCGGGGCATAACGGGCAAGACGATTGAACTCGTGCGGATACTCGTGAGTGATCATTACCTGCTCAAGAGAACGGAACTCACGCTTTTACGTGCAACTATTCCCGCAGGAATATGTGCGGTCTGGCTTCTACGACGAAACTCTTCCCGAGTAGCTGCTTTGCTCCCGTCGGCCGAGTAACCAAATAGTTGTCCCACCAAGCTGAAGCAGGACCACCAAGCGATGAGTGGCAAACGAGACTTTCTCTCGATCCGTGCACTGCGGCGAGATCTAACTTCTTCTCTATGGCATGAAGCCAATCATTAGCCTCCATGGGATTAGTGGTCTTTGGAGAAGGTCGGCGGTCGGACACGAAGGAACTCTGGCGGCTTGGGTGGGGTGGTGGGGCGGCAAGGCGATTGTTACTAGCTGCTTTGTTCTTTGCATTTGTTGCGGCTTATCTGCTGTTGCATCCCGATGGTGTTGTTGTTACATTTCTTTGCATCATTGCAGCCATCATGCAATGTACGTGAAGCGAGCACTTGAGCAATGGTGGGATTCTCGCGTGGCGGTGGAGGAGCATTGCCATTGGCGTCGTGAGCCTCGTGGTTGTTGGCACTGACGCCCATTGTTCTTTGTTCGCCCGGCCCAGTCTGGTGTTCACCATCCGAAGGAGACGAGCCGACCGAGAGAGAGAGAAAAGAAGAAAAAGAGCAGGCTTAGAACTAATCTTTATTATTTGAATTCAAATGCGTTGTTCGATCTTGACTAAAAACAAGAAAAGCACCAAACATCCTTAATTGGTCGGTCATATCACACTTGATATCGGCGCCGGCTATCCACACTGACCTAACACACGGACAACTACCAAGAAGACAAACTAAGTTAAACGGTAAAACTAAGGAGGGCAACTAGAGCGATCCACGAGGCGAGGAGTGGCGCTTCTTTCGAGGAAGATCCCCATTCTTCCGAACGGCTCCTAGAGTCCTCGGGCGTCACCTCGAGACTTGGACTCTTCGAATCGGTTGCGTAGCCCAACCGATCCTGCCTCTTCCCTCAGGAATCTCGAGTCTCTTCGGAGTCCATGTCTTCACCGAATTCTACGAGCTTGAGTCACTTTGGAGACGGAGATCCAACCATTACGCCACCTCCGCCTTGATTCGCGAAGGCTGGAGCAAAGGTGAGGGCGGAACACGCGAGCAGGAGGAGGCTGGAACCGGCTGAGCGGAGCGAGGTGGAGGGAAGAAGGCGGTGGAATCCGAGGTGCCGGCTGGATACGGACGGGCGCGGTGGTGGTCTTGAGGCGTAGTGCGAGTCTAACCCCAAGCGGTGGCGGGAGTCCCTTCAACTCAGCTACCTCCTTCGGACGAACCACTTCGTCCTGCGGTCGCGCGATCTCGGCATCTTCTTGTCGTTCGGCTCTTTGGTCGCCTTGTGTAGGTCGAGTGCATCGATCCAGTCCTTTGAGCACGGTGCACATGTGACCGAAGGTAGAGTCATTCTCATCCGTCGTTGACTTGAATGCAGCGGCCACGGAGGAACTACCTCGACGGGGATGGTAGCGGTAGGAGGAGGTGCGAAGGTCGGCATCATGCGGCTCCCTCATCTGGCCAACATCGGGTAGGCGGCTTCTTGACAAGCGTGATCGCGTGCCTCCGGAAGCTGTGACCTCCATGTTGGGAAGACACGTTCCCACAAACCCGTGAACCTCAACCGAACACGGTAGGGCAACTCGCCACGAGAGCGCAGCGTTGTATACTCCGGTGCTTTGGGATATCCAAGCGCAAGGGCCATACGCGCCGGCTCGCCACGGCTTGTCATCCCTTTTCCGCAGATGCGTGTTTGGGAACACTGCCATCTATAGAAACAAAGGAGTGGGAAAATAAAAACATGCTCAAAACCCACGACCAACATCCCATTTTCGCAATTCCTAAACCTAGGCTGACTCCACTTTTCAAAACACCCTTTTTTTCAAAACATATGCACATGAAAAGAATTAGAGGGCTCTTAAGGTTTCCAGTTGGCTTGTCCCTACGAGTCACGGAAGGCTCGATACCAACTTGTCACGCCCAGAAATTCACACCGGAAATTTCTGCGGCTAATTTGTGCATTACATCCTCGTCCGGGCATCAGTAGAGGTACACAAATCGACGTTATTGATATCTGAGAATCCTCGTCTTAGAAACAATATAAAAGAGTTACACAAATGCGGCGGAAAGGAAAATAAAAGCGGCTTAAGCTAAACTTGACACGAGCGAAGCGGAACACCAACTCCACGGCTAAACCTTGACGAGAACAAGCCTACACCTCCTCGGAGACCTCGATCTCAACCTCGGCACTTGAAGGGGAAAAGAAGCAAGAGCGAGTACAACCACTAGTACTCAACAAGTCACACCTGAGGAAAAGGGGACATGATGCAAGATAAATAACAAGGAAGGTCAAGGGGCTCGATTTGCATAAACAACATTTGCGGTATATAATAATAATATTTGAAGACGGTAAAACGGTAGTAATATTTAAGCGGTATTAAATAAACGGCGTCCAACACTCAAACCACGTTGCAACGAGGCCCATCCATCCACCTGCACTAGTCATGCTTTCACATTTCATTCGAATAAAAAGTGAGACTAATCAAGGTGAATGCGTCGATGCGCGTAACCGTGGGCACGGCTATTCGAATAGTTTTTACTGCGATCGAGAGGTGTACAAGCTGTACCCACAAGACACAATCCCACAACACATTACCGTGCGCGGTGCACCACCACGGTGCCGGAAAGGTATTGTGACGGGGACCCTTCACATAACCCCTCTAATCAATCGTACCACACCAAGATTTCGCCCCCATTCCCATCGGGCAATGGGCAGCCCCCTCTAGTGCCGCGGTGAATCAGGAAGGCTGATCAACCCTTAAAGCGGGGCCGACCCAACTCCATCACGCCCACCTCTGCGGGATACGTCGACTAGAGACAGCTACGCTACAGACCCAGCCATTACCCATGCTGGCTTGTGGTATGCACGACATTTCTTCCAGGGTTTCCCGAGAACCGGTCCTTAATCGTCATGAGCACGCTAACCAAAGTCCAACCATGTGCTCACGACCCACCTTTTTCATAATTCAATATTATTAAAAACAAGGTCATATCTTAATATCATCGGAAGGTCAACTTTAGTAATAAACTTGATTAGTGTGATTCCCTTAAGTGAGCTAGTTGCGCTAAGCATAACTAAGCAACCTTAAACTATCATCTAGTCACATTGGACCCCAAGTTATCAATGGTATAAGGTAAACAATCCTATAGTTGAGTACAATAGGTATAAACATCCCATGAAATGACATTCTAAAACATATGCAGTATTTGAACGAAAAAGAGGTATTTACATAAAATAGGTACAATATGGTCAATGTAAGGTATGACTTGCCTTGCTCACGGAGGCGAGGAACCTCGGCGACTACTTCGAAGAGAACGGGCTCGCTAGGAAAACTCGGGATCTACACGACAAACAAGGCACTCAACAAACACCCTAAAAGTCTACTAAAACAGCACTGAAAAGTATTTTTAATGGATTCTTGACATTTTCTGGATTTAATAAAATTTGAATGGACTAAAACGGAGCTCGGATTCAAAAGATATGAATTTTAGAAGTTTAATTGCGATTTTTAAACTAAACGAAAAGATTAAATTATTTATTACGCAATTAAGTCCCGATGACGTCATCCACGCGCGCCTCGGGGCTGGCGTCGGGCATGACGCCCGCGGCGTGGCGTCGGCCGGGCTGCGCACGCGAGGCCGGCGCGCGGCGGATCGGCCGCCACGTGGCGCGATCCGGCGGCGGATCGCGGCGATCGGACGGCCGGGCGAAGGCTAGGAGTTAGGGTTAGGGTTCCACGGGCGCGGCGCGGCGGGTTTTGCCGGCGGCCTCGGTGGCACGGCAGGCGGCGGCGGCACGTGGCGCGAGCGAGCCCCGGCGGCGGCGGCACGCGGCGGAAGGACACGATAAGGAAGCGAAGTAAATGAAAAAAAAAAGGGGGAGGAAGGGGCCGTGGCGAAGCTTCAGCAAGGCAGGCAGCGGAGGCGGCGGCGGTCGGGGCTAGAACCGACGGCCAACAAAGGGAAACGCGGCGGAGCTCGAGGGGGTTTAAAGGGAAGAGAAGAGATCGAATCGGGCATGGGATGGCCGGGAAAACCTCGCCAGTTCGTTTCGGACTCGGGAGAGAGAGAGAAAATCGACGGCGTTTCGGGCGGCGGCGGCGTTTCGGCGTGCGGGAAACGGGCACGGGTGCGACGGCGCGGGCACGGAAGCCGGCGTGGGGCCCGCGCGCGACGCGAGCGCAGAAGCGGCGCGAAAAAGAGGAGGCGCGCGCGGCTATGGCGGCGGCGGTTAGGCCCGGCCGGGGCGCGAGGAGGCGGCTCAGGCGGGGGCGGGCCCGCTGTCGATGGCCGCGGCGCAAAGGAGGAGCCGTAGACTTTGCGCAACGCGGCCAGGCTGCACCAGTGGGCCTCGGCCCACCGAGGAGGAGCGGCGCGCGCGCGGGAGACGGCTTGGGCGGAGCAGTGTCGGGCGACGCGGCGTCACGGGCGGAGGGCGGAGGGAACCGTACGGGCGGTACGGAAAAGAAAAAGAAAAAAAAAGAAAAAAAAAGAAAAGGATTTAGGGACTTAATTTAATTCCACGATTTCTTATTTAATTGATTAAAAATACTTAGAGTGCTTTCTAAAAATTCCATTAAAAAACATTAGCGTATTTTGACATGCAGAATTTAAGAAAAATCCTACCATGTCATTTCCATTTATTAATTGCATTTTAAAATTATAGGTTACTCGAGTTAATTTGAAATTAGATTATTTAGGGTAAATTATTTTAAATGAATTAGGAGAAAACCCAGGATGTGACAACTATTCTGTTCAAGACGAAGACCGGGGAGTAGCGGAAGTTGGAGGACGTCTACTACATCCCGTGGCTCACGACGAACATTGTGAGCCTTGGGCAGCTGGATGAGGGAGGCTGCCCGGTCCACATCGACAACGGCATCCTCAGAATTTGGGATCGGCGGCGACGACTCATGGCGAGGTGGAGCGCTCCGCCGCACGTCTCTACCTGCTTCGGCTTGCGCCGGTGGGACCGGCTTGCCTCGTGGCGAGACGCGACGATGAGGCTTGGCGCTGGCACGAGAGGTTCAGACATCTTCACTTTGATGCACTCCGGATGCTAGCGCGCAAAGATATGGTGCACGGGTTGCCCAACGTTGAGCATGTTGGGGACTTTGTGATTGCTGTGTGGCGACAAAGCAGCGAAGGACCCCGTTCCCGGCAGCGGCGAAGTATCGTGCAGAGGAGCAGCTGAGCCTCGTCCATGGTGATTTGTGTGGCCCAATCACACCGGCGACTCCAGGTGGGCGGCACCATTTTCTCCTGCTTGTGGACGACTACTCCAGGTACATGTGGCTATATCTGCTTCGAAGCAAGGATGAAACTCCGAGAATCATCAAGAACTGGAAGGCGATGGTTGAGGCGGAGACGGGCAGAATCCTCAAAGTGTTGCACACAGACAATGGGGGTGAGTTCACATCTATTGAATTTGGTGAATGGTGTGCAGACCAGGGTGTGCGACGGCATCTGGCGGCGCCATACTCTCCGCAGCAAAATGGCGTGGTTGAGCGACGAAATCAAACGGTGGTCGCAATGGCGAGAAGCTTGCTGAAGGGAAGGGGAGTGCCTGCGGAATTCTGGGGCGAGGCAGTCCTAACAGCGGTTTACATTTTGAACCGGGCGCCGACGAAGAGCCTTGCCGGCCGCACTCCGTATGAGGCATGGCACGGCAAGAAGCCATCTGTGGAACATCTACGTACCTTTGGCTGTGTTGTGCATGTGAGAAATGTGAAGTCACATCTGAAGAAGATGGATGATAGGAGCAAGAGGATGGTACTGCTCGGCTATGAGCCGGGAGCAAAGGCGTACAGAGTTTTGATCCCGCAACGCGACGTGTACATGTGTCGCGCGACGTCGTCTTCGACGAGGCTGCCCGGTGGGACTGGGCGATGTGGAGTGCTGATGAGGAGGCCGGCGACAACCACAACACTTTCGCCGGCACGTTCTCAGTGGAGGGCGAGTACCTCGCTGAGGAAGGAGATGCTGTGGGGAAGCCATGCAGCGGCAGCGACGAGGACGCCGGACGCGACGTCAAGCGTTGCGTCGAGCCCCGCGGGTGCGACACCAAGTGCGACGCCGAGTCCCGCGGATGCGACGCCAAACTTCCCCACGACACCTGCAACGCCCAGGATGGTGGAATTTGCTACGCCGCCAACTAACTTGCAGGATATGGTGGACGCCGACCATGACGAAGATGTGCCTGCTCGTTGCTGGATGATGTGCTGGGTCCAAGCTTGATGCCGGGGCTGGCTGATCGGGATCTTGCAGATGAAGAACTCATGTTCACCAGTGCGGAGGAGCCTAGTTCATTCAATGAGCCAGAACAACAACCGTGTTGGCAGCGTGCTATGAAGGAGGAGATGAATTCTATTGAGGAGAACAAGACATGGAACCTCGTCGACCTACCTGTGGGGCACAAGCCAATTGGGCTAAAATGGGTATTCAAAGTGAAGAGGGATGAACACGGCGTCATTGTGAAGCACAAAGCTCGGCTGGTCGCCAAGGGGTATGTACAGCGTCCTGGCATTGACTTTGAAGAAGTTTTTGCCCCTGTTGCTAGATTAGAATCTGTGAGATTATTATTAGCTCTTGCTGCTCAAGAAGAATGGGAGGTGCATCACATGGATGTAAAAGTGCCTTCCTGAATTGAGATTTAAGTGAGGAGGTTTATGTTGCTCAGCCGCAAGGATTTGTGGTTACGGGTGCAGAACACAAGGTGTTAAAACTGAAGAAAGCTTTGTATGGGCTGAGGCAAGCCCCTAGGGCATGGAACATGAAGCTTGATAGTAGTCTGCTATCACTTGGATTTCAAAAGAGCTCGGCAGAACATGGAGTATACACTCGGTGGGCTGGAAGAGCACAGCTTATTGTGGGTGTGTATGTGGATGATTTAATTATCACAGGGGGACTGGAATCAAGGAGTTCAAGAGTGAGATGGTGAAGCTGTACAAAATGAGTGATCTTGGTCTGTTGTCTTATTATCTAGGATTGGAAGTGAAGCAGACAAAGGAAGGAATCAAGATTGGGCAAGCAGCATATGCATCAAAACTTGTAGAAAGGGCTGGCATGGCTGGGTGTAATCCATGTGCAGCACCACTTGAGTCCAGGGCCAAGCTGAGCAAGCAAAGTGAAACACCGTTGGTTGATGCCACCGAGTATCGAAGCATTGTTGGTGGTCTTCGGTATCTGGTAAACACACGGCCCGATATCGCTTTTGCAGTTGGGTTTGTGGGGAGATTTTGGAGCAGCCACATGAAGAACATCGAGCAGTAGTGAAGCGCATTATTAGATATGTAGCAGGGACTTTAGATTATGGGCTGTTCTACGGAAGTAATCAAAGGGAGAGCTGATCGGATATAGCGACAGTGACTATGCCGGAGATGTTGATGATCGTAGGAGTAAAGTGGTGTGCTCTACTGCTTGGGAGGCAATCCCATCACCTGGCAATCAAATAAGCAGAAGGTGGTGGCACTTTCATCGTGTGAGGCGGAATATATTGCAGCAGCGAGTGGAGCTTGTCAAGGTGTATGGCTGGCTCGCCTTCTGAAAGACTTGATGGGTTCAGAGGTTGGAGCGCCGGTTCTGAAAATTGATAACAAAGCAGCAATTGATCTTAGTAAAAATCCTATCCACCATGATAGAAGCAAGCATATTGAAGTCAAGTATCACTACATCAGAGAACGAGTGGAGGATGGGAAGGTCGTGATTGAACAAATTTCAACAAAAGATCAACTTGCGGATGTACTGACGAAGCCGTTGGGTCACGATTTGTTTCAGGGACAGCGTGACAGAATTGGAGTCATCAGTACTAAGAGCCAACAACAGGATTAGGAGGAGAATTGATGTTTGTAATCCTCTGTTCGCTGTCTTCTTCTCAGTTCGGTTTGTTATTTCTGTTGTATAAGCTCGGCATGCAAATGGTTGAACAAGTCATTAGGAGTCGCGCGTGGCGTGGATGCTGGACGTGGGATGGCACGGCCTTTGGGCTTCATGCCGCGCATGTAGGATCGCGTTAAGACCATGGGTGTGGGATGACGCATCCAGAGACGGCTTGCCGTGATTGTTGTAGTCAGTTTGTTTTGCATGTAATCTACACTATATATTGAGTCAATGAAAAACTAGCGAAGCTGCAACGTTTTGCGCAGCACCAAAGTCCTCTTGTGTTCATCGAGTTAAACTACGTGTGTGTGTTTTTTGTTCTTGTGATTTCATTGCTGACAGCAGCAGCAGAAGACGGCACACGCGGGCTCACGCAACCTTCCTGTACCGGCGGAAAAGGGTGAAGGCCTGCACATAACGTAAAGATGGGCAGCACAGAACAGCGGGAACGCACCTGTTGCACAGCAGAGTTTGCCCGGGCGACGTCTAACCAAGAAAGATGAAACCCCACACAGCGTCCGACGGCGGCAAAGAGCGAGACCAGGCGCAACAGTGAGCGGAGTGAGGCAATAGCGAGGAAGAAGCGAAGAGCAAGGAGAAGCAAGCCTCACTTCGGGCAGGACACGACGGCACGAGCTCCAACCCATTGCCAGGTCGCTACCGCGCCATCAAAGCACGGAGACGAACACGCAACCAGAGAGAGAGAGCAACGCACGTACTCCCCCAATACACACAACGGCTGACATGCGGCGCCGCAGCTCTCAGCGGTAACACCAAACCCACACGGCGGTACAAACCCAGGCAGCAGCGCGCCCCCCCACCCCTCCGCCCCCATCCGTAAACACCGTTGCCCATCTAGCGCGCATCGCCGGCCCTCACCAAGCACAACCCCATCCACCGCTGGCGCGTGGGCTTGTCCCTACCACCAAACACCGCAAGCACACTGTGGGCAGCGATCGCACCGTAAAAATCGGCAGAACACAGCGTCAACCCAGCCCGTCGAAAAGCCGCTGCTCCCTCACGTCCATCAGCCGCATCACGGCTAAACCGCATGCACATGGTACGCGTCCACATAGACCACACACTCACCCGGCCAACACACGGACAACAGCGTCACAGCCACGGAGCATGGACGAAGCGCACGACAGCAAACACCGAAGGAGCACCGCTGCGACCGAGCGGCACAGGCATGAAGCAGCAGAGCACAGCACAACAGCCCGTCTTCACAGGCCACAGGGCAGCCGAACGCGCGCACCCTCTACAGCACTGCCAGCCGCACGCGCGGCGACATGTACACCGGCGCAAACGAACACGTCGACGGAAAAATCGGCGGAGCGCTCTTGTGCGAACATAGACGCCCAACCTTTAATATCCCTGATTTCAGTATTGGAGCTTTTAGCATCAGTAAGAAGTTTATAAGTTCGGTGTTGCTTGGAAGGCTTATAAGTTTGATTAGTTCTGCTTACTATTTGATTTTTTTCCTTGTTCCCAAATGTGCGATGTGATTCTCTTTCCCCAACGTTATTCATTATAATAGACAAATTCAGTTTGAGAATATTAATTGATGTCCCAGGATTAGTTTTTTCTTATTTTTCCTTCAGGTCGGCTTCTTTTTGGTTTCTAAATGCAGTTCACATGATTCATGCCAACTTGAAGTTATTGTGGGTTGCAGATCGATACGGTCACATTTTAAAGGTATTGCGGATGACATGAAGCTATACCGTGTAGATACTGCTGTTATCTTCTTCCATTGTGTATTTTTTTCTTTTAATTAATGGATTTCTCATGATAACTACTGAAAGGCATAACACTATTGCTTTGAACCTTTCAAGCGTTTATCAAGTAGTAGCAAAATGCGTATATATTTCGTAAGTTGCTATCTTGCACTCTCATAGCAAGTGCTAAGTGGGAGTTATTAATAGCAAAATATCTGTACTTTACTATAGGTAAAATGCACATGCTTATTTGAATGTATCTTATTTATTTGATTCAAACCCCTACAGTAAAACTTTGATTTATCCAGATATTTTATGTGATATAGACTGTTTGAAGAGTATGCCTATTTTGGTATATTTTAATTCCAGAATTAACTAGATAAATAAGTAATATTTTTATGAGAGTGAAACAAATAATGTGCATGTGTTCATTTTCAAAACTAATTTAAACATGAACAGTATGCAAAAATAAAAGATATACCCTCTGTTGAGGTGCTAGTGCGGGAGTTGCACTTGTCTTGCCGATGGCATTAATCGCTAGCAGTGTTGTTACCGCTTGTGTTAAACATGCTTGATGTCTTGTTGATGTAGTCGTACAAAGGGTGACGCGTGACGAGTTGTTGCGGTGCATTTTGGCCACCGGGATGTAGCGAGGTAGGCGTGTACCACGAACGGCCACGGAAGTAATCGACGTAGGTGTACACCATGAACGGCCGCGTAGCGAAGTAGTCGAGCGAGAGATCGAGCAGTCGCATTGATCGCTCCCCAAAAACTTATCGCTGTCTATCCCAGGCGGGATCGCAGCGGGGAGCGTGGTTCCGAAGGCTCTGCTCTGCGCACAGCAAAGTGTGTGCAGTGCTAGCAATGAGAATGCAAGCAAAAACAACAGACAACAGAAGAAAGGAGAGGGTTGTTCTCTCTGGTGTGTGCTGAGGAGGAGGAGGGAGGCTCCTTTTATAGGTGTGCAACAGAGGATGAACCGAGACACAATGAATGACATCAATGGTTGTGCATCAATAGCCATTATCAGGCTGGTGTTAACACAGACATCAATGGTCATTATCCTGCTGGTGTTAACACAGGCATCCATGGCCATTATCCTGCTTGTCTTAAAACAGGCGACTAATGCTGCCATTGATGTCTACTTTTATCACAGGAATGAATACTAGTTACTGCTATTCAACTGTCGCAAAAACGAAATGGCGAAACTAGGATTCCAGGCCAGGCCTTCCAAGGACCAAGTACCAAGGAAAAAGACCACGGCATCGGCCTCGCCACGCCTCGCCACGCCACGCCTCCGCTCGGCTCGGCGAGCAAGCATGCGCGCACTAAAGGGTTACGCGGAGGCTACGCTGGCGCGAAAACTTTTTACCGCGCAAACCAGGAACACTTGCAAGTAAGGGCCGACGGATCGTTACTGGATTGGAGTATGCGTGGAAATAGCCAATCAGGACTATCCGATCCGGAACAGTGTAGCCGATTTCCGCAAGCCGACAGCCGACTTCTGGAGACAGCCGATTCACCAATCAGCTGTTCGCCGATGTAGCCGATTTGCCGAGTCGTCCGATCGCGTTCTCGCGCCTCGCTCGGCGCGCTCGGCGCGGCCGATTCCACCACGGTCGATCCGTAGCCGATCAACGGCGCAACGTAGTAGCGCTGTTAGTGATATGCCCTAGAGGCAACATGGAGATGTTGGATATCACGTCAATGTTTATGTATTTATGAATAAAGTGTAATTCAGTTCCATGAAATAGACATCTTGTATTGATCAATAAGTACGTGACTTATTTATGAGACTCTTTATGTATGAATCTATTTCTAAATGATCCACGATCATATATCATATTATTGAAACAAATATGATTCTAAGATCGGCATGTTTATTGATTGATGATCATGTCCCATAGATCATGGGTATGGAGATACCAAATCAATAAACATGGACACATGTGTTGGAGAACACATTGTTGGATAGAACCACCATGAGACACTACGGGAGTTAATGTGCCATTAGTTGGTCTCGGGTAGTGTTGGTACAAAGTCCTTAGACTGAGATCACCATGGATTCTAACATGCGTAGTAGCCTACTTTGGGACTACCAAACGCTATTAAATGGCTGGGTAGTTATAAAGGTAGTTTTCGGGTTTGCTATGAAACATGGAGTGGGATGTGAGTGATCAAGATGGAATTTGCCCCTCCTTTGGAGAGATATCTCTGGGCCCCTCGAGGTAATGGATTATGGAAATGCATGGCCATGCTAAGTTGATTGAGGAGTCAATCAACGGACGGATAATCAATACGGTTCGAGTGAATGGTTAAGCTATTGAAGGGATGGCACACATCTTGCCTATAGCTTAAGCGGTATCGTGAGGCAAAGGGATTTGTGTACACATTACGGGTTCAGAGCCGATATTATTCTTCTATACTATGGTGTCAATATGTCTTTGCTAGGCGCAGCTTGTTGTGGTCGGCTGAGTTGGACTCGAGCGACGATCGGCAAGTTAGACTATAGCCGAAACCGAGTATACCTGAACCTACGGGTCGCACGCTTAAGGGGATAGAATAGATATTCGAGTTGGACTCGGATACGGCTCGATCGGATAGGGATCCGATCGGATAGAGTCCTATGGGCTTACGACGTATGGGCGGCCAACTCTATGAGATACGGATGAGATCCGATTCAAAATAGAGTCCTAATCGGCCACTAGTCCCGTCGGCCTACTCTATATAAAGGAGGGAGGGTGGAGAGGCTGCGACACGTCAATTGCATCGCGTGCAACGAAGTCGCCGAGATCAATCTCCACGGAAACCCTCCCACTTTCGAGCCAAACCCTAGCCTTGCATCGCGTGCTAGCACACGGGTGTACGGCGTTTTGTCCCCGGACGTGTGGATACCGGTAGAGGCGCTGCTACGTTGCGCGCTGTTGATCGGCTTCGGATCGGCTGCAATCGGAGCGATCGGGTGTGTGGAATTGGCTGCGGTCGGGCGCATCGGAGCGAGGCGTGAGAGCGCGGCCGGACGGCTCGAATCGGCTGATTGGCGAATCGGCTATCTCGGGAATCGGCTACTTTGATTCGGATCGGATTGCCACGATTGGCTATTCCTTGCACTCTACTCCAATCGGTAACGATCTATCGGCCCTTACTTGCAAGTGTTCTGGTTTGCGCGGTAAAAAGTTTTGTTTTCGGCTAGCGTAGCCTCCGCGTAACCCTTCAGTGGTATCAGAGCTAATCTTGCTTAGTTCGGGTTTTAGATTGGATCTGGAACAAGTTTTGCGCACGGGTTGATTAGATCAATCGGTTTTACGGGATCTGTTGAGGAGAGTTAATGGTAATTGCGTTCCTTGATAGTGTATCGGAACGGCGTAATGTGATTACGTCGAAGCAATTTCCATATAACTCGGTTTGAGTTGGGTTCGAGATAGCGTTCCTTGATAGTGTATCGGAACGGTATAATGTGATTATGCCGAAGCTATCTCGTAGTCCGATCTTGTTAGCTGCCTCGCGCCTACGCAAACCATCTCCCTTGATAGTGTATCGGGACGGCATAATATGATTATGCCGACATGGTTTCCGTAAGCGAATTCATAGGGTGGATCTATGAATTTCGTGTGGTGTTCGGGCGGAAGCCGCGAGGCGGCTTCCCCCTCGAACCCCCGCCCGCGAGGGAGTCCGCCGTGTGCGTCCCCCTTATAGGTCGTCTCGATGCCGTAGCTCTGCGATAAGTAGAAAACGTTTCTACGCCTAACTTGTTTTGCGAGAGAATGCTTTGAGATGGTATGGCCCTATTGTATGTATGAGATGCATGTGATGCATGTAATATTCTTTCATATGTGCAAACCACTGTAATATTCTTTCATACGTGCAATGCTTGTAATATTCTTTCACGACTGCGAGTCGATGTAATCTTCAATTAGAGCTTCTATACTAGTAGCTTAGTTTGAAGAAATCAAGCATTCGACACTCGAAAGAACGGTGACGAAGATGGAGATCTGTACACCGGCATGGAGATGGAGATCACCATGTGAAGGGGGCCATACTATTTCACTATATGCTATTCTTCTTGCTTTCATATGTGATATGTTTGTTTGATAGGATAGCATCCCTCCCAAAATTAAGTAGTAATGATGCCCTTCCAAATGTTGCACCCGTCACCGTTATGCTCGTCAATGGTGGGTGCACGCCAAGCGAGTGCCATTCTCTATCATAACACGAGGGGGTATATGTCGGACATATACATGCGGGAGCATTTGGTTTACTTAACAAGGCTATCAAAACAGTTTTGGGCCTTGGGGCATAGGTTGGCGCCGGGGCATGGAGATGCCACACCAACAACAAGAGTCACATAGAGATGTGATTAGCAAGGTGTTGCTTACCGATGTTACTAATTTTCTAGCGGTGATGCCAAAGCTCACTAGAAAATTAATTAACATGTGGATCTTGACCCAATACGTAACCTAGAGGGAAGGTGGAAAATACGTAATGGGAGTCTAATGTTAAATTGTTTAACAATAGACATAGCATAAACATTGTGCTAAACTTTGCTTTACATTTGTAGAATAAATGGCGGCTAATACTACACCCGTACCTTTAATTTGCGATCTATTCTCGAAAAGGAAAAATTAAATGGAACAAACTTTATGGATTGGTATCGCAACTTGAGAATTGTTCTCAAGCAAGAGCGTAAGGAGTACGTTCTTGAAGTACCCTATCTGAGGATTTGCCAAATAATGCCACTTGCAAGCGCACGGAGAGCTTACGAGAAGCACACTAATGATGCCCTAGATATAAGTTGTCTCATGCTTGCTACAATGTCCCCGAGCTTCGAAGCAATATGAGAGCAGCGATGCTCACACTATTATTCGGGGGCTGCGTGGCATGTTTGAGAACCAAGCTCGGGCGAGAGGTTCAACACCTCAAAGTCCTTGTTTGCGTGCGAGCTTGTTGAGGGGAATCCCGTCGGTCCGCATGTGATAAAGATGATTGGCTATATCGAGAGTCGGAAAAACTAGGTTTTCCCCTTAGCCAAGAGTTGGCTGCGATGTGATTCTCCGGTCGCTCCCTCAGAGCTTCGAGCCATTCATATTAAACTATCACATGAACAATATGGATAGAACCTTGGCTGAATTGCATGGGATGCTAAAGACAGTGAGGAGAGTATCCGAAAAACGGTCATCATGTGATGATGATGCGAAGGCAAGCGCAAACCACTGTCAAGAAACTTTGCACCAAGAGGAAGATAACTCCGATGAGATCGCGAGTGCCTCCAATGCAAAGAAGGGCAAGAAGGGTCGGTGGCATCGAGATCTTGTTTGCTTCTATTGCAAGGAGACGAGGCCATTGGAAGAGGAAGCTGCAAGAAGTACATGGAGGATCTCAAAAGAAGCAAAATACGACTTACGCCGGTATTAATGTTATAGACATTAATCTTGCTACTTCACCTACGACTCTTGGGTATTTGATACCGGATCGGTAGCTCATATTTGCAAATCGTTGCGGGAATGAGAAGAAGTAGAGGATTGAGAAGGGGCGAGTGAACTGCGCGTCGGCAATGGAGCAAGCGTTGCTACGGTTGCTATCGGCACGATACCACTTCATCTACCTTCGGGATTAGTTTTGGAATTGAATAATTGTTATTGTGTTCCAACACTATGTCAAAACGTTATTTCCGCTTCATGTTTGCAAGCGGAAGGATATGATTTTAGATCAATGAACAATGGTTGTTCGATATATCTCGAGAGATATGTTCTATTTTCATGCTCCATTGGTGAATGGATTATACGTTTTGAATTTTGAAGCATCTCCCATCTATAACATTAATACGAAAGGCAACTCTCTAATGATATAAACCCCACGTTTATCTTGCATTGTCGATTAGGCCATATAAATAAGAAACGCATGGAGAAGCTCCATAAGGATGGATTGCTTCACTCTTTTGATTTTGAATCATTTGAGACATGTGAGTCTTGTTTACTTGGTAAAATGACAAAGGCACCTTTCACGGGACATAGTGAAAGAGCAAGTGACTTATTGGCACTCGTACATGCGATGTATGTGGACCAATGAGCTCAACGGCGAGAGGAGGTTATCGAGTACTTCATTACCTTTACCAGATGACTTTAGTAGATATGGTTATATCTACTTAATGAGGCATAAGTCCGAATCCTTTGAAAAGTTCAAGAATTCAAGAATGAAGTACAGAATCATTTAGGGAAAACAATCAAGTTTCTATGATCGGATCGTGGAGGGAATACTTGAGCCAAGAGTTTGGTAACCATCTAAAAGATTGTGGAATTGTTTCACGGTTGACTCCGCAAGGAACTCCACAATGGAACGGAGTGTCCAAACGGAGAAATCGCACCTTGTTGGACATGGTGCGGTCGATGATGAGCCAAAGTGATCTTTCGTTATCCTTACGGGGATATGCTCTTGAAAGCATTGCGCTCACACTAAATAGAGTTCTATCTAAGTCGGTTGAAAAGATACCATATGAGATATGGACAGGGCAACCCCCTAGTTTGTCTTTTCTCAAAATTTGGGGATGTGAGGCTTATGTTAAACGTTTACAATCGACAAGCTCACACCCAAATCGACAAGTGCTTCTTTGTGGGATATCGTAAGGAAACTAAGGGATATTACTTTTATAATCGGGAACAAGGCAAAGTGTTTGTCGTCAGACATGGTGTCTTCTTGGAGAAAGAGTTTCTTTCAACAAGGGTTAGTGGGAGAAGGGTGCATCTTGAAGAAGTTCAAGAAACACCGAAAACGTTTCGGCGACCACGGAACCACAACGGGAGGAACAAAGTGTTGCGCCACCGTTATAGATACACCGGCCCACGGAGGTGCGAAAGATCACGTCGTGCGCGCAGTACAGTGCGGAACAACGTGATATATTGTTGTTGGACAACGATGAACCCAAGACCTATGAGGAAGCGATGGTGGGACCCGATTCCAACAAGTGGCTTGGAGCCATGAAATCCGAAATAGAATCCATGTATGACAATCAAGTTTGGAACTTGGTTGATCCACTGATGGTGTCAAAACCATTATTTGCAAATGGGTTTTTAAGAAAAGGTCGATATGGATGGAAATGTTCACATCTATAAGGCGCGATTGGTGGCGAAAGGTTTTAAACAGATTCAAGGAGTTGATTATGATGAAACCTTCTCGCCCGTCGCAATGCTTAAATCTATTCGGATTATCCTAGCGATTGCTGCATATTTCGATTATGAGATATGGCGGATGGATGTCAAAACGGCTTTCCTAAATGGAAACCTAAGCGAGGATGTATACATGATACAACCTCGGGGTTTTGTCGATCCAATCGCTGGAAAGATATGCAAGCTACGAAATCCATTTATGGATTGAAGCAAGCATCTCGGAGTTGGAATATTCGTTTTGATGAAGTAATCAAAGGGTTTGGTTTCATCAAAAACGAAGAAGAACTGTGTTTACAAAAGGTTAGTGGGAGCGCAATTGTATTTGTAATCTTATATGTGGATGACATATTACGATTGGAAATGATATCCCTATGCTAGAATCCGTCAAGTCTTCATTGAAAAATAGTTTTCCATGAGCGACTTAGGGAGGCAGCATATATATTGGGCATTCGGATCTATAGAGATAGATCCAAGAGGCTAATTGGATTAAGCCAAAGTACATACATTGACAAGGTGTTGAAAAGGTTCAACATGCATGATTCCAAAAAGGTTTCTTGCCCATGTCACATGGCATTAATCTTAGCAAGAATCGGTGTCCTCGGACACATGATGAGCGGAATAAGATGGGTATGGTTCCATATGCTTCGGCAATTGGATCCATCATGTATGCCATGCTTTGTACACGCCCGAGATGTCTCGTGCGCTTTGAGTGCTACGGCGGATACCGATCGAGATCCGGGTGCATGTCTTGGATTGCCGTAAAGAATATCCTTAAGTACTTGAGAAGAACTAAGGATATGTTCCTAGTCTATGGAGGTGAAGAAGAGCTCGTTGTAAGTGGTTACACCGATGCTAGCTTCCAAGCAGGACAAGGATGATTATAGATCGCAATCTGGGTTCGTGTTACTGCCGAACGGAGGCGCGATCAGTGGAAGAGTTCCAAGCGGGATCTGCGTTGCTGATTCTACAACGGAGGCCGAGTACATTGCTTCTTCGGAAGCTGCAAAGGAGGCTGTTTGGATCAAGAAATTCGTTTCGAGCTTGGTGTGATTACTAGTACGGCGGTCCAATGTCTCTCTATTGTGACAATAGTGGAGCCATTGCGTAAGCCAAGGAGCCGAGGTCACATCGAAGTCCAAACACATACTTCGGCGATATCATCTCATCCGCGAGATTGTGGACGAGAGGTGATGTCAAGATATGCAAAGTGCACACGGATCTCAACATAGCCGATCCGTGACAAAACCTCTCCCTCGCGAAGCATGAGGCGCACATAAGAGCAATGGGTATTAGATACTTACATGATTGACTCTAGTGCAAGTGGGAGATTGTTAGTGATATGCCCTAGAGGCAACATGGAGATGTTGGATATCACGTCAATGTTTATGTATTTATGAATAAAGTGTTATTGGTTCCATGAAATAGACATCTTGTATTGATCAATAAGTACGTGACTTATTTATGAGACTCTTTATGTATGAATCTATTTCTAAATGATCCCACGATCATATATCATATTATTGGAACAAAATGATTCTAAGATCGGCATGTTTATTGATTGATGATCATGTCTCATAGATCATGGGTATGGAGATACCAAATCAATAAACATGGACACATGTGTTGGAGAACACATTGTTGGATAGACCCACCATGAGACACTACGGGAATTAATGTGCCATTAGTTGGTCTCGGGTAGTGTTGGTACAAAGTCCTTAGACCTGAGATCACCATGGATTCCAACATGCGTAGTAGCCTACTTTGGGACTACGAAACGCTATTCCTAATGCTGGGTAGTCATAAAGGTAGTTTTCGGGTTTGCTATGAAACATGGAGTGGGATGTGAGTGATCAAGATGGAATTTGCCCCTCCTTTGGAGAGATATCTCTGGGCCCCTCGAGGTAATGGATTATGGAAATGCATGGCCATGCTAAGTTGATTGAGGAGTCAATCAACGGACGGATAATCCAATACGGTTCGAGTGAATGGTTAAGCTATTGAAGGGATGGCACACATCTTGCCTATAGCTTAAGCGGTATCGTGAGCAAAGGGATTTGTGTACACATTACGGGTTCGAGCCGATATTATTCTTCTATACTATGGTGTCAATATGTGCTTGCTAGGCGCCGGTGACGGGTCGGCTGAGTTGGACTCGAGCCGACGATCGGCCAAGTTAGACTATAGCGAAGCCGAGTATACCTGAACCTACGGGGTCGCACGCTTAAGGGGATAGAATAGATATTCGAGTTGGACTCGGATACGGCTCGATCGGATAGGGATCCGATCGGATAGAGTCCTATGGGCTTACGACGTATGGGCGGCCAACTCTATGAGATACGGATGAGATCCGATTCAAAATAGAGTCCTAATCGGCCACTAGTCCCAGTCGGCCAACTCTATATAAAGGAGGGAGGGGTGGAGAGGCTGCGACACGTCAATTGCATCGCGTGCAAAAGAAGTCGCCGAGATCAATCTCCACGGAAACCCTCCCCACTTTCGAGCCAAACCCTAGCCTTGCATCGCGTGCTAGCACACGGGTGTACGGCATTTTGTCCCCGGACGTGTGGATACCGGTAGAGGCGCCGCTACGTTGCGGCTGTTGATCGGCTTCGGATCGGCTGCAATCGGAGCGATCGGCTATGGTGGAATCGGCTGCGGTCGGGCGCATCGGAGCGAGGCGAGAGAACGCGGCCGGACGGCTCGAATCGGGCGATTGGCAAATCGGTGTCTCAGGGAATTAGCTACTTGTTTCGGATAGGATTGCCACGATTGGCTATTCCGCTGCATTCTACTCAATCGGTAACGATCTATCGGCCCTTACTTGCAAGTGTTCTGGTTTGCGCGGTAAAAAGTTTTGTTTTCGGCTAGCGTAGCCTCCGCGTAACCGTTCGAGGCGCCTCTACCGGTATCCACACGTCGAGGACGAGAATGCCGAACACCCGTGTGCTAGCATGCGATGCAAGGCTAGGGTTTGGCTCGAAAGTGGGGAGGGTTTCCGTGGAGATTGATCTCGGCGACTTACATTGCGGATTCGGTTCAAGCGATCCAGCGTGTGTCGCAACTCTCCACCTCTCGCCCTTTATATAGAGTTGGGACTAGTGGCCGGTCGGGACTCTATTTTAAATCGGATCCTATACGAATCTCACGAGTTGGCCGCCCATACGTCGTAAGCCTATATGACTCTATCCGATTGGATCCCTATCCGATCGAGCCGTATCCGAGTCCAACTCGAATAACTATTCTATCCCCTTAAACGTGCAACCCTGTAGGTTCAGGTATACTCGGTTTCGGCTATAGTCTAACTTATCCGATCGTCGGCTCGAGTCCAACTCAGCCGACCTGTCAATAGCGGCGCCTAGCAGCACATATTGACACCATAGTATACAAGAATATAATATCGGCTCTGAACCTATAATGTGTACACAAATCCCTTTGCCTCACGATACCAAGTAAGATATAGGCAAGATGTGTGCCATCCCTTAAATAGCTTAACCATTCACTCGAACCGTATAGGATTATACGTACGTTGATTGACTCCTCAATCAACTTAGCATGGCCATGCATTTCCATATTCCATTACCTTGAGGGGCCCAGAGATATCTCTCCAAAGGAGGGGCAAATTCCATCTTGATCACTCACATCCCACTCCATGTTTCATAGCAAAACCGAAGACTACTTTTATAACTACCCGATTACGGAATAGTGTTTGGTAGTCCCAAAGTAGGCTACTACACATGTTGGAATCCATGGTGAACTCGGGTCTAAGGACTTTGTACCAACACTACTGAGACCAACTAATGGCAAATTAATTCCATTAGTGTCTCATGGTGGGTCTATCCAACAATGTGTTCTCTAACACATATGTCCATGTTTATTGATTTGGTATCTCCATACCCATGATCTATGAGACATGATCATCAATCAATAGACATGCCGATCTTAGAATCATATTTATTCCAATAATATGATATATGATCAGGGATCATTTAGAAATAGATTCATACATATCGAGTCTCATAAATAAGTCACGTACTTATTGATTAATACAAGATGTCTATTTCATGGAACTGAATAACACTTTATTCATAAATACATAAACATTGACGTGATATCCATCATCTCCATGTTGCCTCTAGGACATATCACTAACACGCACGTGTGGCCTCCTGTGACTCCTTCGTTAACCTCTCAATAGGTCCACAATCAATCCACATATTTAAGTTGATATCAATCCCTCTTAACTCTCTATGTGGTATTAATTGTTTTCACCTCCAATAAACGTGGGCCTTGGGATTTAATGGGCCAAGCCCAACAATCCCCACCAAATTTTGAGCCATACGTTAATTGTTGTCATTACACTGTTACTTTTATATATCAGTGTTTGATGGAGACTGTTAAGTTGAACTTCCATCTAGAGCTGAGGCTACACTTATTCACAACTATTCAATGGACTATGCCTTGAATTGACAGTCTTGTATGAATAGGTTTGACCAGAATCCTTCACTGATACTAGGTTGCGAAAGCATCCCCGCGGGTTGGAGCTTATAAGTCATACTCTAGGCCTTTTATGAGTATCTAGAGATCACCCGCATCTCATATACTGTGACTAGCAGTCGAACCCATATAGGTGTAATCCTCAAGAGATGTTCTGTAGGATAACATCTATGCCACTCGAATCACATTAAGGCAAAAGCCAACCTGCCTTACAGTTTTGAAGAGAAATGCACTTTCAGAGGAATGAGCCTAGTTAAAGGTTCTCTTCCCTCAGTCATTCACTGGCTCGTTTCGCTGTCCAAGTTCACGGGATCTTCGATCACAAAGGATAGGTTACCACCAAAGTATGACTCACATGATGGGTCTCAGGCCCAAATCCCTGGATGCATTGTCTATCACATTTCGTGAAAGACCGTTTGTAAATTGATCGCCGGGGCTATTACTCAGAGCTTCTCAATTTCTGACAGATTTCACCGGCCGCTTTATATGCGGATGACTTCATGTTGTCCTTCAAGCTGTTCACTTTAACAATCATTGTTTGATTATCACAAATCATCAAGATAGCGGTATGGGTTTTTAATGACCGGTATATCCATTAGGAGTTCACGAAGCCATTCGGCCTCAATAGTGTCGGTATCCAATGCGTGAGTTACGCTTCCATAGTTGACCTTGTTAGGATGGTCTACTTGCAAGACTTCTAGGAAACAGCGCCACCTCCGAGCGTGAACACTGATCCGCTCGTGGATTTTAACTCATCAACATCAAATATCCAATTTGAATCACTATATCCCTCTAGTACCCTTGGATACCCGGTATAGTGTATTCTATAGTTCACGGTACCCTTTAGATAGTGCATCACTCCTTCCAGAGCATGGCAATGATCATCTCTCGGGTTAGACACAAACCGACTTAGTTTGGTCACAGCAAAAAAGATGCCAGACCTCCTAGCACTAGCTAAGTACATGAGTGAACCAATAATCTGAGAGTATATCAGCTAATCTCCCATTAACCGTTTGTTTTTCCTTAATATTATACTAGCATCATAAGGTGTTGAAACAGGTTTACAGTCACTATAGCCAAAGCAACTTACAACCTTTTCCACATAATGGGATTGCAAAAGTGTAACCCCACCATCACCTTCTCTTACTAGGTTTATATTAAGGATAACATCGGCCTCTCCCAAGTCTTTCATCTCAAAGTTTTGAGACAAAAACTCTTTTACTTCCTTAATCACATTAAGGCTTGTCCCAAAAATTAGTATGTCATCGACATACAAACACAGTATCACTCCTTCACCCTCACCGTAACGATAGTACACTCATTTATCAGCTTCGATCACAACAAAGCCGACAGATGTCAGAGTTCTATAGAACTTCTCATGCCATTGCTTAGGTGTTTGCTTGAGGCCGTATAACGATTTCAACAACCTACACATCATTCCTGTTTGTTCTTTTGCTACAAATCCATGTGACTGATCCATATAGATCTTGTCTTCCAACTCTCCATTTAGGAAAGTTTTCTTAACGTCCATTTGATGAATGAGAAGACCATAAGAGGCTACCAACGAAAGCAACTGGTGAATAAGTATCAAAGAAATCTTCACCTTCCTTTTGGGTATAACCCTTGGCCACAAGTCTAGCCTTGTACTTTTCAATAGTATCATCGGACCTAAGCTTTTCTTGAACACCCACTTGCATCCTACGGGTTTGCACCCGTAGGACGTTCAACAACTTCCCAAGTACCATTAGACATAACGAATCCATCTTACTTACTTACTTCTAATAGTCAACATCAGGAGATGAGTATGCCTCTTCAATGGTTCTAGGAGTGTCATCCACGAGGTATATAATGAAATCATCACCAAAGAACTTTGCAGTCCTTTGTCTCTTGCTCTCTCTAGGAGCTTCATTGTTATCCTCCTCAAGATTTTCCACAAGTGTGGGTTCACTATGTTCTATATGTTTGGTAGAGGTATCCTTCTCGATAAACTCTTGCCTAGATAAACTTGTTTCATGTCTCATGGGGAAATGTTCTAAAAAATGTAGCATCTCTAGACTCCATTATTGTACCAACATGCAAGTCAGGTACTCCAAATTTTATTACCAAAAATCTATAACCAACGCTGGTAATAGCATAACCTAGGAAGATACAATCCACAGTTTTAGGTCCAAGCTTACGTTTCTTTGTGATTAGCACACTAACTTTTGCCAAACAACCCCAAGTACGTAAGTAAGAAAGTGTTAGCCTCTTCTTCTCCGATTCCTCGAATGGAGTTATTTCTTTATTCTTTGTAGGAACACGGTTTAGGACATGACACGCGGTCAATATAGCCTCACCCCACCATGCCTTGGAATGTCTCGTTGTTTCTAACATGGTGTTAACCAGATCAGTTAGAGAACGGTTCTTTCTTTCGGCAACCCCATTTGACTGAGGTAAATAGGGAGGCGTCCTCTCATGAATAATACCGTGTTCCTCGTAGAATGAAGTAAAAACATTTGAGAAGTACTTGCCATCACGATCGCGTAATTCGTTTGATCATTCTCTCAAGTTGGTTTTCTACTTTAGCTTTATAGATTTTAAAGTAATGTAATGCTTCATCCTTTGATTTTAACAAATTGATGTTAGTGCGATCGTACATTAAAGTTATGAAATATTTTTACCTTCTTTTGTCAACACACCATTCATTTCGCTCAAATTGGAATGAACTAATTCTAATGGTGCCAAGTTCCTCGCCTCCGCGGCCTTGTTAGGCTTGCGAGTTTGTTTTGATTCAACACAAACTTGATACTTAGAATTTTTTTACACAGGTAAAATTTGAAATTAAACTAAATTTAGCTAAGCGCGTCATGCAACCAAAATTAATGTGACGAGTCTCGAATGCCAAACATTTGATTCATCAATATTAATAACATTGTTGATAACTTTATTACAATCATCGGACAAGGAAAAGCGGAACAAGCCTCCGCTATCATAACCTTTTCTAATAAAACTACCAAACTTGGATAAGATGCATTTATTGGACTCAAATACTAATTTGAAACCATCTCTACACAGTAGAGACCCTCTTACTAGATTCTTCTTGATAGTGGGGACATGCTGCATGTTCTTCAGTTGCACGATATTTTTGGAAGTAAGCTTCAGATTGACCGTACCAACACCAAGAACACGCGCATGTGACCCGTTTCCCATCAACAAGGAGCCAGTCCCTCCAACCTGATAAGAAGAAAACAAGGAGATATTAGCACACCCATGGATATTAGCCAGTGTCAATCCACCATTCTGGTGAGTGAAGTAATGAAAGAACTGTAGGTAATAAATTACCGTACCCCGAAGTTCCTCCAGTCTCGCTAACTACCAAGTTGGCAAACTTCTTGCCCTTGCTATGAAGCAAAGTGATCCGGACTCTCACACATAAAGAAAACTCCCTTCTTATTTTTAGGTGGTGCGATTGTCTGTTTAGTCTTTGCTTGGTTACTCGGATGGCTTCTTCCTATACTTTTGGGAGAAGTTGGAATTGTTCTTCTGAACGAAGTTAGCGCTGGAAGCCCCAACAATTCCTTTTCCCGTTTCTTTTGCTCTCGCCTTCTCGTCAACATCAAGAGTCCCAATGAGATCGGTGACTTGAACTCTTGCCTCTTATGTTTGAGTAGTAGCAAAATCCCTCCAAGAAGGTGGCGGCTTAGAGATAATAGCTTCGGCCACAAACTTGTTGGGCAACACACATGGGGTCTCTTTGCTACAGTTTTTAAGATCTTTTTCTAGTGCCTGAATCTCATGAGCTTGTTCCACTTTGTAGGACGGTCTTCCACCATCTTGTAGTCAAGAGCGCTCCATGACATACAACTCACTGCCGCATCGATACTCCATACCGAGCCTCAAGAGTATCCCAAATTACTTTGCCATTTGGCGTGAGAGCTACATGTCTATAATGTTTTTGGCTAGAACAGTTATGATGGCACCTCAAAAAAAACTATCAGCCCGATTGAAGTTATTCTCCTCCTCTAGAGTAATACCTTCGAGCTTTCCATTTGCGACATATATAACATTCATCGTCGTTAACCACGGCGAAAGCCTCTCATGCCAATGCTTGTAATTGGAAGCTGTCAAACACATTTGGCTTTATTGACGAGCAAAGCTAGTTACCGAAAGCCTATTATCATCATAAGGTTTTGGATTGTTAGTAAAGTAGGTCTATTTGGTATATTTTAATTTGAATTAATCGGGTAAACAAGCAATATTTCTATGACTATAGTGAGTGAAACAAATAATGTGCATGTGTTAATTTTTAAAACTAATTTAAACATGAACGATATGCAACGGTAAAAGATATACCTGTTGAGGGGCTAGTGCGGGAGTTGCACTTGTACTGCCGGTGGCATTAGTCGCGTTGGCAGTATTGTTACTGTTCGTGTTAAACATGCTTGATGTCTTGTTGATGTAGTCATACAAAGGGTGACACGGTGACGAGTTGTTGCGGTGCGGTTGGCCACCGGGATGTAGTCGAGGTAGGCATATACCATGAACGGCCACTGGGAAGTAGTCGATGTAGGCGTACACCACGAACGATCACCGGAAAGTAGTCGAGCAGAGATCGAGTAGTCGCGTTGATCGCTCCCCAAAAACCTTATCGCCTGTCTATCCCGAGCAGGATCGTAGTGACAGACGTGGTTCCGGACGCTCTCCTTTGCGAACAGCAAAATGTGCGCAGTGCTAGCGAATGGGAATGCAAGCAAAAATAGAAGAGATAAGAGGGTTATGCGCTCCGGTGTGTGTTGAGGAGGAGGAAGCCATTATCAGGCTGGTGTTAACACAGACATCAATGGTCATTATCCTGCTAATGTTAACACAGGCAGACAGGAATGAATACGATTTCAGGCCAAGCCTTCCCAAGGACCAAGGCCTCGGCTTGCGTTGGCAAGCGAGCACACGCGCGTGTGGCCTCCTGCGACTCTTTCCTTAACCTCTCAATAGATCTACAATCAATCCATATATTTAAGTTGGTATCAATCTCTCTTAACTTTTTTTATGTGGTATTAATTATTTTTCATTTCTAATAAACATGGGGCCTCAGGATTTAATGGGCCACGCCCAACATATATTGTGAAAAAACATAATAAATTTTGAATGGATTTACATGTTTCGTGTGATATGGAAATACGTGTATTGCATGTCTACTATTTCTAGTAGTAAATCGTGAACGGCCTCTGCATTACTGCAGAGAATCGGATCCTACTTCTCTTGGCATGTCCAGATCCTCTATAATACTCCAGTTACCCTTGGGCCCCGTATCAACCAGCAGGACCGCACGTCCCAGTCCAGTCCAGTACCACCCACCAGAGAAGAAAGGATAACCCGATCAACCCAATCTACTCGTAACCATTCCAGCGACCAAACATGGCATCCTTAACCCTCCACCCCCTCTTCCCAGCAACTGCAGCACGCGTCTCCACGACCTCAACTCCCAGCCGCGGCACCAGACGGCTCACGACCACGTGCAAGGCCGAGCCTACCGGTGGCAACAGCACCCTCGAGCTCGCCGCCGGTGCGGCCGGGCTGGCGTCTAGCTCGGTCGTTGCCTGGTCCCTCTACACGCTCAAGACAACGGGCTGCGGCCTCCCACCGGGCCCCGCTGGCGCTCTCGGCGCAGCGGAGGGTGTTAGCTACCTTGTGGTGGTGGCGCTGATTGGGTGGTCGCTGACGACGAAGGTGCGCACTGGGTCAGGCCTCCCGGCGGGGCCGTTCGGACTACTCGGGGCCGCAGAGGGCGTGTCCTATCTAGCTGCCACTGCCATTCTTGTCGTCTTCGGGTTGCAGTTCTTCGAGGTTGGGTCGCTTCCGGGTCCATTGCCATCGGAGCAGTGTTTTGGCTAGGTGGGATTTTAGCAACTGACGTGTTTTCGTGAGTTGAGTATGTTATTAATAACTGAACGTACTATCCTGTTTATCTTATGTTTTGTGCAGTCCTCGTGATAAATTCCGATGCTTTTCTGCTGGAAGAATGCAAATCAAAATCATGTCATCAAAAATTTCACAGCCTATGTTGCCTCCGCCTAAAATGTTAGCCACTATACGGTGGTGGTACTAACTTTTATTTATAGTAATTATTAATTCCAAAAATAATAAATATAATGTAGGAATTAGGAAAACTAGCCGCCGACCCGTGCAACGCACATTATCGTTTATGGTTTAGTGTATTATAATTATTAAAACATAAAGCATATAAAGTTTTGTTGAAATTTATATATAAAGTTCAAAAGAATACAATTTATTTTATTTATAGCTAAAAATATTAAAACTGATTGTTTCAATAAAAATCAAAATCAAATTAGATATCTAAAACAATATACATGAGTCTCAATTTATGATTTTCTATAATTTTATATAAAAATTTGGATTTAATATGTATTGTTTGGATTCTCTAGTATCAGTTTTTGAATATTGAATATTTCTTAAATATATAACTAATAGGTATTAAGTTTTCCTATATTTGAGTCTTAATAAACCTTTGTCGTGATTTCATAATTTCGAAATTTATAACTCACCGATGTCGAGTTGGTATTATAAAATTTAGAATTAAACACTACTGATGGAGGTGGTCCGTCCTTCTCGACGTAGGACGTGAAACACTAAGCGGCCGACGATATGGAAGAATAACATGCTGCCCGTATAGCATACCTTTCATCTTGCCATCGCAAAATTACAATATGCGGAAGATATCCATCGAACCCTCAATCCGGCGGAAAACAATGATGTTGATTGGACAATCTATTCCCCTCTACGTGGCTATGCCAAATTATATAAAGAACGGATGGCGCGCGGCTCCCAGGTCTTCACCGGTAGGTGAAGGGTTACATGGAAACTACGATAGCTAATAACAAAAATTTTCTACCACGCAAACCAGGAACACTTGCAAGTAAGGGTCGATAGATCGTTATCGATTGGAGTAGAGTGCAGCGGATTAGCCAATCAGGAGCTATCCGATCCAGGAGCAGTCTTGGCCGATGACGCGGCCGATTTGCCGACAATGGCCGATTCCCGCACGGCGACGGCCCGATTCTGAGGAACGGCCGATTCACCAATCAGCCAGATTCACCGAGTAGCCGATTCGGCCAGAGTCGTCATTGCGCTCGCGCGCCTCGCTCCGATGCGCCGGCCGGAGCCGATTCCACCACGGCCGATTCGTAGCCGACTGAACGGCCGCTAGCGTAGCGGCGCCTCTACCGGTATCCACACGTCAGGGGACAGAACGCCGAACACCCGTGTGCTAGCACGTGATGCAAGGCTAGGGTTTGGCTCGGGAGTGGGGAGGGTTTCCGTGGAGATTGATCTCGCCGACTTTTGAAGGCACGCGTGATCAGATTGATTCGGTTCCCAAAATTGCATACAGCAGCTCTCCACCCCTCACCCCTTTATATAGAGTTGCCGGTTGGGCCTAGAGGCCCATCGAGACTCTATTTTGAATTGGATCCTATCCGAATCTCATAGATTTGGTCGGCCGGACTTCGTAAGCCCATAGGACTCTATCCGATTGAGCCGTATCCGAGTCCAACTCGAATGCCTGTTATTATCCCCTTAAGCGTGCGACCCTGTAGGTTCAGGTATACTCGGTTTCGGCCCGAGTCGAACTCAGCCGACCATCGGTTCGAGTCCAACTCAGTCGACCGTCAATAGCGGCGCCTAGTAGCACATATTGACACCATAGTATATACAAGAATATAATATCAGCTCTGAACCTGTAATGTGTACACAAATCCCTTTGCCTCACGATACCAATTGAGCTATAGGCAAGATGTGTGTCATCCCTTGAATAGCTTAACCATTCACTCGAACCATATTATATTATCTATATCTTGATTGACTCCTCAATCAACTCGGCATGGCCATGCACTTCCATAATCCATTACCTCGAGGGGCCCAGAGATATCTCTCTAAAGAAGGGGCAAATTCCATCTTGATCATTCACATCCCACTACATGTTTCATAGCAAACCCGAAGACTACTTTTATAACTACCTAGTGGCCGATCAGGACTCTATTTTGAATCGGATCCTATCCGAATCTCACAGAGTTGGCTGCCCATACGTCGTAAGCCCATAGGACTCTATCCGATCGGATCCCTATCCGATCGAGCCGTATCCGAGTCCAACTCGAATGCCTGTTCTTATCCCCTTAAGCGTGCGACCCTGTAGGTTCAGGTATACTCGGTTTCGGCTATAGTCTAACTTAGCCGGCCGTCGGCTCGAGTCCAACTCGGCCAGGCACATCCCGGCGCGCCTAGCGGCACATATTGACACCATAGTATACAAGAATATAATATCGGCTCTGAACCTGTAATGTGTACACAAATCCCTTTGCCTCCGATACCAATTGAGCTATAGGCAAGATGTGTGTCATCCCTTGAATAGCTTAACCATTCACTCGAACCATATTAGATTATCTATATCTTGATTGACTCCTCAATCAACTCGGCATGGCCATGCACTTCCATAATCCATTACCTCGAGGGGCCCAGAGATATCTCCCTAAAGAAGGGGCAAATTCCATCTTGATCATTCACATCCCACTACATGTTTCATAGCAAACCCGAAGACTACTTTTATAACTACCTAGTTACGGTATAGCGTTTGGTAGTCCCAAAGTAGGCTACTACACATGTTGGAATCCATGATCATCTCAGGTCTAAGGACTTTGTACCAACACTACCTGAGACCAACTAATGGCACATTAATTCCTGTAGTATCTCATGGTGGGTCTATCTAACAATGTGTTTTCTAACACATGTCCATGTATATTGATTTGGTATCTCCATACCATGATCTATGAGACATGATCATCAATATATAAACAAGCCGATCTTAGAATCATATTTGTTCCAACAATATGACATATGATCAGGGATTATTTAGAAATAGATTCATACATAAAGAGTCTCATAAATAAGTCACGTACTTATTGATCAATACAAGATGTCTATTTCATGGAACTGAATAACACTTTATTCATTTATACACAAACATTGACCATGATATCCAACATCTTCATGTTGCCTTTAGGGCATATCGCTAACAGTAGGCCTACTAGTGGCCCCCCTTGTCATCCTCGGTGGTGTCGCGGATTAGAATAAGCCGATGATCGCGATCCTCTCTTTTTTCAAATTCATTCATTTATCGATTCATCGTCTTCCTCCCTCCTCTCCATCTCCTTGAACTCTTAGCTAATTTCCTCTCGAATTCCACAAATATCATGTCGGGGAAAGCGTTGATCTTCCTTTCTGACACCGATTCCACCTTTCCCTTGTGGGGGAGATCAACCCCACCAATTTGGCATTCCCGCTTCTTGAAGACCGCGAACCATAAGTTTTGGAGCCCATGGCGATCCTATCTCCGGTCAGGCGCAATGAGGGGCCAAAAGGCGGCCAGGAGGGTTTGGTCAAACCCTTGTTTCGGCAAAACCAACTTCAGCCCTCCGTTCGACTATGTGCTCACCCTCGCCGAAAAGGATCCATAAGGGTGAGGCTCAGTTGTCAAGTCCCTACCAGAGACCAACAATAGGCATGATTGGCCCTAAAAAACCGATTAATGTCTGGTTGATCCAAGCAGACGACATGCCGCCGCTATCCCTCTGACTCGGAGAATGTTACACCTCAATGGTGGTGACCAAGTTGGGGATGTTAGCAGTTACCGGTACAATAGATATACTTCGTCCTACTCACCGGAAATCCCCACGCCAAAGCCTCGTTTTTGCATCATGGGTGTAAGTCACCCCTGGACATGGCAAGGTGCTAATCCCTACATTGGCACCTTGCGAGAAGCTGATGGTGGAGGCCTCTCAAAACTCCCCGCCGATCAGATGGCACCTCTCTCCACCTCCAATCAAGAGGTTGGTGGGATAGTTTGAGAGCGAAGGAGAGAAATCTCCACATGAGCCTATGGTGGCTCACTTAGCCTCTACTGTTGCTCAGCTATGCACTGAGAACAGAAGGCTAAAAAACACCATGGCAGAGGGACAGGTCGAGTTTGCTGAGCTCAAGGTCGACCTTGCTACCCTCTTTGTGGCATTTATGCCAAGCTGCGGCGCTTGTACAAGGCCATAGGGAAGGAAGATCTCTATCGTGCAAGTAGCCGTTGAGCCTTTCCTAGTATCGTACGGTCAGATAGGCATGTTAGGTTTACTTTATTTATTTCCCTTTCTTTAGTTTATTTGAATTCTCCTATGTAATTGCACTTGTCAAATAAAATATGGCATGATAAGTGGATCAAGGTGAAGGAGTTCCAGGCAGGGGACAAGGTACTGTTGTTCAACTCTCGGGTGAAACACTTCGGACATGGAAAACTACGGAGCAAATGGATGGGACCTTACACCATCGTCGACACCTCATCGCATAGAGTGGTCACGTTTCAGGACGATGCAGGTATTGTCTTGAAGGTAAATGGTAATCGTTTAAAAGTTTTCCTAGAACAGGTGGAAAATCCACATCAGGAGTTAGACGTGATAAACTTGGTCGATTTTCACGTCTTTCCTTAAACTTTCTCAAAGATTTCAAGGTTGTATCTGTCCGGCCCAAGCCCAACTATCGACTTCCGAGTGAGCCCACCAAGGTTTGGCCAAACACCTTGTTCGCTCGACCGGGTGGTGCCGCCATATTCCATCCTCTCCGCACACATCTCTAGGTAAGTTCCATTTCATTCACTTCCATTTTGTTATCAAATAAAATAAAATATAATAAAATAAAGACTCACAGGGCTTTTACCGGTTGAGTCCTTTTTATTTCACTCTTTTTGTGTTTGTGTGCCTTTGAAGCAGCCCAGGTACAAAAAAAGCGTGAGAGTGATCTTGTGTTCACATTGTACACTCACATACTAAGATCACCCATGTCTGTGCTACACCATGACGCTTGCACTATCACGGTGTATGACGTAGCATCCATGGCTCGATAATTGCTTGTCTATACACTCATTGCATGATGGTTTGCACATTTATTATCTCATTTCCCTAAATTTTGAGTGTGCTAAATCTCATCATTAAAACATCTTATTTGAAAATTTAACTCAACTTTTAAAATGAGATTGGATATTTCAATTAGAGTATATGACTTGCTTGTGAATATCTTGCATACCCTTTATTTCTCGCTTGCTACCTTATGCTTGTGAACTATATTATTAGGAACACATGCCATCTAAGTAATTGATGAATGAGAGATTGTCGGCAATATGGCCCTTGCTCTATTCCGTTGAAACCTTGGCAATTTTATAAAAAGAGAATGTGATAACTTCACCTACTCCTCATTGACGTTTTATTCCTACCAAAGCCATATGTCGATCTTATTGATAAACCTTATACATATGCTTTTTGTCATCATTTTGAGTTTTCTCAAAGGTTAGGACCACCATTAGAATCTTTTCATGCTTTATCAAAGTTGTTTGCACCACCACCAAATATATTGCTCTCCTCTACACAAAGGCTTAGCAAAAATATTCCATCCACCATATGCTAAACTTCTACACTCGAAAGCATCCACAATCATTCATCCACAAAATAAAGACTCCATATGGTTCTCCTCTCCTACTGTCCATGCCAAATTAGACATGAGCTAAAAAATTATGATGATGTTAGAAAGTCAAAATGCTTCAAAAGAGAAGACAAAATATTCTTGGTGTCGAAACTCGGTTTCGGCAATGTAATTTCTGGGGTCGCAGTCAAGATCGCCAAGCACAATGGGTTAGAAGGAAAAGAGGATTTAGACAGGTTCAGGCCCTCTCGTGAGGTAATACCCTACTCTGTTTCGGTGGATTCGATCCGCCGAGTGTCTTTATTGATCTCAAGATCTAAGGCTAAAAGCTAAAGGCTCATAAAGCATACGATATCTGATCTCCTATCGGAATATCCCTCAAGGGACGCCCCTTACCCCCCTTATATAGTCTTGGGAGGCGGGCTTACGGATCGGGAACCCTATCTTACTCTAAGTCGGTTTCCTCAATCTTACCAAACCGTGACTATGGGCCATTGCCTTATCTCAATCGGCAATGTAACACCCAAGTCATATTTGGTTTACGAGATATGGCGACGCAATCTATCCCTACCTCCGGTCGGATAAGCTTGCCATGTAGATACCCGATTGCCATAATCTCCACAGTAGCCCCCGAGTCCTTTTAGTCGACGAGACAACTCAGCTTCAAACCAAAACGTTACGCAACCAAAAATCTTTTTAGCCGAGTGCTTACGGCGCCGAGTGATTCTATCATCTCTGCTGAATCTTCCAGTGGCTCCAAAGGCTGTGAAGGGCTGGAAAATATCTAGGTGCATCTCTGATGCACCTAATTAGATGTAGCCCCGACTATGTGGTTAGTCAAAAATAGACTAAGCATATAGTCAAGAACTATAAAAAATCATTCTCATATAAATACTTAGCTCACGCTAAAGCAATCATAAAAATCTCATTACCGGCGGAGTTCATACTCATCAGAGTGAATTTGCCCGAGTCATCTCAGAACAAATAATTCAATTAGCCCTCATGGGTGGAAAGCACTCGGTAAGCTCATGCTTATCCGAGTGGATCTGCTCGAGTTATTTCGGAACAAGTATTTCAATCGTCCCTCATGGGAAAAACGAGTTTTTCAATCGTATGAAAAACACGACCAAGTTATTAAATAGCTCTTGCCATAACACTTGGTCTCAATCATTAAAGATCTTCACCAAGGTGGAAAATAGCATTGATATAATCTCTTAACCAAATGCTAAAGAACCAAACAACCCCTGTCATCAAGGCAACTATGAAAGCTTAGCTATTGGTCATCTCCCAAATTGCATTGTGCCAGCTTCTCATGAAGTCAGGCAAACCGCGGTATGAAAGGATTTCCAAAGGTACAGGGCATTCGGACACGTGCATATTGCCAAGGCAAATCTGCTTAAGCTCATCCGCTTAAGTCCCTAAGGACACGCGTCGGGCCACACCTTAGCCGGGCGCGGGTCTCTCATGGGCTCGGCCCAATCACGAGAAAACCTAGCGCAACCCTCAAATGTTTTTATAAAACCTCGAGGTCGTCCCCACCTCTTCGTCTTCCAAAAAATTCCTCTTTTCACGTACTGTTCACCGGCTCACTGCGAAAAACCCTAAACTCCACGCACCGAATCCATGCACCCGGGAGCATGCTCCTTGCCACAAACTAGCTTCCGCAACAAACTCCCAAGATCCCTTGCTCAAACCCCATCCTTTCGACCAAATCCACTTCCCACCCAAACCACACTCATGGCGGATGAAAAGAGAATCCCCTTCGACCAATGGGCCACATCGGATGTGAGGGAATCTACCCTCAAGGAGATGGTGAAGCACGGCGTGCTTCCCCCAAGGAGATCGTGGTGGCGCCGCGGCGGGTGAAGATTTCCCAACCCCAAACACCGGTGAGCTTGTTGTGTTCACCTCTTTCTTTTATTGCGGGTTCAGCCTCCCACTTCCGAGTTCTTAGGGGCTTTTGGATTACTATGGTCTCCAGCTCTATCATCGAATCCCAACTCTATGCTTCACATCGCTCTTTTCATCCACGTATGCGAAGCTTTCCTTGGCATCCTCCCCACTTTCATCTCTTCCGCCGCATGTTTTACCTCAAACCTCATCCGAATAAGGACCGCCCATGCGTTGTTGGTGGAGCGGGTTTTCAACTCCGCGGATCTCTCCGCAAGGAGTACTTCTCTCTCCCCTTGAAATCTTCTAACAAGGGATGGCACGTGGGTGGTTCTACATTAGCAATCTCGAACCCGGCACTGCCGGCCTTTGTCGGCCTTCCTTCGGTACCCAAGCATACTTGGAGCCTTGTACCAGTGGCTCAAGATTGGGATGAGGCCAACAACCTGCTAGCGAAGATCTTGGCAATGAAGAAAAGAGATCTTCGCGGCGGCGAATCACTCGGCACTCCATCGGGTGCCGGCGGCTCCAATCAAAGAGCGGTCGAAGCCAGCCTTCGAGTACGAAGGCGGGAAGGACCCCAATCGGGAAGATCAAGATCCACTCAGTTATGAGATCCTAAAGATCCGGATGTACAAGATCTTCTCGACCGGAATTGCAATCGAGCGCACCCTTATACTGCCAGTTATTCCCTTCAGCATCCTTTGGTCTCCTCCTCCGGTAAGCCGACTGACTTCTTTGCATTGTCTCGCAACCTTGATGCCATGCCTCTTAGTATTGTAAAAATTTCTCTTGAAGGAAAATGCTTACATTATCTCAAAACCGTACAAGGTGCCTCACGATGACGTGTCGCTTCGCCTGCCAAGTCGCGGATAAAGATTCAAAGCGATCCGGTCGGAAACGGGCGGCCCCCAGTGAGGACGCCAACAAGCGGGCGAACAAGAGGAGGCTCGTCATTGACGGCTCGGACGCGACGTCCGGCTCCTAGTCGAGACTCCTCCTCCAAGGCCATCGCCGAAGCGCGCCGAAGATCCGCCGGTCATCCAGGTATGCTTCATGACGAAGTCCGATCTTTTGTTGAAAATTTTCTTTGTCTTCATTACATTGCATCCGTTGTTGCGGGAGGCCCCGGGACATAGATCCTACGGGAAGGGTGAGGGCCTACTCGAGCTGCGGCTCTCGAGGCATCCAAGCTGCGGAGCCAAGACCCGGAGCCGCTCCGGCGAGGGTGCTCCGGGCAGAAAACCCTCGCCTCCCAAGAAGGATGTCCCGAGGAAAGAGCCCCATGCCCAGCCGGGACGTCCGGCCAGGAACCGGTCGGCTGAAAAACCCGGGCGGCGGCTCGAGAGAACCCCAGGCGAGGACCCGGTCGTGGCCAGGAAGAATGAGGCCGGCGGGCTGCTCCACCTAAGAGTGCAGCCACGAAGCTATAAGTCTTGAATCAAGGTCTTGTCATTACTCTTTGGTTTAAATTTGTCGTGTCTTCATCTGTTCTTCTTAATCCGCCGCCACGGTGGAGGAAATCCCAGGTTGCGATCTTCGAAACACGGGTTCCCCGTCAAGATCGAGTGGCGGGACTCGGAAGGCTAGAGCGCGGGGCATCATCTTGGACAAGCGGGCCGAAGCGAAGAAAGGGATGCCCTCGTCAACAGCCTAAATGAGGCGACTCGGCTACTCAATGTAAGCCCAGATCTTCTCTTTGTCTTGTATCATTACTTCTCTTCAGTCGGCCAACCTCGGATATTGCGTGCAGAAAGAGTATTGTCGATCCATGGCCAAATCGATGGAGCTGGTTCCTCACCTGAACTCCTTGGAGGACGTCCGGCGAGCGAAGGCCACTCAAGAGGAGGCCGCGTCGAGGAAGGCGGCTCGAGGAAGGAGATACCCGAGCTCGGGAGGAAAACCTCGACCTCCGCGGTTCGTCGGGAGTAAGTCCAGTCTTCCCGGTTTCTTTATGAGTTTTGTACTAATCTCGGCCGCTAATAGCCTTACGTGTTTGCGAGAAAATTCGTCGGAAGTCCACTCGCTCCGGGTCCAGTGGAGGCGGTCGGCCTCGACAAGACCGAGTTGGAGGCCGAGTTCGAAGGTAAGCTTCTTCAAAGTAACATTCTTTGTGCCTTTATTTTCAAGTGCTCTGCGTGATCGAATTCTTTTGGGCAGCTTACAAAGTCAAGACCCGAGCTCAATACGACGTCTTGCTCGAGCGGGTCAAACGAGCGGAGAGGTCCGAGAAGAGGTTGCCAACTCGGCAACGCCCATCTTGCTATCCTTGTTTCACAATGGAGTCGGGGCCAGCTCACGCACCGGTCGAAATCTTTGACAAGGCTGCGAAGAGCCCCGACCAATACTTGGCCAACATCACCAAGGCTGCAACCATGGGGGCTGGTCTGGTTCTTGCGCAGACCAGGTCTCTATACCCCCGAGTGGATATCAACTCAGTCGGGGAAGGCTTTGCCGACGGAACCTCGGACGAGCAAGCGCTGGACATGCTCGGTGAAGCGCGGGAGTCGGCGAAGAAGATTGCTATAGATGTAGTGAACAACTTTTGGCTTTAATCTGTCTCGTGAACATGTCTTGTAAATATTGTATGGTTGTGATGCTCGACGTAGTCTTGTGAATTTTTAGTTTATTTATGTTAATGCCCTGATCCAGTTTTTGTGTGAAATTTTTAAGTAATTTTTGTCCGATTGTCACCGAGCCTAGGCTCGATTAGGCCATCAGAAAACTCTCAGTCTTTAAACACTGAACTCGAATTGAGGAACATTAAACAATGATAAACCAAATCATGCACAAAATTTGATGAGGAAAACTATGCTTTATTGACATATGTACAGCCCCCGACTGCTAACTAAAGAAGTCATCTTACTTGAGGTTGGCAGTCAAGAAAAACATGAAACTTTGGTCAATTTAAGCATAAAATCGTCGAAGATGCTCGATGTTCGGGAGTTCTCCACCATGGATCCGTCTTCGCGCTTTAGTCGGTGTGCACCGGGCCGAGTCATCTCAGCGATTATGTGTGGTCCTTCCCATAAGGAGGATAGCTTGTGACGGTCTTTGGTGGTTTGAATCTTGCGCGAGAACCAAGTCACCAACGATGAAAGCTCGTGCTCGAACGTTGCGGCTGTGGTATCGTCGAGCCCTTGAAGATATTTTGCCGATTGGATGAGGGCTGCCTCTCGGGCCTCTTCCGGTCGGGTGAGGTCGTCCACTCGGTCGGGGTCATAGCATTCATCGTTGAAGTGTGGACTCGAAGGGATTCATACTCCATCTCATTTGGCAACATGGCTTGCGTCGTAGACCGGAAAGAAAGGAGTTTGGCCGGTAGCCCGACTGGGTGTGGTCTGCGGAGACCATAGAACCGAGGGAAGCTCTTGAACCCACTTGCCTGCATAAGGGCTTAGACGATCGAATACGCGGGCCTTGATGCCTTGAAGGACCATGCCGTTGGCCCGTTCGACTTGTCCGTTGCTTTTGGGATGTGCGGCCGATGCATAACGAGATCTTGATTCCGAAGTCTTCGCAGAATTCCTTGAAGATGCCTCCTGTGAATTGAGTCCCGTTATCGGTTATGATCTGTTTGGGGCGCCGAGGCGGTGCACGATGTTGAGGAAGAAATCCCGTGCCTTGTCGGCGGTGATTGTGGCGACCGGCTTGGCTTCAATCCACTTTGAGAACTTGTCGATGGCGATGAATAGGTGTGTAAATCCTCTGGAGCTTTCTTAAAGGGGCCGACCATGTCTAAGCCCCATACCGCGAACGACCGGGATAGTGGGATTGTTTATAGCTCTGGGTGGGACATGGCTTTGTCGGGCGAAAAATTGGCAGCCTTCACAGGTTCGTACCACTTTGTCCGCGTCGGAGACCGCGGTAAGCCAGAAAAAACCCTGTCTGTAGGCTTTGCCTACCAAGGTGCGTGCTGCCGCGTGGCTTTCGCATATGCCCGAGTGGATGTCTTGGAGCAGCTGTCTCCCTTCCTCGGGTGTAATACATCTCATTAGGATTCCGGAGGGGCTTCTCTTGTATAAGTCGGAATCTACCATGACATATGCTTGGCAACGATGTCGTACGCGCTCTGCCTCATCCCGGTCTTCCGGCAGCTCTTGCTGAGTTAAGAATTTGATGAGTGGCGTCCTCCAGTCGGCATCAGTCATGGCGACTTCGTTTGCAGCTTGTTCGTTGGAAGTTGTCTTTGCCGTGATGGTTGGCTCATAGAGGTGCTCGACAAAAACGTCTGTTGGGGCGGCTTCACGCTTGGACCCGAATTGTGCCAACTCATCAGCTGCTTCATTGTTGTGTATCAAGACTTGTGATAGTTCGAGTCCGTCGAACTTGTCTTCAAGTTTGCGGACCTCTTGTCGGTAGGCCTCCATGGTGTCATTTAGACAGGACCAGTCCTTCATTACTTGGTTGACGACCAGCTGGGAGTCGCCTTTCACAATGAGCCGACGTATCCCGAGTGAAACTACGAGCCGCAGTCCATGTAGCAGGGCTTCGTACTCGGCAACGTTGTGTGAGGCGGAGAAGTGGAGGTGAAGGACATATCTTAGCCTTTCCCCAGTCGGGGAGATCAGCACCACTCCTGCTCCCAAGCCGGTGATTCTCTTGGATCCGTCGAAGTGCATGGTCCAGTGTTGGAGGTCTTCCCGGGGTACGTTCTCTTGTTGCTCAGTCCACTCGGCCAGGAAATCTGCCAGGGCTTGTGACTTTATGGACGTCCTCGCCTTAAAAGTCAAGTCCAGTGGCATCAGCTCCAGAGCCCACTTAGCAATGCGCCCAGTTGCCTCCCGGTTGTGGGTGACATCGCCGAGTGGAAAGGAGGTGACGACGGTGACTGAGTGACCCTGAAAATAGTGTGCCAATTTCCTAGTGGTTATCAGGACACCATAAAGCAATTTTTGTACCTAGGGGTAGCAAATTTTGGCTCCTGCCTATACTTCGCTAACAAAGTAGATCGGCCTCTGGATCTTCTGGGCCCGTCCTTCTTCTTCGCGCTCGACCACGAGTACCGTACTAACCACTTGGTGAGTGGCTGAAACGTACAGCAGCAAGGGCTCCTGGGGCTGAGGCGAGGCCAGGACAGGCGGCGTTGTAAGGAATTCCTTGAAATCTTCAAAGGCCTTGTGGGCTTCCGCGGTCCACTGGAAGTCGTCCGTTTTCTTTAGTAATCTGAAGAAGGGCATGCCTCGTTCGTCGAGTCGAGAGATGAAGCGGCTTAGCGCCGCCATGTGCGCCAGTGAGCTTACGGACGTCCTTACGGTTACTCGGGGCTTCATGCTCGGGATAGCGTTGATCTTCTCGGATTGGCTTCAATGCCGCGATGTGACACCATGAAGCGAAGCGGTTTGCACGATGGGACGCGAAAGTGCACTACTCGGGTTCAACTTCATTACGAAGGCCGGATGTTTGCAAAGGTTTCTTCTAAGTCGGCGATCATGTCTTGTTTACGCTTGGTCTTGATGACAACATCGTCGACATAAGCTTCTACGTTCTTGCCGATCTGCGTCGGAAACATCTATGGATCATGCGTTGATATGTGGCGCCGGCGTTCTTCGGCCGAAAGGCATAGTGATGTGATAGGCCCCGAACGGCGTGATGAGCGATGTCTTCGGGCGGTCGGACTCTTTCAAGCTGATCGGTGGTAGCTGAGTAACAATCCAAGAAGCTCGGGAGTTGGCGGCCGGTGTTGAGTCCACGACTTGGTCGATGCAAGGCAGCCGAATGGATCTTTGGGACGAGGCTTTGTTGAGGTCGGTATAGTCGACGCACATGCACCATTGCCCCATCTTCTTGCGGACCGGGACCGGGTTGGCTAACCGATCGAGATGTAGGACTTCTTTGATGAAGCCGGCGGCCAAGAGCTTTGTGAGCTCTTCCTTGATAGCGTCTTTTCGATCTGCGCGAATCTGCGTGTCGTTGTTTAATCGGTTTGGCGTCATCTTTGACGTGCAAGAGTGCTCGATCACCTCCCTAGGAATTCCGGGCATATCAGATGGTTTCCAAGCAAAAACATCTTTATTATTTTGGAGGAAGGTGACGAGCACGCTTTCCTATTTGGGATCTAGTTCAGCGCTGATTACAGCAGTTTTTGAGGGATCCGATGGATCAAGGGAGATCTTCTTGGTCTTGGCGTCGTCGGATACTGATTTGGCTATCTTCTTCGCGGGGACTTCGCCCTCTGCAGAAGTCGATGCAGCCAATCGGATTTCTTGCTGGCCACGCAATCTCTCGCGAGATTGGGCCATGTCGTAGCTCTCCTTGTCGCAGGTGAAGGCATGCTTTACGTCGCTGCGAAGAGTGATGACGCCGTTGGGACCCGGCATCTTCATGCAGAGGTAGGTGTAATATGGGATCGCCATGAATTTGGCAAGCGCAGGCCTTCCGATGATGGCATGGTAGCCCGTTTCGAAGTTGGCCACCTCGAAAGTGACGTTCTCCGTTCGGAAGTTCTCTCGAGCCCCGAAGGTGACCGGGAGGGCGATGTGCCCGAGTGGTGTAGATGATAGGCCCGGGATGACTCCGTGGAAGGGGCTGAGCTTGCCTTCAATTCGGCCCTCGGAATCTGCATCTCATCCATGGTCTTGGCGAACGAGAATATTGAGGCGCTGCCCCATCGATGAGGACGCGCTTGAGCCGATGTTGCGGACCACGAGATCCGGGACGAGTGGGTAGCGCCCGGGTGAACCACTCGGTCGGGGTGATTCGAGAGGTCAAAAGTGATGGCCACTTCGACCATCGCAGTGCGAGGACTTTGGGTTGATCCGCGTTGACCTCTCGGTCGGTTAGTTTCTGTTTCCTCTTGGATTCATAGGCTAGCGGCCCCCCGAAGATGTGATTGAGCTCTCCCACAGGGTCTTGGAAAGGTTCGGCATTCTCAGCCGCGTTGTTTTTCTTGGCGCCCGATGGACCAGCCTCATCAGTCGGCTTCTTGTTGAGTTGTGCCGCGTCTTGCTCGCGAACTGTTTGTAGATGAAGCGATCCTTAGCCGCGTGCTTGTGATTGGGATGGTGAGTGCATTGAGCGTTCATGATGGCGTTGTAGGCGGCGACTCGGGGGCGGCGTTGAGTGTTGGAGGTTGCGGCCACTAGATCCTCGGATCGGCGCTTGCGGTCTTTTTGGCCCTGGTTGTTGTTGTTGCCGTTATCCTTCTTAGGATTCCGGCTTCCTCCCGTCTGCTTGTCTTCCCTCCTGTCAGGCCGGTCTTGACGGGCTGCCTTGATGGCGTCATTGGATTTGGCGTAGGAGTTCACCGTCTCAAACATTTGTTTCACTGTCTTCGGCGGCTTGCGCCCGAACTTGCCGATTAACAGCTCATCACGGACTCCCTTCTGGAAGACGGCGATGATGATGTCATCTGTGATGTTGGGGATCTTATTGCGCTTCTCGGAGAAGCGCCGGATGTAATCCTTCAGAGGCTCGTCCGGCTTCTGGATGACGTTGTATAAGTCGAAGTGGGTGCCGGGCCTCTCGAAGGTTCCTTGGAAGTTGGCGATGAAGTGATCCCTCAGCTCGCTCCACGAGCCGATTGAGCCTCTTGGCAGGCTCGTGAGCCAGTTCCTGGCTGAGTTGGCGAGGGCCACGGGCAGATAGTTGGCCATAGCTTTGTTGTCACCGCCTGCTGCGCGTATGGCGAGAGTATAAGCGGTAAGCCACGACTCGGGGTCGGTCTTGCCGTCGTATCTCTCTATTCCTGTTGGCTTAAAACCATTCGGCCAGTGCACTCGGCGAAGCTCCCGAGTGAAAGCTGGCACTCCGTCGTTGCCGCTATCGGGTGATCCCCTCCGATCTTTTCGAGTGCGTCGGTCTCGCTCCTGGTAGCGTCGATCGAGGACTTCCCGCAGATCACTCGGCGGGGTCTTTGGTTGGCTGGTTGGGTAGCTGGAGCTGTTGTCGCGGCGGACGCGACAGTGGACGGGTGGACGTCCATGTCGTTTGTCGCGGGAGTCGGCCGTTTGCTCCTGGTACTTTTGTGTGGACTCGTGACGTGGGCCTCTTGGCCTAGTCGTGGACCGGTCGGGATCGGGCCTCTTGTAGTCTCCTGACCTTAGAGGCGGGAGTCGGCTTTTGTCGGGCGTTTCAGCCACGGACTCAGTCGGCCTTCGTGCCGAGGTGGAGGGATGACCGTTGGCGTGGCTGCGACGATGGTCTTGATTTTGTCAAGTATTGGAGTCACGTCGGTGGGTGCCGTCTCCATGACGGTGTCCAAGAGTGTGAGTGCGGCAACAGCGTTCTGCTGTGGCGTCTGGAAGATGTTGGCATTGCGGACCCGCGTTTGAAGGATGGCCTCCTGAGCGGATCGTCCGGCTGCGCGTAGATCTTGCTTTCTCTTGTCGGCCTCTTCCCTACGTTTCTTCTCCTCTTCGCCGGCTTGCGCTCTGCTCGATCTTGGCTCGCTCTTCCTCGGCAAGCTGCGAGCCATAGCCGAGTCGGACTCGTCCGGCCAGCCATGAGGACATCGAAGCACTTCGGCCCGTAGTCCTTGTGGCGGTCGGAGTCTTCGGCTTCATCGAGGGGATGCCATAGAGGTCATCAAAGCCGGCGGGCTGAGATATTCGTTGAGCTCCGAAGATGAGCAAGAGCCGAGACGGCGGAGGATGACAGCGATCTCCTCGATCTGGGTAGCTGGGTGCGGATCGTTCCGGTCGAGTCGAGCTTGGTGATGCGGGCTCCTCCGAGTGGGTCGACCTCGACTCGGGGAGAGGAGTTTGCCGTAGATCTCGGCGGCGTTTGGTAGTCCAAACGGCACCGAGAGGTCTTCTTCGAGTTGATCGTCTCCGTTGGGGAGCGAGAAGATCGGTGCAGATTTCGGCGGTGTTCGGCAATCTGAACGGTGCCGAGTGAAGTCCTTCCTTGGGGAGGGTGGATCGCATCTTGGACTTGAAGATGTCGTCGAAGATCTCGGCGCTGTTCGGGAGCCCGAACGGCGCCGAGTGGGTCTCTCCTTCCGACTGGTTCGAATCCGAGTCGAAGGAGGAGTGCTTGTTGAAGTTGTCGGCGGCGAAGTCGCCGAATCACGAAGAAGATCCCATCACGCTTGTCGGCGAGATTGTTGAAGAAGTCTTTGACGCGTGGCCCCTACAGCGTGCCAAGCTGTCGAAACTCGGTTTCGGCAATGTAATTTCTGGGGTCGCAGTCAAAATCGCCAAGCACAATGGGTTAGAAGGAAAGAGGATTTAGAGACGGGTTCAGGCCCTCTCGTGAGGTAATACCCTACTCTGTTTCGGTGGATTCGATCCGCCGAGTGTCTTTATTGATCTCAAGATCTAAGGCTGAAAGCTAAAGGCTCATAAAGCATACGATATCTGATCTCCTATCGGAATATCCCTCAAGGGACGCCCCTTACCCCCCTTATATAGTCTTGGGAGGCGGGCTTACAGATCGGGAACCCTATCTTACTCTAAGTCGGTTTCCTAAATCTTACCAAACCGTGACTATGGGCCATTGCCTTATCTCAATCGGCAACATAACACCCAAGTCATATTTGGTTTACAGATATGACAGGCGCAATCTATCCCTACCTCCAGTCGGATAAGCTTGCCATGTAGATACCCGATTGCCATAATCTCCACACTCGGGCATGACGAAAAAAGTAGAAAAATAACCATGTTCTCCAAATCAAGTGCAAGGAGGAGGATCATACAAAAATGACTCATCATCCCTTTCTTCCCACCTTTCCATACACACATATGTGCACAACTTGACCATGTTTGTATATCTAGTATTCTTCATGGATTTACTTTTTGACTTTACAAAATATTTGATGCAAGTATGCCATTTGCTTATTCCCTACCCAAAGCTTCACATAAGCCTTATTAGAAAGGAAGGTGTTGACGGTCCTTAGCTGCCGAAATCCGATCGTGAATTCCTGCATAAATTGAACAAACGATGCACATCAACGCAGCGGTAGGGTTATTTACTAACTCTTTCCATGAGTGTTGGTCATTAGTTGTATGCAGGTGAATAACATGTCAAAATGAAGTGAAAGTATAATCCCGTGGCGAAGAAATACAACTCCGACCAATCGACGCTCGCCACCTCAGCTTCCCACAGATCGGAGGGCCCACAAGTCAGGTGAAACCAACCTAAAGTGGGGCCAAACACCCGGGAACCGCCTTAGGGGCCCACATGTCAGAGACCAGTGAAAGACGGTGGAGAGGGAGGCTTACCAGGGTTCAGTCGAACCCTGGTTTGGCCGAACCATGGTGGTCTCCTCTCCCCTCCACCGAACACGTGGCACTTCCTCAGCCTCTCACAATGGCGGTTATGGGAGTTTGGTGGTTACAAATCCACTCCAAACCACCATATGAAGGCTATATAAGGAGGTCACCACACTTCATTCAAGACACACCTCAAGATGATCAATGTTCCACTCCAAAGGCATAGTACTAGGTCTCTAGTGTTTAGAAAATAGGGTAGAGAGAGGGATAGTCTGGAGGAGTGCCGGGGATCTCGGCACTGACCTCTGACTTTGTACCTCAACGGATGCTTCTAATAAGTAAGTGTTCGAGATTTACTACGGTTGCATTACTTTACATTTAGTGATTACTTTACTGCAGTTACTTACGGGATCATCATCCATTCTTTGATGCTCTTAGTCTAAGACCCCTGATGAAGACGGGTGTTCTTGGCCAACACTAGAGTAGTAATCGATAGCGTAGACGTGGTGTCTAGGCTAGAGTTTACCTTTGTTTGCCGCATACTTCACGGGTTGTAGAGGTAGACGGCAGGTGGTGACAACTCTATCTGTCTTTTGTAATCCTCCACGTTTAGGTACGTCGTAGAGCTTGTAGGCCGGATTCACTCGACAAACCGAGGGTAAGCCGGCACCCGAAGTAAGTAAAGAAAGTAAAGTGATTACCACCATTTTAGAGCCACAACCATAGAAATCTTCTCTATACCTTCGCCTGCCTACTCTTGGTGTCCTTGGATGAACCTGACTCTTAGACAATCCACACCGTTCCTCGTGAATTCAATACCCTTAGAATACTCCCGGGTGAAGTGCTACAACGGTATTCCATGCGCTTTCAGATTTTATCTGTGATCTGGCTATTAACTCCGCCCTGGCATTACAGCCATGGTTCGGGAGCAATCCTTCTCTAGGCACGATAACGAAAACCCATACCATAATCTACGAGTTTGAGCATTGTGTTTATGCTTGATGATTCCAAGGATGACACAAAGAACTTTGAAGTGGAAATTATTTCCCTTTTCGCTTACCGAAAGGGCGAAGCAATGGTACACTCTCACCGTAGAGAAAGCAAACGTTGAGTGGGAGGAACTTAGAGATAGATTCTGTCTTGCTTTCTTCCTGCTAACCCATATCACATCTCTGTGAATAGTAGTTCTCAGCTTTCGTCAGAGTGAGAAGGAGACCATAGGTGCAACCTATGCTAGGTTCTTAACTCTAATCCAATCCGGCCCGACTTGTGCTTACCCGACCATGTGTTGTTACAACATTTTTGGTTAGGTCTTGGTAAGGAGTACGCCTATACCTTGACATCTCGGCCGACGGTTCTTTCTCACATAAAACTCCGATGGAAGGAAGGAAATCCTAAATCAGGTCTTAGAGAACACCTCCTTCATCGAAGAATATCGTGAACCACCGTCGGAAGAAATTAAGGCAAACGACGAGGATATTTTCATGCCGAATCCGATCCTTTACCTTCTACATCGAAGATCCGACTAAAGAGTCCTGCTCCGAACGAAGCACTGAAGGAAGAAGAAATTCAACCTTCGGAGTTTCCCTTTTATTGAAGGTGATCTTTTTGAACATTATGGAAACACCTCAAATTTCTTTTGCAAAAAAGACCACCGTTCCGATTACTCTGTGCCTCTCGAGGATAAATTCCATAGGGAGACCGTGAAGGGGTTAACATCCATTATAAGCCATGAGTGGTTGAAAGAGTGTGAGCTGTTGTCCAGAAGCAATTCGGATTAGTTCACCTTCATCAACAATTCATTGCGACATAAAGGAAGTCGGTTGAGGTCTTGTGTAATCCCATTGTCGTGGCCAATATCATATCGTACTTCTAGGTGATGAACCTTTGACCCCGACCAATAAAACATTCAAAACTCCTCCTGGAGATATTATGGAAAGTTATGAGATTTTGCAAAACATGACCGTAAGGCACGATAACCTTGACGCAATCCTAGATTATCATGTGTTCGAAGCTCTAGACTTTGACAATTTCATCAGGAATCCGTTTGAAAAGCTTTTCTTAGATGCACTAACACTAGGAGTCCTCAACATTAAACTCGAGAGAGAGGCGTTTCCATTCCTATTTCTAGAAATATGAACACCATAGTCGAACCCTCTCCCGAGTATGAGCCTATTGAGGAAGTTCTGGAGGTTTCTCTTTTGAGGCCCCATAATCCATTCTTGAGAAAGAAGCTCACTTCTTTGCTCAAGAAACGGATGATTCTGGAGAGAGAATCGGACTAAACCACCATCATGACCTTCGATAGAGCTAAAACCCCTACCATCGGCCTTCAATATGTTTTTCTACATGGATATACAGAATCCCCTGTTATTATAAGTGACAAGCTTTCCGAGGAAGAAACATTGAAACTTATCTTCATCTTAGAAAAGCTTCGATATGTTCTAGGCTACTCACTTCAATACCTCAAAGGAATAAGTCCCACTCTCGCACCCATCACATCCCTACGATCCAACTCTCACACCAACTAGGGAACCTCAACGGAGGTTGAATAATGCGATGAAAGAAGTAGTGAAAAAGAGGTCTTGAAACTCTTGCACGTCGGGATAATTTATCCTGTTCCCTATATTGTGTAAGTTAGCCCAGTACAAGTAGTTGCCAATGACAAAAATGAATTAATTCCACAACGAACTGTCACAAGATGAAGAATGTGCATTTACTACCGTAATCTCAACAAGGCAACTAGGAAGGATCACTTTCCGCTTTCTTTCATCGATGAGATGTTAGAGCGGCTTGCCAATCATTCATTCTTTGTTTCCTTGATGGTTATTCGGCTATCATCAAATCCCCATCCATCACGATGAACAAAGTAAGACCACCTTCACATGCCCCGTGGAATGTATGCCTATCGCAAGATGTCTTTCGGGTTGTGTAATGCACCCGCATCGTTCCAAAGGTGCATGATGTCTATCTTCTCAAACATGATTGAGCAAATCATGGAAGTTTTCATGGACGATTTCTCTGTATATGGAAAGACTTTTGATTGTTGTCTCGAGAATTTAGACAAGGTCTTACAAAGGTACAAAGAGAAGGACCTGGTACTTAATTGGGAGAAGTATCATTTCATGGTCTATAAAGGAATCGTCCTTGGACACCTTGTGTCCAAAAGAGGGATAGAGACGGATAAAGACAAAATCGATGTTATCAAAAAACTTCCACCTCTTGTCAATGTAAAGGGAATCCGAAGCTTCCTACGTCATGCAGGGTTCTACCGACGATTCATTAAGGACTTTTATCAAATCGCCAGACCCCTCACAAACCTCTTAGATAAGGATGTCCCATTTGACTTTGATGATGAGTGTCTGTTCTCCTTTAATATTCTTAAAGAAGCCCTCATCTTTGCTCCTATAATTCACCTCCCGACTGGTCGCTACCCTTTGAAATAATGTGCGATTCTAACGACTTTGCGGTAGGAGCGAGTCCTTGGTCAAACCAAGGATAAAAAGGCACAATGCTATAGCCTATGCTAGCAAAACTTTAACAGGAGCTCGACTTAATTATGCTACCACTAAAAAGAGCTTCTTCTTGTTGTTTTTGCTATAGATAAGTTTAGATCTTACTTAATGGAGCTAAGATAATAATTTACACTTGATCATCTTTGCCTTAAAATACGCTCACTAAGAAAGATGCTAAACCTTGGCTAATAAGATGGATTCTCTTACTCCAAGAATTTGACATTGAAATAAAAGATTAAAAGGGAGTAGAAAATCCTATAACTAACCACTTGTCCGGTGTGTATTACATGCAGAAACTACCCATCAATGATTGCCTACAAGACAAGCATGAAAGTTTCTTTCTTGAATATAAAGAACCTTGCTCTCTTAACGGATCATTAGAACCTGTCACATTTTGTGCCACAAGCATACACAACCACCTTAAGGTCCTCGCTGAAAAAATATTTAGAAGGTTGGTAGTAGACGAATTTGTTTACCATAAACATTGCAAATTTCGTCATTGCTCCTTTGGCACTAACCTTGCAGCTACAACTTCAAAGATAAATTGACAATTCATGCCAAAATTCCACCTTGGTTTAGAGATGATGTTAGTTCTTGTATCATGCCTTGCTGAAAAAAAAATCAAAAAATGGGGTTTGAAACGTCCTGCTTTTGACATTAAACAAAGCCCTATCGAGATGTACCCTAATTTCACCCTTCATATAGTCATATTTATCTTCATGTGAATATAACATAATCATATGCTTCCTTTATCTATTCTCGCATGCTCTGGTTTGAATGAATATGCAAAGTCATCCATAGGCTCTTTAAATTAAGCATGGTGCTTAGGTTAAAAAGTCTTCTTTAATCCAATTAGATATGGTGTCGAGTTTACTTTATGAACCTTAGAGTTAATATTTGTATGAATCTTGGTTGTATAAATCTTTAAGTTGATTCAAATTGGAGATAACCCAATGCATTGGATATATGACAAAGATGCATAACATACGAGAGGAGGCGCAAAACCCTCGGTATTTATGTTGAGTCAATTCTAATTTAGCCTTGTTTGAGTATAATAAAGTTGGTGAAAATAATTTTTTTAAAAAATAAATAAAATTTCAAATAAATAATAATAATTAAAAAAGAGAGAGGTAAGAATCCCTTTTTCTCTTAGTTTTTTCTGTTTGTTCATAAATGCCCATGGGTGACGCAGTCTTCAACAAAGTCCCCATGTGGATTCAAGGTATGTTTTCAGGTAAGTTTCATTTAAATTAAATAAAATAAAGGTTTTGACTCTTCGGTTTTCAAACCGGTGGAGTCCCTTTTGTTCTAACTTTTGAATAAGCAGACCAGGAACAAGAACAAGTGTGGGGGTGTCCCTCAGATTATTAAAGTAAATTCTCTCAAGGGGCACCCGCAACAGTGTTGCACAATAGCGCACGGGCCAGCATGAGAAAGATTAGCACGATTGTGAACCATGGAGGGCCCCACTCGTCATCAATTCATCCCGGTGCGAAGGTTTGCAATTCCTAACTCTCTTCATGTCATACACCCAAATTCTAGGGTCAACAAAATTTTTGTCGAAATAAAATAAAAGTAAGGTTTCTCAATTTTGTGAATCAAAAATTTTCTTTTTCTAGCTTAGGTTAAAGGATTTCCACCTAGGCCTTTACATGGTAGACCCAATTCTAGAGCAAAGTAAAAACTTTTCATTTATGGCCTAGGATAAAAATGCAAGCTCACGTGGAAGCATGCATACTAACATAAGGCCCATTTTGATTTAGGTCATTTGCGTATATTCGAATTTTTTGAAAACACATCTTATTATAGTTCAGATACGCGTAGTCTAGCCAGATTAAATTTACCAAGCAAATATACACCTAAGATGCAAGCATGTAGAATTAAGAATTTATTCCAAAGATCAATTCCTCAGCCCAAAAGGAAAGTTAATACGAATCTGAAGAATAAAACAGTCGCGTGCACCTAGCATAGACGCATAAACCTAGGGAGGCTACCCTATTTTTCTAGGTTAAACCATAGGAGATAAAATTATGGAAAAATTCATGAAGGTACCAAATATTATGTACAACTTAACTTAATTTTTGTGCAATTTAACAGCTGGGTTTGATACCCCAAACAAAGTAAACAAAACAGACTCATAATAGGTCAATTGTTGGATTATTTGGATTAATAATTTTATCAATGCTGAAGACATCATCGACAAAATTAGGGGGGCATATACCGTACAGAAGTCAGAAATCAGAAATAGAGGACTTAAAAAAATTTTCTGGGATTTTCAAGTTTTTCGAGGCATTCGGGACATAAGGACGAGTGAATCGGCAGAAAGCATGTGATTGAATTAAGGACGCAAACAGTTGATTACACAGTTATGTATACGCGAGCAAAATACAAGTCACAAATTGCAAATGTTGAGAGTTCCGAAGGTTCTATCCTATTACAACCCCAAGAAGTTGTCTATGGCCACTATTGCTGCCTCCTTGATGGCATTGACTTTATCAACTATGACCTTGTCTTCTTGCTTGGTGCCAGGGACTGCTTTGGCCGATTTGTTAAGCTCTCCCAAGTGCTTTATAGCGGCAGTCACCTTGCCCCTTTGATCTTCTTGAGCCTTTGGGAGATTGGCCAGCAATTGTTTCTTGGTAGCAATTTTTGCCCTGCCTCTTCCAAGCGCAGGCGAGGCGGCTTCTTCTTGCTCAAGCTCATCGATCTCGCCTCGTGTGGGCGACGGCCTAGCCAAGAGTTTGTCTAGCTTTGCTTTCTCGGCCACCATGTTTTTTACGGTCGCATCGATCTTGGCCGCCGGATCGGCTTGAGCCGGCCGCTCAAGCATCCGAACATCGCCCGCTCTAGCCTGGATTGATGCTGATCGATGTAGACGGCCTTCAAGATCTTCTTGGCCAGGTCATCAGGGAGCTTGTCTTCGACTTCATAGAAATGTGACCGAGCTGAACCACACTCCACAACCAGCCGGTCGACATCAATGTCTAGCCGACGACGGATGTCTTGAAGCTTCTCTTTGACCTCGTCGGCTATCACGGTTTTGTTGCGGCTGGTCGCTTCAGTTTCTTCCTCGTCAATGAACTCTTTGATGTCAAAGGGCAGCAAATCGGCTAGAGTATGTGAACAAGGACAAAGCGCGGACAGGGGAATAGGGCGACCGATTTTCCAAGTTCTAAAAAGAAAAGGAAGAGAAGTAAGGCTTACTCTCACGGCGGGAGCTAGAGCGGCCACTTCTTCGGCAACCAGTGGCTGGGGCGGTAGCCTCTGCGACGTCGTGGCTAGCCGAAGCGCCACCTCTTCGGTGTCTGGTTGGTTGGAGTAGCGACTTCCTCGGCACCATGGCTGCCCGTGGCCGATTGAGTATGTTCACTTGAAGCCGGGGCGATCGATGGAGACCGAGGGGGCTACACGAAGACAAGTTTTAGTAACGATCGGCTAAATATAAAGACACAAGCAAACAGAGAGATAAGTTCAGAGGACCACTGGTGAAACTAGGCGAGGAGTGCGGCAGCTAATTTCTTGAACTACAAGGAAAATTTGGTTAAGGATCAAATGATCGGGGCTCGAAGCCGATTTGGAAGGACAAAGCGCTTGCCGACCGTTTTGGGATAGGAGGACTTGGAGGGGTGGATCATCGGTGGCGAGTTGACCAAGTTGTGGCTTGAATTGTTTGATTCAGTTGCCTCCGCGATGGCTTGAGAGATCTCTTCGTCCATGACTTCCTTATTGAGGAGCTCATCAATGCTTGGGTCAATGGATGAAAGATGTTGGTGGCATAGTCGGCTTTACTTTCTTTTGTCTCTTCACGAGAGCAGCCGATGGTTTTGCAACTGGTGGAGCAGTCCTCTTTTTCCTCGCTACAGGTTGACGGGTTTGCTCGTACAACAGTGTTCTCAGCTTTGGCGCATCCCAGCCGATGGCCGACGGAGCGTATCCACCACTGCCGAGAAGGACACCCAGACGATACTCGATGGTGACGCCGCAGTTGCTCGCCGTCGCGGGTGCATTTCTTGTCATCTCGCAAAGGAAAAAGTTATTAGCAAATAATGACAGCCGATCAGTCAAAAGGAAAAGTACTCAAGGGTGAAGAGCTTCTGAAGGGATTTCGTCGCGGTAGGGTGGTGATGTACATGGAAGACCGATGATGGAAGATATGCCTCTTTATTTCCACCCACCACCTGTCGTAGGCCGAGCTCCTCTTGTGGGCCAGTTCCATGATTCCGATGCTACCGAGGGGTTGGCCCTCTATATCCATCAGCCTGCTCATTACTAACTTGGAGTCCACTACCCCTCAGGTTTCGATCTTATCAGCGTAATAACAGCCGATGGGCAGTTTCCCAAGTCCAAACTTTCTGCCGGCCGACACTGGATAATAAAATTCATATGTCTTAACAATGTTTCGGCCCTAGTGGATCCCAGTCGGCAGAATGCATGGAGAGAGCACTGTGGCGAATACTTCTCTGAATCTGGGGTGATCGGCTGAGTTGATCTCATCAAAATCTAATTCAACTGGCAGTTCAAAGGATGCCCTGTCCTCGTAAAAGAACCAGCATCGGTTATCCCTGGCGAAACCGTCACATAGGGAGAGAAACCATTCGGCTAATAAATCAGCTGATTACTTCGACCCCGCATGATTGGCTGCCGCTTCTCCAAATGACTGGCATATCCTGGTGGTCACTTCATTTCATTCATCGTCCTCAGTTGGCTCCAGGAGGGGGAAACAAGCATCGGCTAGTTGTGGCCGACCAGAAATCTTTTGTCATTAACACTAACCAGAGTTGAAGAAACCACCAAGGCCCCTCGGTATTGACACTGGCATTGGCGGCAATCTTGGAGATGGCTTGGTTCAAGGTTTGATATAGGTAGCCGAGGAGGAATTTGCCTAAGGGTAGCTTCTTTTTGTCCACCAAGGCCTCGGCTACAACCCGCCGGTTGGTTGTTGGCCCAGATTGGATCCGTAGAAGAAGAACTTCTCGAGCCACATCATAAGGAATGCGGTGTGCTCCCTGGTGCTCATCAGCCCATCATCCATGTTCATGGCCACATTGTCGTTCCAGCCTCCTATTGCCTTGCTTTTGAAGGAGAATTGGCCCTTGCCTTCTAGCCTATTTGGGTTAGCCGATGACAGAATATCCTGTCCGGTGATCATAACTACATCGGCTAAGGTGACAGTCATAGGGTCTTGCTGGAAGATGAAGGCGTTAAGGGTGTTGTTCCAGTAGTATGTGGCAGCCGACATTAGTGGTTCATCCTTAGGCATATCGGCCACTGACAGTGCAAGGCATTGGGCTATCCCCATCTCTTCCTAGTGGTTTTGCTTGGCCGGCTACATTCTCTTGTACCATGCCAGCCAAGACTTGTCCATGGACGGCCAGGATTTGAACAGTACCACAGCTTTCGTTGAGCCACACCGTCGTCGTAGACCGTTTCTCCGTGTCAAGAAGTCCCTTGGCTGTGGTTTTCCCGGAGCTCCTCTGCCCTAGAATCTTGTCCGCCACATGAGGTGAGGCCACTGTCACTTTTCCTCAGCTCCAGTTTGCAATTTTCGCTGTGTCGCACCTCCTCCCCTCTCCCTAACTCCCGTATGCCTTCCTTAGGTCAGGGAGGTCTCAGGCTATCGCTTCACGCTCGCCGACCATGGTCGATACACCGTCCGACGACGCCTCCTCCAACTCCTTACCACGTGCACACTTCCTTCTTCATTCTCCACCTGGTGAGCACCTGATTCCATTCCACGTCCTTTACAGGCGCCTCCTGCATGCCGCCGTGCTGAGTGGTCCTAGTCCATGGTGAGCCGCTCCCCTTTCAGCCGTTGACGTGTGGAGGCCGCGTATTTCTTTTCTTGTTCCATGCCGACGCTAGTATCTCTTTTTTCCTCTTGAAAAATAAACATTAATTGCATCATAAATCATATTTAATTCTAGAAATATATTTAAATGGCTAAAAACTTCTAAAATTTATAACTAATTCATATGCACTCCAAATTGAGCCATTCAACTTGCAAAATTCGTCTAAAATGAAGTTCTACATGATTATTGACTTTTCATGAATTGTTTATTTGGTCTTTATTAGGGATTTTTCTCATTTTGCGTGCCAGCGCGTAAAATCCGTCGTTTCGGAGGATCACGACCACAAGAAAAAGAGTTCAAAAGATCAATCAAAGAAGCAAGGCAAGTCACACATCCCTCCTTAAACATGTTGGAACTACTTTATAAGATGTTTTATAGCTTGCAAAATAAATTTTATGCTTTGCTAATACAAGGGAATTGGGATTTCCTATATGCGTGCTTGTGGCCATATTCACTTGGTATCCATTTCTTGACAACTTGGGTCATAATTTTACTACCTTGTGTCACTTGTGTTGACCTAGCTAGAATTATGATATTCTAAGCCATGCTTAATTACCACTAGCTCACTAGTGTGATTATCCCATTAGATGAGCTATGGGTAATTTAGCATGCTAGGCATGTCATAATTCTATCAAGGTCAACATAAGTGACACAAGCTAGTCAAATTATCACCCAAGTATAACAAAGGATGGATATGAAGTAAACAAGGCAAAAACAAGCAGATAGGTAGTCCCTATACCCATATAATTAGCAAAACATGCAATCTCATTGCAAATGGTAAAACCTTTTATAAATTAGGTTCAACAAGCTCAAGGGGTGTAACATCCTGAAAATCGAAGAAAATAAAATCGGAACGTAAAAATCGAAACTTACAAAAACTTTCACTTGTTGCCTTTTTGCTCGAGTTTGTTGCTTCTTATTTGCCAGCTCAGTTGCATAAATTTAGTTGTGAGCAATTCCTCTCGGTGTTTGTGAATGATTTGGAGTTTGTTGGGAAGAAAATTTCGAAATGCAGGATTAGGAATTTTAAAAGAAAATCAGAGAAGTGATGCAGATTTATGAAAATACAATTTTGAGAAATAGAGTATTAATTGTGGATTGTGGAAGATTAATTAGGGAGTAAAATAGACAATAAAATATTTAGGGGATTTACAAGAAATCTAGGAAATTTTTGGAATTTAAAATAGGGAATTATGAAATTAGGAAAAAGGAATTTAAATAAATATGAAAAATATATGTGGAAAAATAAAAGTGGAGAAAAAGTTAAAAATATAATATTAAAAATTATTCCGGGATATTGGAATTTATTTTGAATTTTTAGAGTGGAAGAAAATGGAAATGGGCAATTAGAAATTAAAAATCGGGAAATTATGAGACGTCACTGTTCATTGCGCATCGGATGCTCCACGTCGTACCCGGCCCGGATGCGCGCGCCGCGCGCGCTCGCCGTCGCGCCACGCCCGCGCCGCGCCGCGCGCCACGCGTGCGCCGTCGCGCCGCCGCCGCCCACGGTCCGCGCCCTCGCGCGCCGCGCCCGCACCGAACCCCACCGCGCTCTCGCCAAGTGTCACCGCGCCCCCGGCCCCGTGCGCGCCCGCGCCCTCGCGCGCCCGGCCCCGGCTCGCGCCGCCGCGTGGCAGCCGCCGCGCCGTCCCCTTCTCTCCCATTTCCTCCTCTCCGCCGTGCCTATAAATAGGCCGAGCTCCTCCATCTCTCTCCCCACCGTCGCCGCCTCTCTCTCTTCCTCCCGAGCGCCCTCGCCGCCCTAGCCTCCCCTCTCCCTCCGGTCCCCTCCGACCTCCCGAGCGCCGCCGCCGCCGCCGTCCACCGGTGCGCCGCCACCTCTCCTCGCCACCGCCGCCGCCACCGGTAAGTCCCCGAGCCGCCGCCCCTTTCCTCGCTGGCGGCGGCCACGGCCAAAGCGAGAGAGAGAGAGGGATTGGTCGAGCACCTTGTGGGCATTGAATAGTGGCGCGAGAGAAAAGAAAAAGAAAAAGAAAAAGAAAAAGAAAGAAAAAGAGAAAAAGAAAAATAGGGAAAAATTAGGAAAAATTATGGAATATTTGGAAAATATTTTGAGAAAACTTGAGTAAAATTTTGGGCAAAAATAAATTATTTCCTTGTATTTTTCTCGGTGGAAAATTTGAAAATCAAAATAGAACTTTTCCGAAATTTCGTTTCGCGTCATTTCTAAATTCGGATTTCGTTTAATTTCCTTCTCGCCATTTAAATATGCTTCTCTTTTGTGCTCAAATATTCAAAACCTCGAGCACAAATCCCTTCGCGGGTATTTCCAACTCTATTTCCTCAAACAAATTATGATCGTCGCTTGCGAAAACCCTAAGGCATCGACCCGATTTCAAAACTTGGAGTTTTCCACGGCGATCCTCGTACGAACTCAAGTAGAAATTTAGGCTAAGCGCTTGGAATCGTTTTCGTGGGTTCTTTTCGATCTTTCGGTGTTATATTTGATTCTAATCAAATTCGATTGATCTTTCGCACGTACGGATAGCACTGAAGAAGTCGGCATCGACTCCGTTGAAGACACCACTCAACAAGCGTGCGAGCAAGGCAAGTCATCACACTCTTTGAACATATTGATCTCAATTGCGAAATGATGTTATTTTAAACTTTAAACATGCATGCTATACGAGTTACCTATACTTGTTATGCCATACCTTGTTATTGATTACCTTTAGAATTACTCCGGAGAATAACTGGTAAACCGCTTAGCCATGCTATACTTAGATTCATGCATACCCATGACTTTATGAAAAGCTACGTGCTTGGGCAACTACCTTAGGGAAGGTAGTTGAGATACGGCATGTGGAGACATGAGCGCCACATTGCCATGAGAATGATGAAATGAGTTTTGATGAAAATTGAAAGTACTAACAAATGTTTTAGACTGGGGCGGCTGGACGATTTGGGTGGATTCCGGAAAAGGCAAGTGTCGACCCTGGTCAATTAAGGACCGAGCCATGAGATAGCCGGGAAACGAGCCAGTACAACCGTACTTCTCAAATGGGTATAGACCTAGCGGAGTAGATAGCCGAGCGGAGGCGGTACCCTTGCATAGTGGTTCTTATGGATGAGATGAGATGTGAAAGAGACGATGGTAATTTGAAATTTATTTTAATTTGATGAATGAAATCTCCCCTTACCCCGTGTGCGCCAGAACTCCTCTCACTGCTAGAAAATGACGGCTAGAGTGCATGAGGGCTTAAGTTCATGGAGCGGGTACTGCTAAAGTGAGGTTATCGAAAGGCTTTGTCGCGACCGTCTCATGTGTTGGGACGTAGGCTCATTTGTTGGGCTGTCGCGGATTATGGGTAAAGTGTACATCCTTGCGGTGTGAATGAATCAATCTATTCGAATAGCCGTGCTCGCAGATATTGAGCATCGTGACAAGACATTCGCTTGGCTAGACTTTAAACTTTAAAATGATGGGATGGGTTGGCATGAAGATTCTTTAGTGACTGGTGGATCAATTTCTCCAGATGCGAGAAGGGGTGGACTCCCAGAAAACCATGAAGAACCTGGAGGCGGGAAGCCATCCTTGGAATCACGATGGATGGTAGACGAACCGTCGCCGAATTAATGAACTATGGAACTAAAACTTGACTTGGCTAGTTGTTAGGCTTGTGAAAAGATTTGTGAAAATTGGCTTTATGCAAAAGAGCACCACCATTCCTTGAATAACCCTATCATATGCATCACTTCCGTGTTGGCTTGCGAGTACGGTTGGTACTCACCCTTGCTATACGCACAAACCTTCAGATGGTGGGAATGAAGAATCGGAGGATCCATATGCCTACTACCGGGAAGGCGAGGAAGGCGATGGCGCTTACTAGGTCTTAGTCTCCGGTCGTTGCTCGTGGCAACCGACAAGCCGCCGCCTTTATTCCGCTTGCCTTATCTAATTTCTACTTTTGGGTTGTATCCAGGACCATGAGGTCCTATGTGATGGACATTACCTCCGGGCCTATTATTGTAATAATTTTGTTGTAAGACTATTCGTGCATGTGCACTGATTATTAAATCTGTATTTCGTGGGTACCAAACTACTCGATCCAGGGAAATGGTACTAAGAACACGAAAGATTCCCGTTTCAAAAACGAGGGTCCACAAGGGGGAACGTGCGACTTGCGTTGCTTCTTCAATTAATCTTCCGAACACTTTTCCTCACGACCGCAATCTTCTAAATCGATAACATCTACACCTGGCATGCATAAGGAGGAAAGGCCCTAATAAAAACCAAATATTCATGAAAAGTAAGCAAACATGTAGAGCTCAATTTTAGATTAATTTTGCAATTTGAATGGCTCAATTTGCAGTTTTGTATGAATTAGTTATGAATTTTAGAAGTTTTGAGCCATTTAAACAAATTTCTGAAATTAAATACAATTTATTGTGTAATTATTATTTCTTTTATCAAAGGAAAGATTAATGCGACGATAGCATGGGAAGCCGATGCCAACACATGGGTCGCACACGTCGGCGACTCAAAGGGGCGGTGCGCCATGGAACAAGTCCACGTGCACCGGAGCGGCATCATGCACCACGGGACCACGGGAGGTCCACGAGAGCGGACGGTCCAGATCGGGTCGATACCGATTGAATGGTTGGCAGCAAAGGGAGTAGCACCGATCGGCCGGCCGGTCGAAGGCATGGGCACACGGCCCGAGGGTCACCGACGTGCGTGGGAAAAATGGTGTAGGGGCAACCGAGCAATCAATGGTGAAAGTAGTGGCCAGAGGCATAGAGATGGCAGCGAAGGGCTTCCAAACGATGGCGGGAACGACGCTCCACGGACGGGCGGCGCTTAGGAAGGGACGGATGGGCCTCTCCTCGACCTGAGGAAGAAGAAGGCGGGATTAGGTGGAGAGGAGGAGGCGCGAGGTGGCAGGAAGAAGTGGCCGATGGCAGCGGCTTAAGGTGGAGCTCACCTCGGGCAAGGAGAAGAGGGCTTCGACGATGCTCGGGAAGATGGGTTGGTGGCCGAGCTTCACCTTGGCCTGGGGAAGGTGACGAAGGTGGCGGTGCAGCGGGAAGCAGCCTCTAGGGATGACGGTAGTCATCCGAACGCAACGAGCGGTGATGGCGGCTCGGGTTGCCGGTGGAGGCGGTGTTTCGGCTGTGGGGTGCTTCAAGGAGCGGGCTGGCGGGGAAGGCCTCCATGCGGCAAAGTCAAGACGGTGGTGGTGTGGTTAGGCGAGGCCCCACTTCTCAGCGGTAAGCGGCTAGGGCATGGCAAAGGCGGTTGAGCAAGGCGAGGTGGGGGGTTTCGGTTGTTAGTGATATGCCCTAGAGGCAACATGCATATGTTGGATATCAAAGTCAATGTTTATGTATTAGTGAATAAAGTGTTATTCCGTTCCATGAAATAGACAACTTGTATTGATCAATAGGTATGTGGCTTATTCATGAGACTCTTTATGTGATATGAATATATTTCTAAATGATCCCTAATCATATATCATAAGTATGGAACGAATGTGATACTAAGATCAGAACATGTATTGATTGATGATCATGTCTCATGAATCATGGTATGGAGATCATCATGAATTCCAACATGTGTAATGGCTTACTTAGGGACTACCAAATGCTACACCATAATTGGGTAGTTATAAATGTAGTCTTCGGGTTTGCTATGAAACATGTAGTGGGATATGAATGATCAAGATGGAATTTTCCCCTCCCATGGGAGAGATATCTCTGGGCCCCTCGATGTAATGCATTATGGAAGTGCATGGCCATGCCAAGTTGATTGAGGAGTCAATCAACAGATATATAATCCAATACGAGATCGAGTGAATGATTAAGATACTGATAGGATGGCACGTGTCTTGTCTACAGCTTCATTGATATCGTGAGGCAAAGGGATTATGCACACATTACAGGTTCAGGTGATATGATCTTTATCTGTAGTCCTTTACTCGCATGCTATCTTGGAGTGCGTGGTAGAAAATTTTATATTTATGCTTTCGTAGCCTATGCGTATTCCTTCAGTTGTATTAGAGCTAGACTTACGTAGTCTTCGATTTAGATTGATTCATATGTTGATATGATGTTGTAATTGATTGGATCTATTACAAGTTTGGCACATGGGTTGATTAGATCAAACGGTGTAAGGGGTCAGTAGAGGAAAGAATCAAGCAATATAGATTGCTGATGGAAACTGTGTCCCTTGAGATAGTCTCGGGTCGACATAATGTGATTGTGTTGTTACAGTTTCCATAGTACTCAGGATGAGTATGAGTCGGACTCGGGATGGTGTCCCTTGATATAGTCTCGGATCGGTATAATGTGATTGTGTTGAAGCTATTTCTGTAGTCCGACTATGGCTGCCACCTTGCGCCTATGCAAATCATGTCCCTTGAGAGTGTCTTGGATTGACATAATGTGATTATGCCGACATGGTTTCCATAAGCGATTTCATAAATTGGATATATTATTTTCGTGTGGTGTTCCGGATCACCGTGTGCGTACCCCCATTTATAGCATCTCGGTATCATATCTCTATGTTAGGTAGAATACGGTTATACGTCTAACTTATTTTTGGAGAGAATGTTTTGAGATGATATGGCCCTATTGTATGTATGTGATGCATGTAATATTATTGTATGTATGTGATGCATGTAATATTATTGTATGTATGTGATGCATGTAATATTCTTTTATGTATGTGATGCATGTAATATTCTTTCACGACGTGCGTGTCGATGTAATCTTCATTTTACAGCTTTTATAGTAGTAGCTTGGCTTCAAGAAAGTAAGCATCAGGCACTTTGGAGAACGGTGTTAAAGATGGAGATCCTCTACACCAACATGAAGATGAATATCACCATGTGAAGGGGTCATACTATTTCATTATTAATTGCTATTCTTGTTGCTTTCATATATATGATATGTTTGTTTGATAGGATAGTATCCCTTAGAAAAATTAGGAAGTAATGATGCCCTTCCAAATGTTATACCTATCATGGTTGTGATCGTCAATTGGTGGGTCTGCCAAAGCAGAGTGTCATTGGCTATCATGACTTGATGGGGTATATGTCAGACATATACATACAAGAGCATTTGGTTTACTTAACAAGGCTAACAAAACAGTTTTGGGCCTTGGGGCATAGGTTGGGGCCGGGGCGTAGTGATGCCACCCAACAAACAAGAGTCACATAGGGATGTGATTAGCAAGATGTTGCTTACTTGTGTCACTAATTTTCTAGCAGTGATGTCAAAGCTCACTAGAAATTAGTAAACATGTGGATCTTGACTCACTACGTGACCTAGAGGGAAGGTTTAAAACACGTACTGGGAGTCTTTTTGTTATATTGTTTAATAAAAGACAAAACATAAACATTGTGTTAAACTTTTCATTTATTTTCTGTTGTAGATCTTGGAAGCTAACACTGCACCCAGTTCTTTTAATTTTTGATCTATTCTTGAGAAAGAAAAATTGAATGGAACAAACTTTTTGGATTGGTATTGAAACTTGAGAATTGTTCTCAAGCAAGAGCGAAAGGAGTATGTTATTGAAGTTTCTTATCCTGATGATTTACCTGATAATGCTAATTTTGCTACATGGAGGGCTTATGAGAAGCACACTAATGATTTCCTAGATGTAAGTTGTCTCATGCTTGCCATGATTTCCTCTAAGCTTTAGAAGCGATTCGAGAGCACAAATGCTCATAGTATTATTGAGGGTCTACATGGCATGTTTTGGGAACCAAGCTAGGCTGAGAGGTTCAATACTTCAAAGTCCTTGTTTGCGTGCAGGCTTGCAGAGGGGAGTCCCGTTAGCCCTCATGTTATAAAGATGATTGGCTATATTGAGAGTTTGGAAAAGCTTGGTTTTTCTCTTAGCCAAGAGTTGGCTACAGATGTGATTCATATTAAATTATCACATGAACAGCATGGACAAAACCTTGGCTGAATCACATGGGATACTAAAGAGTGATGAGGAGAGCATCAAGAAAAATAGTCATTATATGATGATGCAAAATGCTAAGCACAAACCCCCTCTCAAAAAACTTTGCACCAAACGAAAGCTAACTCCTGATGAGATCGGGAGTGCTTCTAAGGCAAAGAAGGACAAAAAGGAGTTTGTGCCTACAGATGTTGTTTACTTCTATTGCAAGGAGGCAGGTCATTGGAAGAGAAACTGCAAGAAGTACTTGGAGGATCTAAAAAAGAAGCAAAGTATGACTTCTGCTTTAGGTATTAATGTTACAGAAATTAATCTTGCTACTTCATCTACTGACAATGAAGGGTTATGGGACGGCTACACTAGCGCACAGATAAAAAATTATGTCCCATGAATTAGGAACTACTGCAGTTATGGATCACGGAATTACCACTAGACACGCGGATGCAGTGGAAGATGCATCGGTGTAGACTCGATCCAATCGTGGTTGCGCGTCAGTGAAGAGGAAGTAGTCGATCACGTCTTCTCATGTGGCTCATCCTTGTGCTCCAGTGCAGCACCTCCGAAGTATCCACACGTATGGGAAGGAAGCATCGTGCCCCCTGACTGCTAGGTTCGCGAGGAAATACTGATCGCTGCCTAGGGTTTGGCAGCAGCGGCCAGGAAGGGAGCTCAATCCGTGCGCCCCACCCCTCTATATATATATACCCCGCTGATGGGCCTTTCCAAAAGGCCCACTCAGCAATCCAACCCAGGGTACAGTCCGTCCGACCCTCAGTGCGGTGCGACCCAAAGGGTCGGCGTTGTCTCTTGGGCATATATATATCCAACAATCTCCCACTTGCACTATAGACAATCTCATAGTCAAGTTTATAAATTTCATCCCGTTAAGTGTGTGACCCTATGGGCTCACGTGTGAATAGACATGGCCTGAGTACTTCTACTCAAGCCAATAGTTGACAGTGGCCTCTAGCAAGACATATCAACTCCTAGACGCACCACCACAACGTCATATACAAGCTATTCCCTTTGCCTCATGATATTTGGTCTGGCTCCAAGCCGACCACTCTTTCTCAATGCTGTGATTCAGAATCCCTTAAAAGGTCAATTCTTAACCTTAGCACGGCCATGCATTTCTGGATTCGATCACTTGAGGGGCCCAGAGATATCTCTCAAGTAGAGAGGGGCAAATCCCATCTTGACTAACCATGATTTGTAGCATGATTCATGTCAAACCCGAAAACTACCTTTATGACTATCCAGTTACAAAGTAGCGTTTGATAGTCCCTAAGTAAGGCATTTCACATCCCAAGCACATGCGTTAGACTCAGGTCTAAGGATATAGCGTATACGTTTGTATAATGAGAGAACTATTTAATAATTCCTCACGTTGGGTCAGTCCGGCCCCATGTCATACATGTGCCCACATTATTAGTTTGACATCTCCATGTCCCTAACTTGTGAAACATAGTCACCAACTAATACATGTGCTAGTCATCAACCATGACTAGGGGCAACATTAGAATAACCATACAAGTAAAGGGTTTCACAGACAATTCACATAATTATCAATCAATACAAGTTGTCTTTCTCATGGATATAAACATATCATATATCATGAATACAACAAATTATAATCATCTCCACGATTACTGAAGCTTATCTAAGAGATATCTAATACCCAAAGCTCTCATGTGCGCCTCATGCTTAGGCTATGGAAGAGGCTTTGTCAAAGGATCTGCAACATTCAAATCCATATGTATTTTGCATATCTGATCTCACCCCGTCTAACGAACTCTCGAATGAGATTAAATTTCCATAGTACATGTTTGTTCTTCTGGTGATTCCTCGGTTCCTTTGCTTACGCAATTGCACCATTGTTGTCACAGTAGAGTTCCAATGGGCTGAACGCATTCGGAAACACACCAAGCTCAATGATGAACTTTCTTCATCCAAACACCTTCCTTCGCAGCTTCAGAAGCTGCAATGTACTCGGCTTCTGTTGTAGAATCAGCCAATGTTTCTTGCTTAGAACTCTTCCAGTTAACATCACCACCGTTTATTGTGAACATAAATCCTGATTGCGACTTTGAATCGTCCTTGTCGGTTTGGATACTAGCATCGGTGTAACTGTTACAACGAGCTCTTCCTACCTCCATAGACTAGGAACATATCTTTAGTACTTCAAGTACTTAAGAATATTTTTCACCGTTATCCAATGATTCTCACCTAGATAAGACGGTACTGCTCGCAAGACTTAAGCATATGAGACATCTGGACAGGTACTTATCATGGCGTACATGATAGATCCAATTGCCGAAGCATATGGAACCTTACTCATGCGCTCCCGCTCATCAGCCGTTGAAGGGCACTAAGTCTTGCTAAGGTGTATGCCATGTGACGTAGGCAAGAACCCTTTTCTTGGACTATTTCATGCTAAACCGCTTCAACACTTTGTCAATATAAGTATCTTGGCTTAATCCTATAAGCCTCCTTGATCTATCTCTATAGAATATGCCCAGAATGTAAGCTACTTCCCCTAGATCCTTCCTAGAAAAACTATTTTTCAATGAAGTCTTTACGGATGCCAGCGTAGGAATATTATTCCCAATCAATAATATGTCATCTACATAGAGGATTAGGAATACAACAGCGCTCCCACTTTCCTTCTTGCAAACACAAGCTTCTTCTTCGTTTTGACGGAAGCCAAACCCTTTTACTACTTCATCGAAACGAATATTCTAACTTCGAGATGCTTGCTTCAACCCATATATGGATTCTAAAGTTTGCATATCTTTCCAGCATTGGTCGGATCGACAAAACCCTCGGACTGTATCATATACACGTCCTCATATAGATTTCCATTTAGAAAAGCTGTTTTGACATCCATCTGCCATATCTCATAGTCGAAATATGCAGCTATTGCTAGAATGATCCGATGGACTTAAGCATCGCTATCAGCGAGAATGTCTCGTCGTAGTCAACTCCTTGAACTTGTCGAAAACCTTTTTCTATAAGCCGTGCTTTATGGATGTGAACATTTCCATCCATGTCTCTCTTTTTCTTATAGATCCATTTGCACTCTACGGGTCTAATACCATCAGGTGGGTCAACCAAGTTCCAAACTTGATTGTCCCCCATGGAATCTATTTCAGATCTCATGGCACTATGCCACTTCTCGGAGTCTAGGTCCATCATTGCTTCCGCATATGTCACAGGTTCGTCATTCTCTAACAATGATATTTCCCATGCTTCGCGGATCCTTGCCGACATTCGTGGTTGTGGTAGTGCTTCCCTTGTCACAGGTATCTCAACCTATTCTGCTACACTAGCATCTCTTGCAAGATCTTGCCAACCTTGCTCGTCTTGAACTTCTTCAAGAAACACCTTCTGTCCACGTTTCCCTCTTTTGAGAAACTCTTTCTCTAAGAAAACATCGTTCCGAGCGACAAACACTTTGCCCTCTGATCGGTTGTAGAAGTAATACCCCAAAGTTTCCTTTAGGTATCCCACGAAGACGCACTTGTCCGACTTTGGAGTTAGTTTGTCCGACTGAAGTCGCTTGACATAAGCTTCACAACCCCAAATTTTCCGAAAAGACAAACTGGGAGTCTTACTAGTCCACATCTCATATGGTGTCTTAACTACGGACTTAGATGGTATCCTATTTAGTGTGGAAGCTGTTGTTTCTAAAGCATAACCCCAAAAGGATAATGGTAGGTCCAACTGGCTCATCATTGATCGAACCATGTCCAACAAAGTTCAATTACGTCGCTCGGACACGTCGTTCCTATGAGGCGTTCCTGGCGGCGTAAGTTGTGCAACAATTCCGCAACTCTTTAGATCATTACTAAACTCGTGGCTCAAATACTCGCCTCCATGATCAGATCGTAAGGCCTTAATTTTCTTGTCACGCTGATTTTCTAGTTCATTCTAAAATCCTTTGAACTTTTCAAAAGTTTTAGACTTATGCTTCATTAAGTAGACATAGTCATATCTACTAAAATCATCGGTAGAAGTTATGAAGTATTGAAATCCTCCTCTAGCTATCATGCTCATCGGTCCACACACATCAGTATGTTTCATGTTCCAACAAGTCTGACGCCCTCTCAAGAGAACCTGTGAATGGCACCTTGGTCATCTTGCCCAGCAAGCAAGCCTCTCATGTCTTGTATGATTGAAAATCAAACGAAGTTAGAAGCCCATTAGAATGAAGTTTCTTCATGTATTTCTTACTTATATGACCCAAACGACAATACCACAAAAAGGATGGACTCCAATCATTCGGCTAAGGCCTTTTAGTATTTATATTACAGACAGGTGAATCATCAAGATTTTAAAATGAATAACCCATTCACAACGGATGCAAAAGCCACAAACATCTCATTCTTAGGGATCACACAACCATTGTTTTCACTCGCAAATGAATAACCATCCTTCATCAAACATGAAGGAGACACAATGTTTTGAATTAAGCTAGGAACATAATAACAATTATTTAACTCCATAATAAATCCTGACGGGAGGTGGAGTTGCATCGTCTCGATGGTCAAAGCAGCAACTCTTGCATTATTGCCCACATGAAAATCAACTTCTCCTCTTTCCATGCTCCTACGTCTTACTAGTCCCTGCATCGAATGGCAAATATGAGCAACGATCCAGTATCAAATACCCAGGAATTAACATAAGATTCAGCAAGGAAAATGTTTGTAACATAAACAAGTGTACCTGCATCGGGAGTACTCTTACTGCCACGATCCTTCAAGGAAGCCAAGCACAGCTTGCAGTTCCTCTTCTAGTAACCGTGATTCTTACAATGGAAGCACTCAGCATCTGCAGCTGGTCCAGCCTTGGGCGCTGGGTTTGGCTTAGAGATCGCATCTTTAGCCTTGCCCTTCTTCTTCCAATTGCCCTTCTTCTTAAAGTTAGGGTTGTTTTGGACCGCCATCACATGGCTACTTCCAGCGCCTTTCTTGATGTAAGCCTCTGCTGTCTTAAGCATGCAACATAGTTCATGAAGGCCCTTCTCCGCCCCATGCATATGGTAGTTCGAGATGAAGTTCCCATAGATAGGCGGAAGAGATGCCAAAATAAAGTCAGTGGCCAACTTTTGGCCAAGTGGAAAGCCCAGCTTCTCCAACCTCTAAGTGTAACCAACCATATTGATTACATGTGGCCCAACTGTTGCGCCTTCTGCTAGCTTGCACTCAACAAAGGGCTGGAAATATTGAACCTTTCAGTCCTAGCCTGAGTCTGGAACATTTCCTCAAGCACCACGATCATATCATGCCTCATGGTTTGTCTCAAACTGCATCCGCAACTCAGGTTCCATGCAAGCAAGCATAAGGCAACTAACTTCAAGATCAGCATCACATGCTTTCTTGTATGCAGCTTTAACTACAGCAGTTGCATCTTCAGCATGCTCCTCTGGCAATGGGGTGTCTAAAACATCCTCCTTTTTCTCAGCCCTGAGAACAATTCTCAGGTTTTGAATCCATTCCGAACAGTTTGTTCCATTCAACTTATCCTTCTCAAGGATCGAACGCAAAGTAAACGGTGTGTTGCTAGTAGGTGTCATTTAATCTACAACAAAACAATGCAAAATACTAAGACAATGTAATCATGATAGAGTAAATCACATTAACCATTTAACAGAATTTACTCCTACTAAAATCAATATCCCTCCATTGGTACTTAGTGATTCAGGACTCACAACTATCAACTAGACTAGTGAGCTTTTGCATCACCGCTAGAAGACAAGGTAGATCTATAAGCAACTCTTTGCTAATCATATCTCATATGACTACTGTTGTTAGGTGACATCTCCATGTCTCGGTGCCCAACCATTATGTTCCAAAGTCCTTAACCGTTAAGATGACTTTGTCTAAGATAACCAACCCATAAGTCAAGGAAAACTAGTGGCACCCTAATTTCATAGACCCATCACTAAGTGTACAAGACATGTGACAGTGCAAGGATTGGGAGGACATCCAAACTTAGATATTGTGAGGGATCGTTCTACTTCTATCATCGCATGCATAAAATATAACAATTATAGCATGTAAACAAAAGAACATAAGGAATGACATTCACATATCATGACACGGTATGGCCCTGCATCACATGGCGATCTCCATCTCCATTGAACTGTCCACCATGATGATCTCCATCTCCATGATCCATGTACACCATCCTTCCTGTGATAAGGCTCGCACGGACTATCTAACACACCATCTCTATGTAGTTACATAGTCACATATTGGATCATCACAATACGACACGTAGGCCATTACATTAGATTGACAATACATATGGCTCCAGCCGTATTGCCGTACTCATGACACACAGGCCATGAATTTATTACATACATGCATCACATACACATAAGGGCCATACCGATCACATGAATCTGCAAAAACAAGTTAAGTGTTTTTTGACGTTTAAACTTAAATCCCCAAAAACTCCACTTTCCTGACCGAATTTGGGAAATCTAACTTCACTGAAACTGCCAAAGCTAGTGAATTTCATGTTTAAAATTTGGAGATCAATTTTCATATAAAATTTGCCTCAATCCGAGATTGTATGCAAAAGTTGCGGCTGTTTTACCGAACACCATGTTTTTGCAATTTTCCCGAGCTAGTAATAGATCCAATCTACCACCGCCGCGCATCAAATGTGCCCCGTACTTCAACCTCATTTCGATTCAATCAATCTCATTGATCTATGCCTATTACGACCGGACTTACGTGCGTCACTTAACTCCGTTGGCGGATATCCGACCGGTAGGAATAGATCGTTACACAGCCCTCGCTCCAGGAGCACGAAACAGATTGGGCTCTCATCTACATCAACGCATATCTCCATATCCACATATCCGAACCTATAACAAAACAGCTACGGCTATGATACCACTGAACGGTTATGGGACGGCTACACTAGTGCACAACAAAAGAATTATGTCCCATGAACCAGGAACTACTACAGTTATAGATCACGGAATTACCACTAGACACGCAGATGCAGCGGAAGATGCGTCGGTGTAGACTCGATCCAATCATGGTTGCGCGCTGGTGAAGAGGAAGTAGTCGATCACGTCCTCACGTGTGGCTCGTCCTTGTGCTCCAGGTGCAGCACCTTCGAAGTATCCACACGTACGGGGAGGAAGCGTCGTGCCCTAGGACTGTTAGGTCCGTGAGGAACAACTGATCAATGGCTAGGGTTTGGCAGCGGCGGCTAGGAAGAGAGATCAATCCGTGCGCCCCACCCCTCTATATATATACCCCACCGATGGGCCTTTCCAAATGGCCCACTTAGCAATTTGACCCAAGGTATAGTCCGTTTGACCCTCAGCACGGTGTGACCCAAAGGGTCGGCGTTGTTCCTTGGGCATATATATATATATATATATATATATATATATATATCCAACAAACAGTTGGGTATTTGGTACCGGTTCGGTTGCTGATATATGCAAATCATTGCAGGGTCTGAAAAATAGTAGAAGCTTGAGAAAGAGCGAGGTGGGTCTTCGCGTCGGCAATGGAGCAAGAGTTGCTACAGTCGCCATTGGCACTATGCCACTTTATTTACCTTCATGATTAGTTTTGGAATTAAATAATTATTATTGTGTTCCAACTCTATGTCAAAATGTTATTTTCGCTTCATGTTTGCAAGTGGAAGGATATGATTATAGGGACAATGGTTGTTCTATTTATGTTAAAGATATGTTATATTTTCATGCTCCATTGGTGAATGGATTATACGTTTTGGATCTTGAAGCGTCTTCCATCTATAACATTAATGCAAAGAGGCTACGCCCAAATGATTTAAACCCCATATTTATTTAGCATTGTCGCCTGGGCCATAAAAATGAGAAGCGCATGGAGAAGGTCCATAAAGATGGTCTTCTACATTCATTTGATTTTGAATCATTTAAGACATGCGAGTCTTGTTTACTTGGTAAGATGACAAAGGTATCTTTCATGGGTCAAAGTGAGAGGGCAAATGACTTGTTGGCACTCGTATGTGGACCAATGAATTTAACAGCCAGAGGTGGGTTTCAGTACTTCATTACTTTTACCGATGACTTTAGTAGATATGGCTATATCTACTTAATAAGGCATAAGTCCGAATCCTTTGAAAAGTTCAAAGAATTCCCGAATGAAGTACAGAATCATTTAGGAAAAACAATTAAGTTTCTACGATCAGATCGTGATGGTGAATACTTAAGCCAGGAATTTGGTAATCATCTAAAGGATTGTGGAATTGTTCCACAGTTGACTCTGCCAGGAACTCCTCAATGGAACAGAGTGTCCGAACGGAGAAATCGTACCTTGTTGGACATGGTGTGCTCCATGATGAGGCATTGTGATCTTCTATTATCCTTTTGGGGATATGCTCTTGAAACAGCTGCGTTCACACTAAATAGAGTTTCATCTAAGTCAGTGGAAAAGACACCACATGAGATATGGACAGGGCAGCCCCCTAGTTTGTCTTTTCTCAAAATTTGGGGATGTGAAGCTTATGAAAAGCGTTTACAATTTTACAAGCTTACAGCCAAATCTGATAAATGCTTCTTTGTGGAGTATCCTAAGGAAACAAAAGGATATTATTTTTATAATCAGGAAAAAGGCAAAGTGTTTTTCACTCGACATGGTGCTTTCTTGGAGAAAAAGTTTTTTCAAGAAAGGTTAGTGGGAGCACGATGCATATTGAAGAGATTCAAGAAACACCGAAACGTTTCAGCTACCGCAGACCACAACAGAGAAACAAGATGTTGCGTCATCTGTTGTAGATACACTACCCACGTAGGTCCGAAGAGCACATCGTGCGCCTGAAAGATCCACAGGCGCAGAACAACATGACATATTGTTGTTAGACAACGATGAACCTAAGACCTATGAGGAAGCAATGGTGGGACCAGATTCTGACAAATGGCTTGGAGCCATGAAATTCGAAACAGAATCCATGTATGATAATCATGTTTAGAACTTGGTTGATCCACCTGATGGTGTCAAAACCATTGAGTGCAAATGAGTTTTTAAGAAAAAAGTAGACATGGATGAAAATGTTCACATCTATAAGGCGTGATTGGTGGCAAAAGGTTTTAAACAGATTCAAGGTGTTGATTATGATGAAACCTTCTCGCCCGTCGCAATGCTAAAGTCTATTCGGATTATTCTAGTTATTGGTGCATATTTTGATTATGAGATATGGCATATGGATATCAAAACGGCTTTCCTAAATGGAAACTTAAGCGAGGTTGTGTATATGATACAACCTGAAGGTTTTGTTGATCCACAATCGCCTAGAAAGATATGCAAGCTACAGAAATCCATCTATGGATTGAAGCAAGCATCTCGTTGTTAGAATATTCATTTTGATGAGGTAATCGAAGGGTTTGGTTCATCGAAAATGAAGAAGAGGCTTGTGTTTACAAGAAGGTTAGTGGCAGTGCAATTGTGTTTCTAATCTTATATGTGGATGACATATTGTTGATTGGAAATGATATCCCTATGCTAGAATCCGTCAAGTCTTCATTGAAAATAGTTTTTCCATGATGAGGAGAGTAAGATGAGTATGGTTCTATATGCTTCGGCAATTGGATTCATCATGTATGCTATGCTTGTACACGTCGAGATGTCTCGTACGCTTTGAGTGCTACGAGCAGATACCAATCGGATCTAGGTGAAGGTCATTGGATCGTTGTAAAGAATATTCTTAAGTACTTGAGAAGAACTAAGGATATGTTTCTCGTCTATGGAGGTGAAGAAAAGCTCGTTGTAAATAGTTACACTGATGCTAGCTTCCAAACAGACAAAGATGACTATAGATCACAATCTGGGTTTGTGTTTTGACTAAACGGAGGCGCAGTCAGCTGGAAGAGTTCCAAGTAGGACACTGTTGCTGATTTTACAACGGAGGCCGAATACATCATTGCTTCTGGAAAAAGAGGCTGTTTAGATCAAAAAAATTGTTTCTGAGCTAGGTGTGATGACTAGCACTGCTGGTCCAATGTCCCTCTATTGTGATAATAGTGGAGTCATTGTGCAGGCTAAGGAGCCTAGATCACATAAGAAGTCCAAACATATTCTTAGGTGATACCATTTTATCCGCGAGATAGTGGACAGAGTTAATGTGAAGATATGCAAAGTGCACATGGATCTAAATACTGTTGATCCATTGACAAAGCCACCCCCTCAGTCTAAGCATGAGGCACATACTAGAGCAATGGGCATTAGATACTTACATGATTTATTCTAGTGCAAGTGGGAGATTGTTAGCGATATGCTCTAGAGACAATATGGACATGTTGGATATCACAATCAATGTTTCTATATAAATGAATAAAGTGTTATTCCGTTCCATGAAATAAACAACTTGTATTGATCAATAAGTATGTGACTTATTCATGAGACTCTTTATGTGATATGAATCTATTTCTAAATGATCCCTGATCATATATTATAAGTATGGAATGAATATGATACTAAGATCAACACGTGTATTGATTGATAATCATGTCTCATGGATTACGGTATAGAGATACCAAATCAATAACATGAACACATGTTAGAGAACAAGTTATTGGATAGACCCACTTTGAGACACTACAGGGATTTAATGTGTCATTAGTTGGTCTCAAGTAATGTTGGTGCAAAGTCCTTAGACCTGAGATCATCATGGATTTCAACATGTGTAATGGCTTATATAGGGACTACCAAACGCTACACCATAATTGGATAGTTATAAAAGTAGTCTTTGGGTTTGCTATGAAATATGTAGTGGGATGTGAATGATCAAGATGGAATTTGCTCCTACTATGGGACAAATATCTCTGGGCCCCTCGATGTAATGGATTATGAAAGTGAATAGTCATGCCGAGTTGATTGTGGAGTCAATCAACATATATATAATCCAATACGAAATCGAGTGAATGATTAAGTTATTGATCGATGGCATGTCTATAGCTTAATTGATATCGTGAGGCAAAGGGATTTGTGCACATATTACAGGTTTAGCCGATATGATCTTTATGTACACTTTGGTGTCAATACGCTCTGCTAGGGGCCGCTGTTGACAAGTCGGCCGAGAAGTGTTCTCAGATCATAACCAAGTATACATGAACCTACAGAATCGCACACTTAACGGGTTAGAACAGGTATTCGAGTTTGACTCAGATGAGGACTCGGATAAGGCTCAGTTCGAATAAGGATCCGATGAGAGAGAATCCCGATGGGCCATCTAGGCCCAGTCAGCTAACTCTATAAACAGAGGGGCAAGGGGTGGAGATCGAGTGAAAGCAATTTACGTCAGACGCGAGTTGAGATCTGCTACGAACAAACCCTAGCCGCCACCTTCGAGCCAAACCCTAGCCACGCGCCCAGTGCTAGCACACAGGCGATCGACGTTCCACCTCTGGACGTGTGGATATAAGTAGAGACACTACTACGTTGCGGTGTAGATCGGCGAGGGGAGTTAGCGGCCGGGCAATCAGATCGTGGTGATCGTCTGCTTCCGCAACCTCTCCGACGGGCGTACATTGGACCAACTTCTCCAACGTAATCTTTCGCTGCCCTGCGCGTCAACTGGTAACAATCTATAGTCTTTTATGCTATCCTGGATTGCATGGTAGAAAATTTTGAATTTATGCTTTCGTAGTCTATGCGAATTCCTTCACTGGTGGTAGCAGGGGAAAGAGGAGTGGAGAAGGGGGTTGCCCTTGATGCGGCGAAGCCGATGGTGCAAGCGACACAGCACGACGACAGCTAGGGCACAATGACACATGGCTGGAGCATGGCAAAGGCGGTGGAGCTCGGGTTTGGTGGTGCAGAGCATAGTTTAGGAGGCAGCGAGCTCGGGGAAGTGGGGGAAAAGAGAGAGGGAGGTCCAGCGATCCCCTTTATAGTCTCGGAGAGGCAAAATCGTGGCCAGGCAAGGCTATGGGCGCTGGTGGAGTGGGACGACAACATGGGTGAGAACAGCTCCGGCTCGGCGTCGGTTTTCGTGGAGGAGTGGGGTGGAAAGACTGACGGAGTGGGCGGTGACCAGTCCACACCATTTGACTGGCAAAGGCAGGAACGCGAGAGCACGAGGCAAGTGGCGACGACATGAAGACATGGTCGGTTCTCCCGATCAGAGGTAGGAGAAGACCCCAACAAGTGGGCCCTACCTATTGGCGACACAAGAGAGAAGGGAGGCGAAATGAACTTCGCAAGAGGAAGAGAAAGACGAGTTGGGCCGGGTGGGAGAAATTGGGCCGGGGGAGGGAAGGAGAGGAAGCCGGCCCGAGAAGGGGAAAGGGAGGATGGGCCGAGGAGAGGGAAGCACGGTAAACTTTAGCCGAAACGGCCCAAAGAAGGAAAGAGGAATTTTAATTTGCCTTTTCAATTTAATTAATGTCTAAAATAAACTTTGTATTATTAAAATTATTTCTTGAGCTCGAAAATTCATGAAAAATTTCAGAGAGTATTTTAGGGCATTGAGAATATTAAAAATATTTACAGCCATTATTTTAAAGAAAATTTTATTTCTCTCGTTCATTTCACTTGCAAATTGCTTTAAATTTTAATATTAATTTTGGAAATGCATTTTTAATGTATTATTTATTGGTTTCTACTCCCAAAAGAAAACCGGGGCGTAATAAATTTACCCCTGTACAGAAATCTCATCTTGAGATTCGAGAATGGCTAGAAAGAATGATAGATGTGGGTGGTTTTGGACTAGAATTCTCACTTTTGTTTTTTTTTTGTCCCTCTTTTTCTTGTCTCTCTGTTTCTGTTCCTCTGTCTCAAATTAAACAACATTAATACTAATATAAGATTTGATATATCTTAATACGGACCAAAATAAACAAACTAATACGATTTGGTATATCCTACTTCTTAATACTATAAATAAACTAATACGAGATTTGTTATATGTTAACAATGAATCTAATCTGGACAGAAGATTTCTCCTCCTGTCCAAATTCCTTGTCCACTTAAAGTCTTAGTACGCTACTTGGTGAACAAATGTAGTGCAAAGCGTATTTTACTCGATACGAAACCTTGCACTTCCGAGTAATAGGACAATCCAAAAAAGAGGTCGCTTTACTAAGAAAACTAGCAACGCTGGCATCCGATGAGGAATTTGGAAATAACAATAGCAATTGAAAAAATGGGAGCTTGAACAACTTTCTACCGGAAAAATGGGCATCCACATGTATACATATCACATATTGATCAGCATGTCTCAAATGCTGCCATTTTTTTGAAATTTACCTCTAAAAATACCATATGACATTCACGACAGATATTTGTTCCCCTCAATGAGTTAACAGAAAACAAGGGTAAATAGACCGCTTATGTATCATTATGACGTCCGGTTTGCTATACATATCAACGATCCTTACGCAACCCTTCCAACTCTTACAGCCATGTGTTTAGGTCAGCAAAATTCCCAGCCATCCTCGTTGGTTTCCCCCCATTTGCTATTGTCTTTGTCAGTCATGCCACTGCCATCCAACGCTTGGACGATTCTTTCGCTGCCATTTGGATCATCACCAACCACTGGACTATCACCCTCGGCTACTGTATGTTTATCTGTAGACTCAACTCTTTCAATAGCCCTATCAGCAGAACTCCCACTCTTCTGCAGGGAAGATTGCAGCGAAGAGGAGAGGCTTGACATTTTTGACCGCTGTAACTTGCAAAACGATAAGCGCTCATCCACTATTCGCTTGAGTTGGGACACATCCTCACAGATCACGGCCATCTCACCTCTGCATATATTGATAAGGATTGAATTACAATACTTATTATATATCTATACTCATTTAAAAGAAAGCAATGGTGGTGGCAGTGAATCTGCCACCCACCAACTTTGTTGTTTTCTTTTTACCAACTAACCTTTATGTAATAATATTATGAAACAGTCCTACCTATTGCTAATATCTTCTTTCATCTCTAGAATTTAAGTTCGTCATGCAAATTCATCTACATTGATGAAATTGTTCCAAAAACCATACAATTAACTTGTTCCGAACAACGTTAGCACATGTAGAATTCATTTTTATCCATAGCGAAGAACGGGTATTTAGCTAGTTTATATAAAACAGCAAAGTCTGCTACAAGTGTTATGAATCATTTTATTAAGGTTAGCTACATGGCACACAGTTGCAGATAAAATACTACCTCCATCCTTTAATATAGTTGGTTAGCACAACTAACATCATACATAAAAGAACAGAGGGAGTAACATTTGAATATACTGGAATAATGAAAAGTATCACATAAGAGTTGCTCATTCAGAATTCCAATTCATGTTTGGCAGAGTTACTTTTTCTGTTCTCTAGTTTTAGAACGTGTAAGTACTGATATGTGGAGACTAAATATATGTCTAATATGACAAGAACACCAAGGTAACATTTTATAAGTACCATGCTTGTGTTTAATAAAACAGGAAATACAACATTTGGAAGTGTAAGAGAAATATATTTGTTGGTGAGCATCATCCAAATATATAAAAGAATATCAACTAGTCCAACATCTCTAGCAGCACACATTAGGATGACTTGTAACTGAATGAAATAGCTTAGTGACGCTTATGAGATGAGAAGTTCAGACTTCAGAACTTACTGCAATGTATCAACGATTTGACCCCGCTCAACCAAGAATGCCTTCAGCTGCCCATCAAACAGTACATTTAACATTAGTAGTTGGAAATAACCTCAGCTTAGTCATAATATTTTTCTTGTTAAGCATAAATTATTGTTCACTACTATCAGTACTTAAAACATAAGCGATGCTTAGCTAACTACTTCAAGAAGAAATGTTCCTTACAATAATTAAGTTACATGGAGTACATAAAGCAAAAGAAAAAAATAGTACAGACAATGGTAGTACTCAAAGTTCTATAGTGTTTAAGGCTGCAGACTGATACCTTTAAATTCTCCTCAGCTTCTTTCTGCAGCTTTCTTGATTCTTCAACAATTAAATTCATCTCCTTTTCCTGCTCATCAAGCAGTGCCTGAGCAGAAGCTTGCTTTTGAATCTTCTTCTCTTCAGCGGCATCAATTTCTTGTTGTGCAGCAACCAATCTGTCCTCAAGCGTTTGGCGTATCTACAGATTAAAACTAGAGATTAAATTTATCTTTAATTCAGCATAATGAAGAGAACAAAGATTGTAATTACAGTATTACACACCACAAAGGGTAAATTATTAGCGACTGTTTGTCTTTTCACTAATCTTAATCTGCAACAGATCAAAGCACTTTTTAAGAGTTGCGATTGTAGCCATCATTCAGTGTTTTCGTAGAAAGCAAAATCAAAATAGAACATCATACACCCTCCACCATACAGAACCAAATTAGCCACATGAGGAAAATTTTTATCTTTCAAATTTGTGAACATTTCACAAAACAACATATTTTAGAGTGTCACATTAAACAACAGGTTTTATTGTTTGTTTCACTTAACACCATGTAGAAGGCCATATGCCCATATATAACGCAAAATATCAAGTTTTAGCAATCGAGATTGACACATAGGGACATGAGGTGGAAAGGAGAGGCCACATCAGGTGGGGCCTTTAGCCAGGTCAAGATCCCATCAGACTAAAGAAAACACCCTGCTACCAAATTCATCATTCTCCCTAATCCAATCCCACCTTATCTCTTTCTTCCATTCTACGTAATCCCTACTATATCTCAATTTTCTCTTCATGATCTCCACTTAATGACACCACTGCAAAAATGGATGGATGGATCTGGCTGCCTCCCTCGCGAACAGATACACCAGACAGCAGCAATTGACCTCAACCACCAATTGGCACAGTGTTCCCCACTCCCCCCTAACCGTGAATCAACATCGAGCATGACTAGCACCTGAGGCATTGAGTCTGCATCATGCCGTATGCTGAGCAGGCTGGAGGCCAATTGCTGCAACTGGCTAACCAAAGACTATGTGCCATCACCATTGCCTTTGCGAGGATCAGCTAATATGCAACTTCACACGCCCACATGTCACCGCAATTGCGAAAACCTGGGGTCTGTGCTACACATGGCTTTTAACAGTATGCTATGTGAAAAAAAAAATTAAAACATGATTGTTCTGTGTTACATTTACGTATGACTCCAAACATAGTGTTTTGTGAAATTTACTGTTTAAATTTTGCAAACATTGCCTTTTGTGGCTTTCATGCAGGATAAGCAATATCAAAAAAAATTGGTGCGCAAGAAACATAAAACATACCTCCTCAATTACCACTAGATAGTTATTCCTCTCATCTGACAGCCTCTGAAGTCGAGATTGGAGCTCCCGTGCCTCTGTGGTTAAAATAGATTTCTCACCAAAAACCTCACAAGCATGCTGCACATAAAATTCATTACACAGATTGCTTTAGGTAAAAAAGAATTAGGAGTTCCCTCTTCAGTATATGATGTCACAGAAGGACAAACCATATCATTTGCTTCCTTCGCATGATTTAACATTTCCTTCAGCTCCTCCACTTTGGTGAGAATGCTTGTCCCAGCAATAGATGATTCATGCTTGGCCGCTTTAGCCTTTTCTTCAAGTACTTCTACATCCTGTATCATCTTAGAGACCAACTCTAGAGAAGGTAACAGATCATTCTGCATAATGCCAAAGCACTTCAGTAACAATCTAAACCAACCATTATAATATACAATGTACAGGACAGTAACTACATAATTGTTGTGAATGAAAAGAGAAATTGTTACAGCCTAAAATATGTACTAGTAATTTTAGAGATAGTACAGCTTGCATTTATCCCAGGAACTCAAAGTGGATCCATGGTTTAAGAAAGTGGTAGATGCTAAATAGTTGGCAGGGACGACAGCACCTAGGGGCGCCTATGACCAACTCGACTAGTGACAGTAAATCCCAAACAATTGGCACTATTACATAAAAGCTACATAGAACACTCAAAAGCAACGGGCTCCCAAGGCAGATTAGCTGCCTAATGCACCATCTAATGCCTAATCGCTCTGGCTACATGACACCGAGCACCTAATAGACACCTAGGCAGCGCCTAAGGCCAACTTTAAGAACACTGAGTGACTCATCAATTTACTGTCAGTCATCCTTATAATATAGATGCTAGCCATGAGAATGGCACGCAAAGAATACACTACCCATGGCCCTGAACGATTTAACTTAACCTGTTCAGCCAGGTCTGAGTGCCTGACTAGCAACATGACAAGCCAGCTAAAAGTTAATGGCCAATGGCCAATAGCCAACTGAAATCCAATCATCATACTCTCCTACAACTATGATTATTTGGTACTACCTACGTCCCAAAAGGAATTTTTTTTCATACACGAATATGGACAAGCACTTGTCCAGATTCATGTACAAAAGTGTACTCTTTTGGGACGGAGGTTGTAGTAAATATGTCAAATCTTCCATCTCTTTATTGTACAATAAAATAACTAGTCATCTCCTATTATTATTGCCATCAAACCCATCAAAGTAGTCAACAAAATAATAGTTCTTCACTTCATTCCTACAGATGAACCACTAATGAAACATATAAAGTTCATAGCACTCTATTTAGTACTGTGAACTCCAAAAAATACACAGCAGAACCACCACCCAAAAAGGTTTTTTTTCACCTACTCAGTAAGCGTTCTGTGAGATTAACATAGAGACAAAAATTAAGCCCAAACCGTGAAATGTAAGACAAAATGGAACAGCACATACCAACAGGAGCAACAATATATATAAGTGTAAATGCACAACAAAGAGCATATGCAGTGTTACAGAAAACAATTGTCTCTGGCAAGTTGATAAATGGAGTACCTTATTGCTTTTGGCGTCAGAAATGGAATCCTCAAGGGATTCAATACTAACAGAATGAGTTGAAGCAATGGAAGCAAGGTGATTCAAATTAAGATCAGGGAGCAAGTCAGCTTTGCCGATGCTGTTGGTGTCCTGTTCTCCACCAAACCCCTTATCAGGGAGCAAGTCAGCTTTGCCGATGCTGTTGTTGTCCTGTTCTCCACCAAGCCCCTTAGAGGATTTTCTAGTGTCTAGTATCGGAATGTTCCGCACAGAGGAAAAATCATATGTTCCACGGGTTCCAAATGAATCTTCATTGTTGGAAACACCAGCAGTAGACTTCAAGGAATAATTCACATCATTTATGTCCACATAATCAAGAGGTAAAGTGATTGAATTATCATTTGTAACACAACCATCAGCAGGGATTGTGTTGTCAGAATCTTGCTTGTGGACATGTGCAACCTTAGGCTTTGTGCTAGCATTTCCACTTTCTCCATCGAGTATTGCATCTAGATATTCACTTAACAAAAATCCATCATGTCCAACATAAGAAATATCAACAAGTTCTGGGACATTGTGGATAGGCAAGTGAAGTTGTTCATTCATCCATGGATATGATGGATATGATTCCAGTTCATCCACCACATTCTTTTGCCTGTCAGTTGTGATCTCCATAGAAGATTCGCATTGTGTAGAATGGACATTTTCATCAACTTCAACCAGCTTACCATGCCCTGATGTGAAAGTCCACTCGTTTAGAATAATGAAAAAAAAAGGAAGCATAAGTGACAGTACAACAGAAATAATATGCTCAAGACTCAATAAAGCAAGAGTAGGTAGTATTGCTTGTCCAAAATGGCAATAAACTAAAATTAAGTTGAGCTCCATAGAGTCACTCAAAAAAATTAACAGAACCAAATGATTACCCTGTCTTACATCATTTGGTTATTGATAACAACTTAACTCACCAGTTTTGATTTTAAAAAAGTAAAATAAATGTTGGTGACAGAACTTCATGGGTTTGTTTTGGTTTCACAGACTTGTCCTAGATTCATACGATCTGAAATGGCATCATCCTACATAGAAGTATCAAATGCATGCTAACATCTTCAACTGGATCTACTTTACGGTAAGGATATAAAATATATTTCAACAAGCCTACCCAACTGGAAACCTTTCACACTAAATACAGCATGATCTAATTCCCAGTTCTTGTACTTACCAGCAGAAGATGAATACCCTGTTTCACAGGTACCATGAGAAGCTGACGAATTTCCAATAGAGCATGGCGCAATTTCTTGATGAGCAGACGAAACTGTAGGTGGACTTGTAGATGTAACAGATGGCATGACTTCATCAAGGATTGCAACTACAGCAGAATCAACATCATTGTGGTGCTCAATGGCAACAGCCTTCAGTATGCGAGGATCAACCTGCAGATAAGAGAAGGAAAAAGATTAAGAAAAACTAATGCTCCTACATATAATACTAACAGTGCAGATTGCACATGCCCATGGCACACAAGCCACCACAAGAAGAAAATCAATACAACACGAAATCTTCCTCATGGTACTAAAAATCTAGTCGCGCCTCACCGCAACGGGCACCTCATAGCACCATCAGATATTCCCACATATCCGCCCATAAGCAGTTCTTCGTTAGGTTACATATCATAGAATAAAAGTCGCTCTGGGCTTAACCAATGGCAATAATAAACACATCAGAGCTCCATCCGAGATGGGAAAGAGACACAAGCGTACCTGCGGGAACAGCTCTTGAAGGGAGAGGAAGATGGCCCTATGATCGCCCATCTCGGAACCCTAGGTGACGAGGCCCAGAGAAGAAGCAGAACCGCACGGCGCAGCTCTGACGGCGCGGAGGGGCCGAAAAAACGTTAGGGTTTGGGTATTCCCCTCTCCGATCGCCGCGGCAAGGTTCGAAGGCAGGGGCGTAGCGGACGATCCGTGATCGAGGGCGGCGGCGGCGTCGCACGCAAGATTGCTCCCACCGAGCGGAGGGTGAAGTGGTTTGTTGAGGTCGCTTGTGTGTGCCGATTATTAGCGGCGAGACGAGGGGAAGGAGAAGAAGGGAGGGGGAAGGGGAAGAAGAGAGGACAAGGGAGCGGTCGGGGAAGAAAAGAAGAGGACGCGACGGGACGGGAAAACCTTGGTCGCTGGCTTTCGTTCAGAATAAGGTCCTGTTTGGAGCGAAGGAATATAAAACAGAGAAATAGTAGGAAGCACAGGAACGAAAAAAAGCGAAAAGTGGAAAACTACAGAAATACTATACAGGAACAAAAAAATGTAAACCGTTTGGATTGCAGGAAATAAATTTGAATCTTTACATTTTTCAATGAACAATGTAGCTGTTGGTTTCTAACCGTTGCTTGCTTCTCATTGCTATATAAGCACCTCTCATCCATACTAGCAAGACAAGTAGTACACACAAACACATGTACGTGCTCATTCTTTACACTTGTGTAGTTGCACATCTCTCATCATGGTACTAGCAGCCATCTCTGTAGGGATAGAAGGTGCTTTTCTTTCTATGGATCCAAACTATCGTCGAAGATCACAAAATGAAGATGAATTTGTTTTCCTCATCCACCCAACACTAGAAGAAGGCACCTCATCCCAATCATCCGAAAAGAGACCAATACATAATTATGTCCAAAATGGAGCCACACTTATTCATGAAACTCTAACAGGGCATGAGGCCCTATACAAAAGGCGGTTCCATATGGAAAGAAATTTTTCAAGCTCTTGTTCAAAGATTGCGTGAAAATAACCTTCTTGTTGATTCAAGGTATGTATCTGTGAAAGAGCAGTTAGGCATATTCCTTTATGCCATATCAAAAAATGCAGGCAATCGAACACTGCAAGATCAGTTTCAACACAGTGGAGAAACAATAAGCCGCCACTTTAGATCAGTGCTGAACGCACTTACACAACTCACATGCACCTACATACAGCTACCTTCTCTGCACCAGCATCGGATCATAAGACAACCTAAATTTGCTCCATACTTCCAGGTATTGTATTTTTTTGGGTATATCAAGGCAAAGTTAATTTATTTGTGGTTTTAGTAATAATAAGCATACAAATACATGTAGAATTGTATTGGTGCTATTGATGGCACTCACATTCCTATGACTATTCCTCTCGGGCAACAAGAGCCATGTAGAAATAGAAAACAAGGTCTATCACAAAACATGATGGTGGCATGTGACTTTGGTCTAAAGTTTGTGCATGTGCATGCCGGTTGGGAGGGGTCTGCTTCTGATGCAAGAGTTCTCCAAGATGCACTTAACCATGGATTTAGTGTCCCTCCTGGTAAATTCTATCTAGTAGATGCAGGCTATGCTAACATACCAGAATTTCTTGCTCCATATCGAGGAACTAGATACCATCTACAAGAACCGGGAAGGGCTGGACAGAAACCACAAAATCACAAGGAATTATTCAACCTACGACATGCCTAACTCCGAAATCATATAGAGAGAATTGTTGGAATATTGAAAATGAGGTATCCCATACTGAAGGCTGCATCACTATATGATATTGACACACAACTTGACATCTCTGTAGCTTGTTGTGTAACTCATAATTTTATACGGCTATACAATGGAGATATGTCATTGGTGCATGGTGCCACCGAAGATATCAATCAAAGTAACATGCAAGTTGTACCAGAAGGAGATGACCAATACAGTAATGATGTATCAGCATTTAACAATTCACGCCAAGCTGGGAATGATATGAGAGATGAAATAGCAAACAGGATGTGGCATGATTACATTTCAAGAAGAACAAGTCAACGATAGAGAAGTTCAAATATTTAATGTAACTTAGTTTGTAATACTAGTTCAATACACTGCATAGACATGCTAAGACATACTAGTATCAGTCTTGCAGTATCATTAGTCTACCCAAAAGACATGCTAGTTAATCCTAGCCCTTTCTACTTACAAAAGAAACATGTAGCATACCTGCACACATGTGAATTTGATTTCGGAAGCTACATTTGTTTGCGCAGCCATCCCAGCCTTGTTTCATCACGAGAAAATGAAAGAAAAGTTTCCCTGTTTGCTGGGTTTTGTTTGAATAAGTCTACTGCTTTAATCAGCTCTTCCATTTCTAGATCAGGCAACCCCTCAAGAGCTGTGACACACTTCTTGATGCTATATGGATCCTCCATTTTCTTCTCTTCTATGGTTGCAAATCGTTCAATTTCTTCCTTTTTCAGCATTAAGTAGCTCTCCTGGAAATCATTAGTCAATGCAGTACAAATGGTTTTCTGTTTTTTTCCTCGCTTACTGTCAACCATCTCTGGAGTTGAACTAGATCGTGGGGAAGTGCGATGTTGAGTTTCTGAAATATGTTCTGGGGCAAATGTCTCTTGATTTAAAGAACCTTGTGGCAGGGTTCCTTCTGGGGAGACACTAAAAGTAGAGTCATTAACTAGATTTGTGTAAGGACTGAATTCATCAGCGCCAAACCAATTAGTATCATCCCTCGGTTCCTCCACATCAAAATGCAAGGTCGATGTAGGATCAGGAACATGTCGTGGAGGCGAATCCGATGCATGAACTTCTGAACATTGTTTTCCCTTGTTCGCATAATGATCCATTCCATGACAACTCCTTCCTTCAGCATAACGACCTGCATATAAAACATGTATAGAATATTTTTAGACTATAAGTATAATAATGTTTCATGGAAATATAGGCATTTAGATCCATGATCTGAATCTCACCGTCATATAAAGCATACAGATCATCAAAGTATGGAAATGATTTATCTCGCCATCAAAGAAGAGTGTCTTTGTTTCGACGTTCCTCCAATCCCCTCCAGACACTTTCCGGTGCGGTCACCATCATTCTACTAGAATCCCAGCCAAAACCACTTTCTTCTTTCAAATCCTTTACAACTCGAAACTCTTTCTTCAAATCTTGCTCCTTTTGTTTTATTTGAGCCATGGTGAATGCCACAGAAAACCTTGAATTGAACTGACCAATCATACTAGTCCATGCTTCCTTGCTCCATGCATTGTTTGTCCGAAATCTTGGTAAATCGTGTTGTTTTAAAAGTCCAATAAGACAAAGGATCCTCTGATGGTTCCAATTTGCTCTAGCAACAGTTCTTGTGGTGCCTAACATAATTTTAGATACACAAATTTTCAGTTGGGAAATACTATCAGGAAACATAAATGCCGTGGACTAAAAAAATGCAAAGGAGGTTGCTCACTTATCAAATTGATTACCTTTTTCTTGTGAGATCTCGCCATCCCCTCCAGATTGAGGAACACCAAAACCTTGTTTTGGTGCTGCAGGCGGAAGGGGTGGAGTTGGTTTTTGTCCCCCAGATGCACTTCGGTGTCGCGGATTCGTCATCTGCCCGAACTGGAGGACGGTGAGCGCGTCCATGGCTAGGGATTAGGCCATGGTGGGAGGGGGGAGAAAAGCAGTGGGGGAGGGAGAAAGGCGATGGCTGGAGGGAGTCGACGGCGAGCGCGTCCGTGGCTAGGGATTAGGCCATGGCGGGAGGGAGAAAAGCAGTGGGGGAGGGAGAAAGGCGATGGCTAGAGGGAGTCGACGGCGAGCGCGTCCGTGGCTAGGGTTAGGCCATGGCGGGAGGGAGAAAAGCAGTGGCGGCACTGGCGGGAGGGAGAAAGGCGATGGCGGGAGGGAGTCGAGAGAGCGGCCGACGTTCCTTCCCTTCCGTTCCCTTGGATTTTTCTAGATTTTTCAGTTCCTCTGTTTTTGCATATATCGATACCGTTCCTGTGAAACTACAGGATTCATTCCTTCGTTCCAAATGGCTCTTCTTCGTTCCTATCCTACGATTCCTATTCCCATAAAATTCCCGTACAAATCCTTCATTCCAAACAGGGCCTAAGTCTATTTTATCCCTCTTCAAAGCGTATCCTCTAACCATAAAACTTTAACCACAAAACCCTAGATTCTTTCCCTTGATAAAAAATAAATTATGTCCTCTCGAGATGGACTCCATCGTGTACTATTTACTTAGCTTAGCTTGTTAGTGATATGCCCTAGAGGCAACATGGAGATGTTGGATATCACGTCAATGTTTATGTATTTATGAATAAAGTGTTATTCAGTTCCATGAAATAGACATCTTGTATTGATCAATAAGTTCGTGACTTATTTATGAGACTCTATATGTATGAATCTATTTCTAAACGATCCACGATCATATGTCATATTGTTGGAACAAATATGATTCTAAGATCGGCATGTTTATTGATTGATGATCATGTCTCATAGATCATGGGTATGGAGATACCAAATCAATAGACATGGACATATGTGTTGGAGAACACATTGTTGGATAGACCCACCATGAGACACTACAGAATTAATGTGCCATTAGTTGGTCTCGGGTAGTGTTGGTACAAAGTCCTTAGACCCGAGATCACCATGGATTCCAACATGTGTAGTAGCCTACTTTGGGACTACCAAACGCTATTCCGTAATCTGGGTAGTTATAAAGGTAGTTTTCGGGTTTGCTATGAAACATGGAGTGGGATGTGAGTGATCAAGATGGAATTTGCCCCTCCTTTGGAGAGATATCTCTGGGCCCCTCGAGGTAATGGATTATGGAAATGCATGGCCATGCTAAGTTGATTGAGGAGTCAATCAACGGACGGATAATCCAATACGGTTCGAGTGAATGGTTAAGCTATTGAAGGGATGGCACACATCTTGCCTATAGCTTAAGCGGTATCGTGAGGCAAAGGGATTTTGTACACATTACAGGTTCGAGTCGATATTATATTCTTGTATACTATGGTGTCAATATGTGCTTGCTAGGCGCCGCTATTGACAAGTGGCTGAGTTTGACTCGAGCCGACGATCGGCTAAGTTAGACTATAGCCGAAACCGAGTATACCTGAACCTACGTGGTCGCACGCTTAAGGGGATAGAATAGATATTCGAGTTGGACTCGGATACGGCTCGATCGGATAGGGATCCGATCGGATAGAGTCCTATGGGCTTACGACGTATGGGCGGCCAACTCTATGAGATACGGATGAGATCCGATTCAAAATAGAGTCCTAATCGGCCACTAGTCCCGTCGGCCAACTCTATATAAAGGAGGGAGGGGTGGAGAGTGCATAGATGTCAATTGCATCGCGTGCAACGAAGTCGTCGAGATCAATCTCCACGGAAACCCTCCCCACTTTCGAGCCAAACCCTAGCCTTGCATCGCGTGCTAGCACACGGGTGTACGGCGTTTTGTCCCCGGACGTGTGGATACCGTAGAGGCGCCTGCTACGTTGCGCGCTGTTGATCGGCTTCGGATCGGCTGCATTCGGAGCGATCGGCTGTGGTGGAATAGGCTGCGGTCGGGCGCATCGGAGCGAGGCGTGAGAACGCGGCCGACGACTCGAATCGGCTACACCTTCGGATCGGATTGCCCCGATTGGCTATTCCGCTGCAATCTACTCCAATCGGTAACGATCTATCGGCCCTTACTTGCAAGTGTTCTGGTTTGCGCGGTAAAAGTTTTTGTTTTCGGCTAGCGTAGCCTACGCGTAACCCTTCAGTGGTATCAGAGCTAATCTTGCTTAGTTCGGGTTTTAGATTGGATCTGGAACAAGTTTTGTGCACGGGTTGATTAGATCAATCGGTTTTACGGGATTTGTTGAGGAGAGTTGATGGTAATTGCGTTCCTTGATAGTGTATCGGAACGGCGTAATGTGATTACGTCGAAGCAATTTCCATATAACTCGGTTTGAGTCGGCTTCGAGATAGCGTTCCTTGATAGTGTATCGGAACGGTATAATGTGATTATGCCGAAGCTATCTCGTAGTCCGATCTTGTTAGCTGCCTCGCGCCTACGCAAACCATCTCCCTTGATAGTGTATCGGGACGGCATAATATGATTATGCCGACATGGTTTTCGTAAGCGAATTCATAGATTGGATCTATGAATTTCGTGTGGTGTTCCGGAAGCCCGGGACCGCCGTGTGCGTACCCCCTTATAGGTCGTCTCGATGCCGTAGCTCTGCGATAAGTAGAAAACGTTTCTACGCCTAACTTGTTTTTGCAGAGAATGCTTTGAGATGGTATGGCCCTATTGTATGTATGAGATGTATGAGATGCATGTGATGCATGTAATATTCTTTCATATGTGCAATCCATGTAATATTCTTTCATACGTGCAATGCTTGTAATATTCTTTCACGACCTGCGAGTCGATGTAATCTTCAATTAGAGCTTCTATAGTAGTAGCTTAGTTTGAAGAAATCAAGCATTCGGCACTCGAAAGAACGGTGATGAAGATGGAGATCCTCTACACCGGCATGGAGATGGAGATCACCATGTGAAGGGGGCCATACTATTTCACTATATGCTATTCTTCTTGCTTTCATATGTGATATGTTTGTTTGATAGGATAGCATCCCTTACAAAATTAAGTAGTAATGATGCCCTTCCAAATGTTGCACCCGTCACCGTTATGCTCGTCAATGGTGGGTCCGCCAAAGCGAGTGCCATTCTCTATCATAACATGAGGGGTATATGTCGACATATACGCAGGAGCATTTGGTTTACTTAACAAGGCTATCAAAACAGTTTTGGGCCTTGGGGCATAGGTTGGGGCCGGGGCATGGAGATGCCACACCAACAACAAGAGTCACATAGAGATGTGATTAGCAAGGAGTGGCTTACCGATGTTATTAATATTCTAGCAGTGATGCCAAAGCTCACTAGAAAATTAATTAACATGTGGATCTTGACCCAATACGTAACCTAGAGGGAAGGTGGAAAATACGTAATGGGAGTCTAATGTTAAATTGTTTAACAATAGACATAGCATAAACATTGTGCTAAACTTTGCTTTTTCTTTGTAGAATAAATGGCGGCTAATACTACACCTAGTACCTTTAATTTGCGATCTATTCTCGAAAAGGAAAAATTAAATGGAACAAACTTTATGGATTGGTATCGCAACTTGAGAATTGTTCTCAAGCAAGAGCGTAAGGAGTACGTTCTTGAAGTACCCTATCCCGAGGATTTGCCAACTAATGCCACCGCAACGCACGGAGGGCTTATGAGAAGCACACTAATGATGCCCTAGATATAAGCTGTCTCATGCTTGCTACAATGTCCCCGAGCTTCGAAGCAATATGAGAGCAGCGATGCTCACACTATTATTCAGGGACTGCGTGGCATGTTTGAGAACCAAGCTCGGGCCGAGAGGTTCAACACCTCAAAGTCCTTGTTTGCGTGCGAGCTTGTTGAGGGAATCCCGTCGAGTCCGCATGTGATAAAGATGATTGGCTACATTGAGAGTCTGGAAAAACTGGGTTTTCCCCATAGCCAAGAGTTGGCTACTGATGTGATTCTCCAGTCGCTCCCTCCGAGCTTCGAGCCATTCATATTAAACTATCACATGAACAATATGGATAGAACCTTGGCTGAATTGCATGGGATGCTAAAGACAGTGAGGAAAGTATCCAGAAAAACGGTCATCATGTGATGATGATGCAGAAGGCAAAGCGCAAACAACTGTCAAGAAACTTTGCACCAAGAGGAAGTTAACTCCCGATGAGATCGCGAGTGCCTCCAATGCAAAGAAGGGCAAGAAGGGGTCGGCGGCATCAGATGCCGTTTGCTTCTACTGCAAGGAGACAGGCCACTGGAAAAGGAACTGCAAGAAGTACATGGAGGATCTCAAGAAGAAGCAAAGTACAACTTACGCTTCGGTATTAATGTTATAGACATTAATCTTGCTACTTCACCTACGACTCTTGGGTATTTGATACCGGATCGTAGCTCATATTTGCAAATCGTTGCGGGGAATGAGAAGAAGTAGAGGATTGAGAAGGGGCGAGGTGAACTGCGCGTCGGCAATGGAGCAAGCGTTGCTACGTTCTTTGTCGGCACGATACCACTTCATCTACCTTCGGGATTAGTTTTGGAATTAAATAATTGTTATTGTGTTCCAACACTATGTCAAAACGTTATTTCCGCTTCATGTTTGCAAGCGGAAGGATATGATTTTAGATCAATGAACAATGGTTGTTCAATATATCTCGAAATATGTTCTATTTTCATGCTCCATTGGTGAATGGATTATACGTTTTGAATCTTGAAGCGTCTCCCATCTATAACATTAATACAAAAAGGCAACTCTCTAATGATATAAACCCCATGTTTATCTCGGCATTGTCGCTTAGGCCATATAAATAAGAAACGCATGGAGAAGCTCCATAAGGATGGATTGCTTCACTCTTTTGATTTTGAATCATTTGAGACATGTGAGTCTTGTTTACTTGGTAAGTTGACAAAGGCACCTTTCACGGGACATAGTGAGAGAGCAAGTGACTTATTGACACTCGTACATACCGATGTATGTGGACCAATGAGCTCAACGGCCGAGAGGTGGTTATCAATACTTCATTACCTTTACCGATGACTTTAGTAGATATGGTTATATCTACTTAATGAGGCATAAGTCCGAATCCTTTGAAAAGTTCAAAGAATTCTAGAATGAAGTACGAGAATCATTTAGGGAAAACAATCAAGTTTCTACGATCGGATCGTGGAGGGAATACTTGAGCCAAGAGTTTGGTAATCATCGAAAGATTGTGGAATTGTTCCACGTTGACTCCGCCAGAACTCCGCAATGGAACGGAGTGTCCCAACGGAGAAATCGCACCTTGTTGGACATGGTGCGGTCGATGATGAGCCAAAGTGATCTTCCGTTATCTTTCGGGGATATGCTCTTGAAACATGCGCTCACACTAAATAGAGTTCCATCTAAGTCGGTTGAAAAGACACCATATGAGATATGGACAGGGCAACCCCTAGTTTGTCTTTTCTCAAAATTTGGGGATGCGAAGCTTATGTAAAACGTTTGATCGACAAGCTCACACCCAAATCGACAAGTGCTTCTTTGTGGGATATCCTAAGGAAACTAAGGGATATTACTTTTATAATCGGGAACAAGGCAAAGTGTTTGTCGCCCGACACGGTGTCTTCTTGGAGAAAGAGTTTCTTTCAAGAAGGGTTAGTGGGGAGCGGTGCATCTTGAAGAAGTTCAAGAAACACCAGAAAATGTTTCGCGATCACGAACGACAACGGGAGGTGCGAAGTGTTGCGCCACCGTTGTAGATACACCAGCCCCACGAGGTCGAAAGATCACGTCGTGCACCCGACAGTACACAAGAACAATGTGATATATTGTTGTTGGACAACGCTGAACCTAAGACCTATGAGGAAGCGATGGTGGGACCCGATTCCAACAAGTGGCTTGGAGCCATGAAATCCGAAATAGAATCCATGTACGACAATCAAGTTTGGAACTTGGTTGATCCACCTCATGGTGTCAAAACCATTGAGTGTAAATGGGTTTTTAAGAAAAGGCCGATATGGATGGAAATGTTCACATCTATAAGGCGCGATTGGTGGCGAAAGGTTTTAAACAGATTCAAGGAGTTGATTATGATGAAACCTTCTCGCCCGTCGCAATGCTTAAATCTATTCGGATTATCCTAGCGATTGCTGCATATTTCGATTATGAGATATGGCGGATGGATGTCAAAACGGCTTTCCTGAATGGAAACCTAAGCGAGGATGTATACATGATACAACCTCGGGGTTTTGTCGATCCAGAATCGCTGGAAAGATATGCAAGCTACGAAATCCATTTATGGATTGAAGCAAACATCTCGGAGTTGGAATATTCGTTTTGATGAAGTAATCAAAGGGTTTGGTTTCATCAAAAATGAAGAAGAGGCCTGCGTTTACAAAAGGTCGAGTGGGAGCGCAATTGTAATTCTAATCTTATATGTGGATGACATATTACGATTGGAAATGATATCCCTATGCTAGAATCCGTCAAGTCTTCATTGAAAAATAGTTTTTCCATGAAAGACTTAGGGAGGCAACATACATATTGGCATTCGGATCTATAGAGATAGATCCAAGAGGCTAATTGGATTAAGCCAAAGTACATACATTGACAAGGTGTTGAAAAGGTTCAACATGCATGATTCCAAGAAAGGTTTCTTGCCCATATCACATGGCATTAATCTTAGCAAGAATCGGTGCCCTCGGACACATGATGAGCGGAATAAGATGGGTATGGTTCCATATGCTTCGGCAATTGGATCCATCATGTATGCCATGCTTTGTACACGTCCGGATGTCTCGTACGCTTTGAGTGCTACGAGCAGATACCGCTCGATCCGGTGAAGGTCACTGGATGCCGTAAAGAATATCCTTAAGTATTTGAGAAGAACTAAGGATATGTTCCTAGTCTATGGAGGTGAAGAAGAGCTCGTTGTAAGTGGTTACACCGATGCTAGCTTCCAAACGGACAAGGATGATTATAGATCGCAATCGGGTTCGTGTTCGCCCGAACGGAGGCGCGATCACTGGAAGAGTTCCAAGCGGGATACGTTGCTGATTCTACAACGGAGTCCGAGTACATTGCTGCTCAAGCCGCAAAGGAGGCGTTTGGATCAAGAAATTCATTTCGAGCTTGGTGTGATGACTAGTACGACTGGTCCAATGTCTCTCTATTGTGATAATAGTGGAGCCATTGCGCAAGCCAAGGAGCCGAGGTCACATCGAAGTCCAAACACATACTTCGGCTATATCATCTCATCCGCGAGATTGTGGACAGAGGTGATGTCAAGATATGCAAAGTGCACACGGATCTCAACATAGCCGATCCGCCGACAAAACCTCTCCCTCGGCGAAGCATGAGGCGCACACAAGAGCAATGGGTATTAGATACTTACATGATTGACTCTAGTGCAAGTGGGAGATTGTTAGTGATATGCCCTAGAGGCAACATGGAGATGTTGGATATCACGTCAATGTTTATGTATTTATGAATAAAGTGTTATTCGGTTCCATGAAATAGACATCTTGTATTGATCAATAAGTTCGTGACTTATTTATGAGACTCTATATGTATGAATCTATTTCTAAACGATCCTCGATCATATGTCATATTGTTGGAACAAATATGATTCTAAGATCGGCATGTTTATTGATTGATGATCATGTCTCATAGATCATGGGTATGGAGATACCAAATCAATAGACATGGACATATGTGTTGGAGAACACATTGTTGGATAGACCCACCATGAGACACTACGGAATTAATGTGCCATTAGTTGGTCTCGGTAGTGTTGGTACAAAGTCCTTAGACCGAGATCACCATGGATTCCAACATGTGTAGTAGCCTACTTTGGGACTACCAAACGCTATTCAAGCGGGTAGTTATAAAGGTAGTTTTCGGGTTTGCTATGAAACATGGAGTGGGATGTGAGTGATCAAGATGGAATTTGCCCCTCCTTTGGAGAGATATCTCGGGCCCCTCGAGGTAATGGATTATGGAAATGCATGGCCATGCTAAGTTGATTGAGGAGTCAATCAACGGATAGATAATCCAATACGGTTCGAGTGAATGGTTAAGCTATTGAAGGGATGGCACACATCTTGCCTATAGCTTAACCGGTATCGTGAGGCAAAGGGATTTTGTACACATTACAGGTTCGAGCCGATATTATATTCTTGTATACTATGGTGTCAATATGTGCTGCTAGGCGCCGTATTGATGACAGTCGGCTGAGTTGGACTCGAGCCGACGATCGGCTAAGTTAGACTATAGCCGAAACCGAGTATACCTGAACCTACGGGTCGCACGCTTAAGGGGATAGAATAGATATTCGAGTTGGACTCGGATACGGCTCGATCGGATAGGGATCCGATCGGATAGAGTCCTATGGGCTTACGACGTATGGGCAGCCAACTCTATGAGATACGGATGAGATCCGATTCAAAATAGAGTCCTAATCGGCCACTAGTCCCAGTCGGCCAACTCTATATAAAGGAGGGAGGGGTGGAGAGCTGCATAGATGTCAATTGCATCGCGTGCAACAGAAGTCGTCGAGATCAATCTCCACGGAAACCCTCCCCACTTTCGAGCCAAACCCTAGCCTTGCATCGCGTGCTAGCACACGGGTGTACGGCGTTTTGTCCCCGGACGTGTGGATACCGGTAGAGGCGCTGCTACGTTGCGCGCTGTTGATCGGCTTCGGATCGGCTGCATTCGGAGCGATTGGCTGTGGTGGAATAGGCTGCGGTCGGGCGCATCGGAGCGAGGCGTGAGAACGCGGCCGGACGACTCGAATCGGCTACACTGTTTCGGATCGGATTGCCCTGATTGGCTATTCCGCTGCAATCTACTCCAATCGGTAACGATCTATCGGCCCTTACTTGCAAGTGTTCTTGGTTTGCGCGGTAAAAGTTTTTGTTTTCGGCTAGCGTAGCCTACGCGTAACCCTTCATAGCTTACTTACAAACAACCTATCGCAAATTCGGTTTGGGATTAAAACGGATATATCGTCTCCTTTATCTTTTAAAACCCAATGCTAATGGATTTTTTATTAGTTTGAAAAACAATTTTGGCTGACTGTTGACATAAAATATTTGCCGTTTGTATGACGGTATGAAAGATTTGCTTCACTTCAGTGCAGGCCCTATTGAAATCGAGTTCAATACATGTCAGTTAGTTTGATAAACAGAAATGTTAAATTACGATTGCTAATCGGCCGTTGGGCCGATAAGATATCGTGTTGTCCAGCCGATAATCTTACCAACCGAATCCACTAAAATCACGTCGTGAATTCCATCTTTGACTTGGCCTTGACTAATGAAAACTGTCAAATTTTGTCAAATTTTGTCGTTAACACATGCCTCCCTTTGGAGTATTGATAGACATGCTTGAGAATTCTCTTGTACAACCCATTTAACTCCATCGACCTATTAGGTCATCGTGCCAATCAGCCCAACTTGGTTGCCATGGTCTTCTAGGCACCGTGCGATATAAATATTCTTGGTCTTCACCGTCATCATCACCCATGCAGCCACTCCTTCGTTCTCCATGCCAGTGACTCCTTCCTCTCTCTCCTCCGTCTCTGACATCTCCAAGCAAGCTTCTTCAAGGAATAAATTCATGTGCTGCATCAAAAAATGGCCACCACTATTGAAATCCCCGCAGTAAGAAACCCCAAAAACCCTTCTTTTTCTTGATTCTTACTGCATTATGCAGATTTCACCTAGGTCTTCCTTTAACTTCGCACCCCACTTTCTTCATGTTCTTTGTGTTCTTCATCTTTTATTGTTTAGTTTACTATAGCACTTGAGAAATCAACTAGTCATTCCTGTAGCCGGTCAACCACCTTTTTATAACCTGGGGCTGATGGGCAATGAAGATCCGATTGAGTTTATCAATTCCGAAACCAACAGAATCCCCTTGAAACAATCTAGCCCTTATATATCAGATTGGCATCTAAGCTTCACATCTTGGCCAATAGAACTACCGGGGTGGATGAATTGGTATCGGAGAATGTTGCCTACAAAACATCAATTCTGGTCCAATATCAGCTTAGCTTTCTCTAGCTGAAATGGAAAAAAGATGAATTTTTCATCGTATCGGCTAGTTATTTTTGGTCCGATACTCTAAATGTCTTTTTGTTTAATCATGGGCCGATGACTCCGACATTAATGGATGTGGACATGCTTATTGGATTTAACATCTCTTCATCGACCAGCTTTATTAGTCTGAGAATCAAGTGTGCTAACAAGCTGGAAATGAAAGTTGCAAGAGGTTGGTCAGGCTACATTGCTAAACATGCCAAGATAGGTTCGATTTATGATCGGGAACACATAGTTTTTCTCAACCTCTTGCTAGAATGATTTGTCTTTGTGGGGTCTCCTCCAGAGAGGTCAACTCCCACAATACCACATAACCTCCCAGGAGTCCGGTTATGCGTGAGATAGTACAGATACAAGAACTTCGTATATTATTACAAACTATTAATGTTTAAGTACAAACCATACAATACAAGAAAGTCGCGACACTTTTACAGGGATAGCCCGAGTGTAAAGTCGACCTAAAAATCGTACTCGTCTTCCCAGTCCTCTAGGGTACTTGAGAGTTCTTCATCTGCTTCGGGGTTTCCTAAAAATGTTATATGCAAGGATGAGTACCAATGGTACTCAGCAAACCAAACTGAATTCAACTACATATGGACAAATATGCCTGATAACTTAAAATAAAATATGAATTATAAATGTATTCTTTGCATGATGATATATCCTATCCTTCATTTAGAATATTTTATGTGGACATCTGTCACGCCCAGAAATTCATACCAGAATTTCCGCAGCTAACTTGTGCATTAAATTCTCGTCCAGGCATCAACCGAGGTACACAAATCGACATTATTGATAATACAGAAGTCACGTCTTAGAAACAGTATAAAAGAGTTACAAAAATGCAATGGAAAAGAAAAACTAACTGACTTAAGCTAAACTTGACTCGAGCGAAGCGAAACACCAACACCACAGCTAACCCTTGACGGCTAATAAGCCTACACTTCTTCGAAGACTTCCTCGACTTCTGAAGGGGGAAAATAGAGCAAGACTGAGTACAACCACTATACTCAACAAGTCATACCGGAAGAGGAGGTATGATGCAGGATAGATATCAAGGAAAGGGATAACATGCTCAATTTGCATAAATAGCATTTCAGAAACAATAACAGTTGAAAGCAATAAAACATTAGTAATAATTAAGCAATATTAAATAAACAATGTCTAACGTTAAACCACGTTGCAACAGGCCCATCCATCCATCTGTACTAGTCAGGTCCCAACAGTTCATTCATGTAAATAAGTGAGACTAATCAAGGTGAATCTGGTCGATCGCCCGTAACCGTGGGCACGGCTATTCAAATAGTTTTACTCTGATAAGAGGTGTACAACTATACCCACAAGACACAATCCCACGACACGTTACCATGTGCCGGAGTACCACCACGATACCCTGGAAAGGAGCTGTGGCAGGACCCTTCACATAACCCTCTCTAACCAATCGTACCACACCAAGGTTTCGCCTCCACTCCCATCGGGGTAATGGGCAGCCCCCTCTCGTGCTGCGGTGAATCCGGAAGCCGATCAACCCTTAAAACCGGGGCCGACCCAACTCCATCACACCCACCCTCACTAGGGTATGTCGGCTAGAGACAACTATGCTACAGACCCAACCATTACTCATGCTGGCTTGTGGTATGCATGGTAATTCTTTTATGGTTTCCCGAGAACCGGTCCTTAATTATCATGAGCATGCTAACTAATATCCAACCATGTGCTCACGACCCACCATTGTCATATTTTAGTATTATTAAAATAGAGTCACAAACTTGACATCATCTGAGAATTAGTCTCTAATATAATAATTGATTAATGTGATCTCCCTTAAGTGAGCTAGTTGAGCTAAGCATGGTCTAAACCAATGTATAGTCATATTGAACCCAAGTTAATAATGGTATAAGATATACAATCCCTATGGTTGAGTACAATAGGTAAAAATAATCCCCTGAAATGACATTCTAAAACATATGTAGTATTTGAGAGAAATGAGATATTAATTAAAATAGGTACAATATGATCAATGTAAAGTATGACTTGCCTTGCTCTGGAGACTGGGAACTTCGCCGACTACTTCGAGGTAGAAGGACTCGCCAGAAAACCGGAATCTACACGACAAACAAAGCACTCAACAATACACCCTAGAAGTCTACTAAAACAGAACTAAAAAGTATTTTTAATGGATTCTTGACATTTTTTGGATTTAATGAAATTTGAATTGACTAAAACGGAGCCCGGATTAAAAAGATATAAATTTTAGAAGTTTAATTGCGATTTTTAAACTAAACACAAAAGACTAAATTAATTATTGCGCAATTAAGTCCCGGGATGACGTCGGCTTGCGCGGGCGGTAGGCGCGTCGTCGCATGAAGCGGCGCGATCGGGCTAACGTTAGCTAGAGGTGGCGTCGCGCGAAGTCAGCACTAGGGCTCACGTCAGCGTCTGCTGACGCAAGCGGCGCGGCCGGCTCGGTCCATGGTGGACTGAGTCCACGACGGGAGGCGAAGGGGTGGTCGGGCGGACACGCGGCGCTCCCCAATTGGCCGGCGCAAGCGACGGCTCGGATTGGGACGCGTGGCGCCCATCGAGCGACGGTGGCCGATCGGACGGTGGGGCGAGGCCGCGGGATCGGGCGGCTTGGATGCGCCCGATCTGGTCGATCGGACGGCACGGGAGGGTCGATGACTAGGGTTAGGGTTTTTGTGGGCGCGGCAGCTTGAGCTCGCCGGCCATGGCCGCACGACGGCTGGCCGGGCTTCGGCGATGTGGGAAACGGTGGCGGCGGGCGGCGACGGAGCTCGGGAGATGGCGCGACGAAGAGCGCCGCGGCTCGGGATGGCTTGGGATGGCTAGGGACAACGGCAACACGGGAAAACCGAAGGGGAGGAGCGGCGGCGAACTCACCGGAGATGGGAAAGACGACGGCGGCGGCAACAATTTTGGGGCTAAAAGACATCGGAGCAAAAGGAGAAACACATGGCGACAGCGAGGGGATTTTATAGGGGCAGATAGAGATTTGATTGCACACGGGATAAGTGTGAATTCCTCGCCGAAGCAATCGGACTTGGAGAGAGAGAGAGAGAGAGAGCAAAAATGGAGGCTGCGGTTTGCGTGTGGATATGGCCGCCTTGGCGTGCGCGAGATGCGGGGGCGGGTGCGGCGGCTCAGGCTCGGGCCCGATGTGGGTCCGACGTGGCGCAGGGGCGCGCGAAGGTTGCGGGGGCGGTGGCGCGCATGGCGGCGGCGGTGGCTTGGGCCGCCGGGGCAGGAAAGGCAGCCCGACAGGTGGGGCCCACCTGTTGGTGCCCGTGGGCGCAAGGGACGCCTGACAGACTTTGGCGCGCGGCGGCCGAGCACTTGGGCCGCTCGGCCCAAGGCCGGAGGAAGAGGGGAGGCCGGCGGGGAAAGCAACTAGGCCGACGGCCCGGCTAGGGGAAAAAAGGGCGGGAGCCGTCCGGGCCGTATGAGAAGTCATACTTCAAAATTATCCTTGCCTTGATCGCCCCACAACTGGTTCTTTTCTTCTTCTTGACATCAGCTTGAGAAATTGCTCTTCCTTGGCCTTGACTTCTTTATCAGACATTGTGGGTCCCACAAGTCATGTAAACAACCGTGAGGTCCCACCAGGCGTGCCAAAAATGTGTTGACACGAAAAATTAACACGCCGGCCTGGGAGATCTCCTTAGCTCCAGTGCAGGTCCTATAATCGATGAAGCGCGGGCGTGCCAGTCAGTTTGATCCTGTCACTGACAAGATATACAAAATAGCAGAGCATAAATCATATCGTCCGATCTGTTGACAGCTGATTGTGTGATCCTAGCCGATGCCAATGTCCAGATAACTCGTCGGCTGAAACCCCGACGAAACCCTTATTGGTAGCCATCAGGCAGGCTAGAGACTACGGTTCTAATCATGACTTAGTAGGTCAAACTGAATTGATGCAGCACTAAGTATGAAAAGAAATGCAATATCTAGACAATCAAGCCTTTGACTAATTTTCAGGGTGGTAGATGACTAACCTAATCTAATCTAATATAACGATTTAGCCGATATTGGCAGAAACCCTAAAACGAGAGACAGCCGATAGAGCTAAATCGAGATACTAGGACTAGATTAACAGAGGCATATAATAAGACCGGCTAACCCTCCGATGAGACATTAGCATGAACCTATCGGCTTAACAAGACTTAGATTACCGATGACAATCTAGTAGGTCGGACCTAACCGATGCAGCACGAGATTGCATATGATAATCTAATACTCGACGAGACGATAGATCTTTCTAATGTGATGGATATAACAGGTCTACCTAAAGCAACATTACGTTTACAGAAACATCGACTTGATCAGAATATCGGACCTAACCGAGAAAGTCCTAACTAAGCCGATGTATCTATGAACGGTAACTAAACTAAAGATAGATACGATATACCTGGGCCGGCGGGACCTTGGACTTACCCCTTTGCCGGAGATCGAAGCCGATGCAGCCCCGCGTCAGGTGCCAAGTCTCGCCGGATGATGAACAAAGTAGAAAAGATAAAAGGTGGTGATGCGCCGAATTGTATTGATCGAGGATGAGTTACATGAACCCCGGGCTTACAAATTTATTCCCATGGGCTAACAGAGAAATAGAGATCCTAACAGATTACAAATCCAAACTTTCCTAAAGATAAAAGGAAACAAACCGGATCCTTACCGGATACTAACACACTTTCCTAAAGATAAAATAGGAAACTAACAAACTCTTCCTAATTAATAGATACAATTACCTTTTTAGGACTCTATCCTTATATGGAAATCCTCATGAAGCACATCATCTTGATCCGACGATGTCTTCAATGTGGTCATACCGGAATCAACTACATCGGCTTGCCTTATCTCATTCGGTACCCGACGGACACCTTAGCCGATTCGGACTCCGGGGCTTACCAAATTTTGGAGTTAACAGGGGGAAAAACGGAAAAAGTGGAAAAAGGGTTTTGGAACTTAATTAAATTGCATATTTCTTATTTAATTGGTCAAAAATACTTAGAGTGCTCTAAAAATTCCCGTAAAAATTCTGTTAGTGTATTTTGACACGTAGAATTTAAGAAAAATCCTACCATGCCATTTCCATTTATTAAATATATTTTAAAATTAATTATTGACTCCAGATTAATTTCAGAAATTTTGATTATTTCAGGGTAAATTATTTAAGCGATTTAGGGGCAAAACTCGGGGTGCGACAAACCTACCCCCCCTTAAACGGAATCTTGACCCCGAGATTCGATGGCACTAGCGAAGAGGTGCGGGTGCGCGGCCTTCAACTCATCTTCTCTTTCCCAAGTAGCTTCTTCTTCGAGTGATAAGTCCACCGAACTTTGCGAATCTAATAACCTTGTTCCGAGTCCTTCTCTCACTAGTCTCAAGGATACGAGCAGGTCTCTCCACATACACGAAGATACACATAATCCCCTGCTTCAAAAGCGAGATCTCTTCGACGATTGTCTGCGTAGCTCTTCTGTCGAGATTGCGCAATTCTCAATCTTTCCCGAATTGTTCGGACTTTTTCTTCTACTTCACTTATCACTTCTGTGCTAAACAATTGACGCTCACCAGTCTGATCCCAAAAAAGGGGTGTGCGGCACTTTCGTCCATACAATGGCCTCATACGGTGCCATTTGAATGCTCGCTTGATAACTGTTGTTATAGGAGAATTTTGTATAAGGCAAACTCTTGTCCCATGCTTTACCAAATTCAAGCGCATATGCTCTCAACATGTCTTCCAGAATTTGATTCACTCTCTCCGTTTGACCATCTGTTTGCGGATGATAGGCTGTACTGAAATTCAAACGGGTACCAAGCTCTTCTTGCAACTTCTTCTAGAACTTGGAAGTAAACTGACTTCCTCGGTCAGACACAATCTTCTTAGGCACACGATGTAAACACATGATTCTAGCAAGGTATAGCTCTGCTAGCTTCTTTCCCGAGTAGGTAGTATGCACTGGTATGAAGTGAGCCACCTTCGGGAGTCGATCCACAACTACCCAAATTGAATCGTACCCTGACTAGGTGCGGGGTAAACCCGTGATGAAGTCCTTTCCAATTCCTTCCCATTTCCACTCCGGAATTTGGAGGGGTTGCAACAATCTTGCGGGCCGTTGATGTTCTGCCTTGACCCGCTGACAAACATCACAAAGTGCGACAAATTCAGCTATTTCTCTCCTCATACTGACCCACCAAAACTTCTTTTTAAGATCTTCATACATCTTTGTACTACCCGAAGATTGAATATTGGGTCTGATGAGCTTCCATAAGGATCAGCTTCTTCAATTCTTTATCCTCTGGCACACACAATCTCTTTCCCATCCAAATTTTTCCATGCTCGTCTTCTGTAAAGTTGCGAGCTTTTTTGACTTTCATGTTCTTCTTGAGTTCAGCCATCTCGGATCTGATGCCTGAGCAGCCCGAATTTGGTCAATGAGAGTGGGTTGAGCTTCCAGAGCGGCCACAACATCAAAATCCACAAGATGTAGATTCAGGCGCTCAAATTATTGCTATAACTAGTTGCACATTCTTTCTACGTTGATGGTGTTGCAGTAACTCTTCTGGCTCAAAGCATCTGTTACCACATTAGCTTTGTCGGGATGGTAATGTATCCCCAAATCATAATCCTTGATCAATTCCAACCATCTTCGTTGACGAAGGTTCAAGTCCGGTTAGGTGAAGATATACTTGAGACTTTTATGATCTGTATACACTTCACAACGATTGCCAATTAGGTAGTGTCGCCAGATCTTCAAGGCATGAACCACTGCGGCTAATTCCAGTTCATGAGTTGGATAGTTGTTCTCATGTGGACGCAACTGAAAAGAAGCATATGCGACCAGTTTGCCTTCTTGCATAACCACACACCCCAGCCCTTGGCGGGATGCATCACAATAAACTTGGAAATCTTTTGCTGGATCTGCCAGTATCAAGACTGGTGCAAGACACCAACTTCCTCTTAAGCTCTTCAAAACTCTTGTTACATTCCGCTGACCACTTGAATTTCTCATCTTTCTTCAATAATTGAGTCATCAGCTTTGCAATTTTGGAGAAACTCTCAATGAAGCGGTGGTAATAACCCGCAAGTCCAAGAAAACTTCGGATCTGCGTAACTGTTTTTTGTGGAGTCCACTTGGTAACTGACTCTACATTGGACGGATCCACTGCTACTCCTTGAGCATTCACAATGTGGCCGAGGAACTGCACTTCCTTTAACCAGAAAACATACTTGCTAAACTTGGCGTAGAGTTGATCATCCCTTAACTTCTCGAGCACTAACCGAAGATGATGCTCATGTTCTTCCTTGGTCTTGGAGTAGGTCAAAATGTCCTCAATGAACACCACGACAAATTTGTCCAAGAATTCCATAAACACCTCGTTCATCAGATTTATGAAGAAGGCCGGTGCATTGGTCAATCCAAAAGACATGACCGTACACTTATACAGACCGTACCGAGTGATGAAAGCGGTCTTGGGAATGTCCTCTTCCCGAATTCTCAACTGATGGTAACCTGATTGCAGGTCTATCTTGGAGAATACCTTTGCCCCTTGAGTTGATCAAACAAATCGTCAATCCGTGGTAGAGGATACTTGTTCTTGATAGTGACTTCATTGAGTGCGCGATAATCGACACACATCTTCTTAGTCTTGTCTTTCTTCTCCACAAATATCACCGGAGCACCCCAAGGCGACGTGCTCGAGCGGATATAACCTTTATGCAACCGTTCATCCACTTGCTTCTTGACTTCTGCCAACTCGTTGGCTCCCATTCTATACGGTCTCTTGTGAGTTGGGGCGGTCCCGGGTACTAGATCAATCCGGAATTCAATATCTCTTTCTGGTGGCATCTGGGTTAAATCTTCTAGGAAAACTTCAGGGTATTCTTTGACTATGAAGATATCTTCTAATTTCATAGGGATCTTTGCTTCTACTTCAGATGATTCCCCAGTAGAACCATGATTCAAACTTGCTACAGTCCTGGCTTGCATGGGAGAACGAAAAACAATCTCTTCTCCTTTCCCATTGATTAAAGTAATTGTGCGACTTGCGCAGTCAATCACTCCCTTATGTCTTGACAACCAATCCATCTAAAGAATGACATCTAGGCCTTTGGATTGAAGAAGGATAAGGTTGGCCAGAAATTTGGATCCTTGGATCTCTATTGCCATGGAGGGACAGTACTGAGCTGTGTCCAAATGGTTTCCAGGGGTTTGAACCCGCATAGGTATCTTAAGTTCCACTACTGATAACCCATGTGTCCCCACAAACTGCTTTGAAATAAAAGAATGCGTAGCACCAGAATCAAATAATACTATAGCAGGAGTGAGATTCACAGGAAACGTACCCAGTATAACTTTGGGAGTGGTATGGCAATTATTTTTTGTATAAACTTCTTTGCTTGGCATGGCCTATTTATAGAACTTAAAGTCGGTTTGAAGCTTGGATGACGCCGGCGATCATGGCGGTCGTGCAAAGTCGGTTTGTTGTGGATAAATTTGATGACAACGATGGGCCAATTAGATGTTGCCACTTGCTCAAGAATATGGCGGTGGCCGAGGTCGGTTGCCTAGCTCTAGTGGGCGAGGCCGACGCTCATGGCTTGGCGGCCTAAGCGGCGGCAGCCATGGTTTGGGCGAGCAAGGGAGGTAGAAGAAGGAAGGAAGGAATGAAGAAGAAAAGGAAGATAAAGAAAAGGAAAAAGGTAAAAATGAAAATTGGAAAAAAATAAAACAAAAGGAAAGAAAAATTTTAGGGAAAATTTTAGAAATAATTTGATTTAGAATTGAAAATCAATTAAGCTCAATTTTAGGAATTTTTCTCAAATTAAAAGTAAAACTTGAGTTTTTCAAAAATAGAGAATAAGGATTTAATTGATGTTTGATTTTTAAATTAGGATTAGAGAAAATTTAGAAAGAATTTATTTTAAGGTTTAAAATTAATTTAAATTCAATTTTTGGAAATTTCTTTGAATTAAGGATTATTTTGAGATTTTTCAAAAATAAGGGCATGAATTAATAAATTTGGGTTTTTAAATTAAAATAAGGAGAATGAATAAAAATGCAAATAGATTTTAAGAGATTTTAAATGTTTTAAAAATATAACACACAATAAATTTATTTGTAAAAATTTTCTACATCAATTTGAGTATTTTAAAAGTGTGATTTTGGGATTTTACAGTCTTATATAGATCAACTTTGGGACCAACAGCCAATCTGCAAGACATAGCTCAAGCTCTTGTCGATGGCAAGATAATAACTTTGGGGAAATATCTCTTGGGAGCCACTTATCATCTACTCCATCAAGCATCGGCAAAGCTATTGACCGGCCAACCCGTTGGTCATATCAAAGGTCCATGATGATCCATTCAATTATACACCATTGAAGTAGCAGAAAGGCCTCCTCTCGAGTAATGTACTTTTCTAGCCAATTATGCAGAATACACTTATCCTACTCGTCGTTGATGCATGTCTTCAGGGGAAGCAGCATCGGCCTATCCTGGGAGCAAACTCACTCCTGGTGATATTAGATTCTGGTTTGATCACTTCTATCATGGATTCCCCGAGGATGCCAGAATGTGGTACACTTATGAAGATATATACACCTTCGAGCTTCCATCCAACATCAACCCCAATAACATCAACTCCGATGAGCAAGCCAGAGAAATTTTCATATCAGCTATTTCTCCTTGCATTCTTCCAACTAGGATATCAATTGGACACCTTTCCCACATTTCATATGAGTTTTATCATCCATTAGTTGCGGCTCGCCAACTAGGCTTTGGTCAAACTAAAATCGACTTATACTTCATCAACAAAATCCTATCCCGAGGCCTAGTTTCCTTGGCTCTTGAATTCGATCGCTTGATGTTGATTGATGGACCCTCCTTGGACCACTTGAAGACTTTGATTCCCATGCCTCAAGCTGTCGGCCATGGTCTCGATGGTGGGGTGAATGGAAACAACATATCTTTAATCTCCCAGCATCTAGCTTCCTTGCTCTACTCAGTTCTGAATTTGCAACCGATGTTGAGGTATACTCTCATTTTTACTATCCCTAAATACATGCCTTGCATTACTTACCCATCTCCTTTATCCAGGCTACCAACACAGATCCTCCAACCATCAGTATCACTGGCCTCCCAATTGAATATGCTCCTGCATCGGCTATTTCAACACTTGGAGCTAGTGCACCTCTGCCATCGCTCTACTCGCAGGCCAAATCCGGAAGCCGATTATAAAAACAAAGAAGAGCTCCCAGAAGCTGATCCTGAATCGGCTGCTACTATGGATGAAGCCGTTGCTTCAGAAGAAATGGCCGAGGCAATCAAAGCAGCTACTGATACTATCCAAAATTCTGAAGGAGAAGCAACCGATGCACACATCACCGCCGATGACAATACTGACAAAGAAATTGACGCGGCCAGTGACCAAGTAAGTGATATTCGAGTTACTCTAGAACTGTAGCAGGTGGCTGATTTGGATTCCAAAATTTCTGAGGCTTGATCTGATGTCTTCCTAATGTCATATGATGTGAGGAACTGTCACGCCCAGAAATTTATCCAAAATTTCCAGACTATTTGGTGTATTAAATCCATGTCCAGGATTGAACCAAGGTAAACAAAATGACAAATTAATACCAAGATTTAAACCATAATAAAGCGTAAATATACTTACAGAAGAGGCACTTAGTCCTCACACCCGAAAAAATAGCAGCAAAAAAAGGCGATCCTAGCGGGGCTTCAGCTCCACTCCATAGGCAAACTCAACTGGGGTCTGAGCTTGGTCCTCTAACTCCGTATTCAACTCAGAAGCGCTACACCTCTGAAAGGGGGAAGAATATGCAAGGCTGAGTACAACCACCGTACTCAACAAGCCACACCAAGGATGTAGACGTGCAAGGGAAGACAAAGGAAGGCTTGGGGCTATTTTGCGAAAAGGCGGTTGAAAAACATTTCTATGTAAAAAACCGTAAAATAGTTGATTAATTAGGTAAAGATTAAACATCCACTGAACAACACTACAACCATGTTGAACAGGCCCAACCATACCACCTGAACTAAACCAAATTATTAAGCCAATTTATTAAGGGTGAGACTAATCATGGTGAATCTGGTCGATCGCCAATAACCGTGGGCTCGACTATTCGAATAGTTTTACTCTCATCAGAGGTGCACAACTTTACCTACAAGACACGATTCCACACATATTGTCATGCCCCGAAGTATTGCCATGATACTGCAAAGGGGAAAATCGTGACAAGACCCTTCACATAACCAAGCGCACCACACCTCGAGTTTCGCCCACCCCTTGAAAGCGCAAGCGGTCCCCGTAGTGCCACGGTGAATCAGGTAGCGAGCATTTACCTTGGCATTGCAACTCCATCTGGAACCTCGCTTGGGAACATTGGCTAGGGAAGAGCTACCCTAGAAGTCTAGCAGTTGCCTATTCTTGCTTGTGGTAAGCACTATTAGTCTTCTAGGGTTTCCCATGAACCAGTCCTTAATTGTCATCAGTGCGACAATAAAAACCATGCACCCACAGCCCACCATTAAGTTATATTTTAGTTGGGTAATTACGACCAATAAAACATGGCCAGGTGTTTCAGATGCTAGAGTAACTAGTGTAATTATCCCATTTAATGAGCTAGTGGTAATTAAGCATGGCTAAGTATATAATTCTAGCAAAACTCAATATCAATGACTAAAGCTAGTCAGATTATCACCCAAGGTTGACAAAGGAATGGATAACAAGTAATATGACACATCCAAGCAGATAGGTACATCTATCATCCCATGTAACTAGCAATGTTAGTGATATGCCCTAGAGGCAACATGGAGATGTTGGATATCACGTCAATGTTTATGTATTTATGAATAAAGTGTTATTCAGTTCCATGAAATAGACATCTTGTATTGATCAATAAGTACGTGACTTATTTATGAGACTCTTTATGTATGACTCTATTTCTAAACGATCCCTGATCATATGTCATATTGTTGGAACAAATATGATTCTAAGATCGACATGTTTATTGATTGATGATCATGTCTCATAGATCATGGGTATGGAGATACCAAATCAATAAACATGGACATATGTGTTAGAGAACATATTGTTGGATAGACCCACCATGAGACACTACAGGAATTAATGTGCCATTAGTTGGTCTCAGGTAGTGTTGGTACAAAGTCCTTAGACCTGAGATCACCATGGATTCCAACATGTGTAGTAGCCTACTTTGGGACTATCAAATGCTATTCCGTAGCTGGATAGTTATAAAGGTAGTTTTCGGGTTTGCTATGAAACATGGAGTGGGATGTGAGTGATCAAGATGGAATTTGCCCCTCCTTTGGAGAGATATCTCTGGGCCCCTCGAGGTAATGGATTATGGAAATGCATGGCCATGCTAAGTTGATTGAGGAGTCAATCAACAGACAGATAATCCAATACGGTTCGAGTGAATGGTTAAGCTATTGAAGGAATGGCACACATCTTGCCTATAGCTTAATTGGTATCGTGAGGCAAAGGGATTTGTGTACACATTACGGGTTCGAGCCGATATTATATTCTTGTATACTATGGTGTCAATATGTGCTTGCTAGGCGTTGCTATTGTGGTCGGCTGAGTTGGACTCGAGCCGACGATCGCTAAGTTAGACTATAGCCGAAACCGAGTATACCTGAACCTACTGGGTCGCACGCTTAAGGGGATAGAATAGATATTCGAGTTGGACTCGGATACGGCTCGATCGGATAGAGATCCGATCGGATAGAGTCCTATGGGCTTACGACGTGTGGGCGGCCAACTCTATGAGATACGGATGAGATCCGATTCAAAATAGAGTCCTGATCGGCCACTAGTCCCAATCGGCCAACTCTATATAAAGGGGCGAGGAGTGGAGAGTTTTGGTATCGCGTTGAACCAGAATCCGCAGAAGTCGCCGAGATCAATCTCCACGGAAACCCTCCCACTTTCGAGCCAAACCGTAGCCTTGCATCGCGTGCTAGCACACGGGTGTTCGGCGTTCGTCCCCGGACGTGTGGATACCGGTAGAGGCGCGCTACGTTGCACGCCGTTGACCGGCGTGGAGGAATCGGCCGGTCGAGCGCATCGGAGCGAGGCGCAAGAACGCGGTCAGACGACTCGGTGAATCGGCTACATCTGCGAATCGGCTGATTGGCGAATCGGCTGTCCTCGGGTATCGGCTGTCGGCTTGCGGAAATCGGCTACACTGTTCCGGATCGGATAGCCCTGATTGGCTGTTTCCGCTGCACACTTCAATCGGTAACGATCTATCGGGACCGCCGTGTGCGTACCCCTTATAGGTCATCTCGATGCCAAATCTCTGCGATAGGTAGAAAACGTTTCTACGCCTAACTTATTTTTGCAGAGAATGCTTTGAGATGGTATGGCCCTATTGTATGTATGAGATGCATGTGATGCATGTAATATTCTTTCATATGTGCAATCCCTGTAATATTCTTTCATACGTGCAATGCTTGTAATATTCTTTCACGACCTACGAGTCGATGTAATCTTCAATTAGAGCTTCTATAGTAGTAGCTTAGTTTGAAGATATCAAGCATTTGGCACTCGGAAGAACGGTGATGAAGATGGAGATCCTCTACACCGACATGGAGATGGAGATCACCATGTGAAGGGGGCCATACTATTTCATTATATGCTATTATACCTGCTTTCATATATGTGATATGTTTGTTTGATAGGATAGCATCCCTCGCAAAATTAAGTAGTAAAGATGCCCTTCCAAACGTTGCACCCGTCACCGTTATGCTTGTCAATGGTGGGTCTGCCAAAGCAGAGTGCCATTCTCTATCATAACACGAGGGGGTATATGTTGGACATATACAGCAGGAGCGTTTGGTTGACTTAACAAAGCTATCAAAATAGTTTTGGGCCTTGGGGCATAGGTTGGCGCCGGGGCATGGAGATGCCACACCAACAACAAGAGTCACATAGAGATGTGATTAGCAAGGAGTTGCTTACCGATGTTATTAATTTTCTAGCAGTGATGCCAAAGCTCACTAGAAAATTAACTAACATGTGGATCTTGACCCAATACGTAACCTAGAGGGAAGGTGTAAAATACGTAATGGGAGTCTAATGTTAAATTGTTTAACAATAGACATAGCATAAACATTGTGCTAAACTTTGCTTTTTCTGTTGTAGAATAAATGATGGCTAATACTACACCCAGTACCTTTAATTTGCGATCTATTCTCGAAAAGGAAAAATTAAACGGAACAAACTTTATGGATTGGTATCGCAACTTGAGAATTGTTCTCAAGCAAGAGTGTAAGGAGTACGTTCTTGAAGTACCTTATCGGAGGATTTGCCAAATAATGCCACTTGCAACCGCCACGGAGAGCTTACGAGAAGCACACTAATGATGCCCTAGATATAAGCTGTCTCATGCTTGCTACAATGTCCCCTGAGCTTCAGAAGCAATATGAGAGCAGCGATGCTCACACTATTATTCAGGGACTGCGTGGCATGTTTGAGAACCAAGCTCGGGCCGAGAGGTTCAACACCTCAAAGTCCTTGTTTGCGTGCAGGCTTGTTGAGGGGAATCCCGTCAGTCCGCATGTGATAAAGATGATTGGCTATATCGAGAGTCTGGAAAAACTAGGTTTTTGTGGAGATTGTGGCAATCGGGTATCCACATGGCAAGCTTATCCGACTGGAGGTAGGGATAGATTGCGCCTGCTATATCTGTAAGCCGAACTTGACTTAGGTGTTACGGTTGCCAATAGAGATAAGGCAATCGGCCTATAGTCACGGTTTGGTAAGATTGAGGAAACCAACTTAGAATAAGATAGGGTTTCCGACTTGTAAACCCTTCCTCCCAAGACTATATAAGGGGGGTAAGGGGCGTCCCTTGAGGGATATCGGATTCTAGATCAGAGATTCCAAGAGGAGTTCAGCTTTTAGCTCTTAGCTTTAGATCACGAGATCAATAAAGACACTCGGCGGATCGAATCCACCGAAACAGGAGTAGGGTATTACCTCTCGAGAGGGCCTGAACCTGTCTAAATCTTCTTCTTCTTCTAACCCATTGTGCTTGGCGATCTTGACTGCGACCCCATAAAATATATTGCCGAAACCAAGTTTCGACAGTTGGCGCGCCAGGTAGGGGGCCGCGCGTCGAGACTTCTTCAACAATCTCGCCGACAAGCGTGATGGGATCTCCTTCAAGACTCGGCGACTTCGCCGCCAACTTCGTCGACGACTCCTCCCTCGACTCGGATTCGAACCAGTCGGAGGGAACAACCCACTCGGCGCCGTTCGGGCTCTCCAACAGCGCCGAGATCTTCGACAACATCTTGAAGACCAAGATGCGATCCACCTTCTCCGACGACGGACTTCACTCGGCGCCATTCGGATTACCGAATGCCGCCGAGATCTGCGCCAATCTTCTTGCCTCCCCGACGGAAGCAATCTACTCGGTGAAGACCTTTCGGTGCCGTTTGGGTTACCAAACGTCGCCAAGATCTACGATCAAGCTGCTCTCCCGAGTTGGCGAGGATCCACTCGGAAGAGCCTGATCCCCCAAGCTCAGGCTCGGATGGAGCGACCAGATCCGGTTACCCGGGATCAAGGGAGGTCGCTGTCATCCTCCCGTCCTTTGGCTCCTGTTCATCTTGAGCTCAACGGATACCTCAGCTCCGCCGGCTTCGACAATCTCTACGGCATCCCCTCGACGAAGCCGACAACTCCGACCGCCATATGGATGCGAGCCGAAGTGCTTCGACGTCCTCATGGCCGAGCCGGATGAGTCCGACTCAGCCATGGCCGAAGGCTTGCCGAAGAGGAGCGAGCGAGTGGAGCTTGAACGCAAGAGCACCGAAGAAGACAAACAACGCAAAGACGAGGCGATAAAAGGAAGCTGGATCTGCGTGCGGTGGACGATCCGCCGGAGGCCATCCTCCAAACACGGGTTCGCAACACCAATGTCTTCCGGACGCCACAGCGAACGCGTCGCCGCACTCACGCTCTTGGATACCGTCATGGAGACGGCTCCGCCAACGTGACTCCTATCTTGGATAAGATCAAGACCATCGTTGCGCCACGGCTAACGGCCCTCCCACCACTTCGGCAAAAGGCCGGCGAATCCGTGGCCGAAACGCGACAAGAGCCGGCTCCCACCCCTAAGGTCGGGAGACCATAGGAGGCCGAGCCGGCTCGGTCGTCAACTAGGCCAAGAGGCCCGCCTCCCGAGTCCATGCCGAGGCACCAAGAGCGACGGTCGACTCCGCCGCAAACGACATGGACGTCCACCCGTCCACCACCGAGTCCACCGCAAGCAGTTCCAGCTACCCAACCAGCCAACGAGAAGACCCCGCCGAGTGATCGCGGGAAGTCCTCGACCGCGCTACCAAGAGCGCGGCGAGTCGCACTCGGGAAGATCGGAGGGGATCACCCGATAGCGGCGACGATGGAGTACCGGCCTTCACTCGGGAGCTCCGCCGAGTGCATTGGCCGAGTGGCTTTAAGCCCACGGGATAGAAAGGTACGATGGCAAAACCGACCCGAATCTTGGTTAGCTGTATATACCCTTGCCATCCGAGCTGCGTGGCGACAACAAAGCCATGGCGAACTACACCGCCCGTGGCCCTCGCAAACTCGGCCGAAATTGGCTCACCGGCTGCCAAGAGGCTCAATCGGCTCGTGGAGCGAGGCGAGGACCACTTCATCGCCAACTTCCGGGCACCTTCGAGAGGCCCGGCACGCACTTCGACCTTTACAATGTCATCCGAAGCCGGACGAGCCTCGAAGGATTACATTCGTCGCTTCTCGAGAAGCGCAACAAGATCCCGAACATCACCGATGACATCATCATCGCCGCCTTCCGAAGGGAGTCCGTGATGAGTGCTTATCGGCAAGTTCGGACGCAAGCCACCGAAGACGGTGAAGCGAGATGTTTGAGACGGCGAATTCATACGCCAAATCAAACGACGCCATCAAGGCCGCCCGTCAAGATCGGCCCGACGGAAGAGAGGACAAGCAAGCGGGAGGAAGCCGAAATCCTAAGAAGGATGGCGGCAACAACGGCAACCGGGGCCGAAAGATCGCAAGCGCCGATCGAAGACACAGTGGCCGCAACCTCCAATACTCAACGCCGTCCCGAGTCGCCGCCTACGACGCCATCATGAACGCCCAGTGCACCCACCATCCGAATCACAAGCACGCGGCAAAGGACTGCTTTATCTACAAGCGTTATTTGAACGATCTGCGGCGCAGACTCAACAAAGCCGCGACGAGGCTGGCCCGTCCGCGCCAAGAAGAACAATGCGGTGAGAATGCCGAACCTTTTCAAGATCCGGTGGGGAGCTCAACCACATCTTCGGGGGCCCGTTAGCCTATGAATCCAAGAGGAAACGAAGCTAAGCGGCCGGGAGGTCAACGCGGCTCAACCGAAGTCCCTCAATATCTGCGATGGTCGGAGGTGGCCATCACTTTTGACCGCTCGAGATCATCGACCGAGTGGTCCACCGGGACGCTATCCACTCGTCCTGGACCCCGTGGTCCGCAACATCAGGCTTAAGCGCGTCCTCATCGATGGGGCGGCGCCCTCAACATCTCTGTTTGCCAAGACCATGGATGAAATGCGAGATCCCGAGGGCCGAACTCAAAGCAAGCTCGCCCCCTTCCACGGAGTTATCCGGGGCTATCTTCAACACCACTCGGGCATATCTCTCTCCCAGTCACCTTCGGAGCCCGAGAGAATTTCCGAACGGAGAACGTCACCTTCGAGGTGGCCGACTTCGAAACGGCATATCATGCCATCATCGGAAGGCCTGCGCTTGCCAAGTTCATGGCGATCCCTCACTACACTTATCTTTGCATGAAGATGCCGGGTCCCAACGGCGTCATCACTCTTCGCAGCGATGTGAAGCAAGCCTTCACCTGCGACAAGGAGAGCTGCGACATGGCCCAATCTCGCGAGAGATTACGTGGCCAACAAGAAGTCCGATTGGCTGCATCAACTTCGGCGGAGGGCGAAGTCCCCGCGAAGAAGATAGCCAAATCGGGATCCGGCGACGCCAAGACCAAGAAGATCTCCCTTGATTCGTCTGATCCCTCCAAAACTGCTGTAATCGGCGCCGACCTAGATCCTAAATAGGAAAGCGCGCTCGTCACCTTCCTCCAAAATAATAAAGATGTTTTTGCTTGGAAACCATCCGATATGCTGGAATTCCTAGGGAGGTGATCGAGCACTCTCGAACGTCAAAGATGACGCCAAACCAATTAAACAACGATTACGCGGGTTCGCACGGGATCGAAAAGACGCGATCAAAGAAGAACTTGCAAAGCTCTTGGCCGGCTTCATTAAAGAAGTCCTTCATCCCGGGCTAGCCAATCCAGTCTTGGTCCGCAAGAAGACGGGGCAATGGCGCATGTGCGTCGATTACACCGACCTCAACAAAGCCTGCCCCAAAGATCCATTCGGGCTACCTCGCATCGATCAAGTTGTCGACTCAACGGCCGAGCTGCGAACTCCCGAGCTTCTTGGATTGTTACTCGGGCTACCACCGAGATCGATCGAAAGAATCCATTGCTTGAAGACATCTTTCATCACGCCGTTCGGGGCCTCTTGCTACATCACCATGCCTTTCGGCTGAAGAACGCCGGAGCTACATACCAACGCATGATCCAAAGATGCTTCCAAACGCGAGATCGGCAAAAACGTTGAAGCTTATGTCGACGATGTTGTCATCAAGACCAAGCGAAAGAAGACCGATCGCCGACTTAGAAGAAACCTTTGCAAACATCCGGGCCTTAGAATGAAGTTGAACCGGAGAAGTGCACCTTCGGCGTCCCATCGGGCAAGCGCTCGGCTTCATGGTATCACATCGCGGCATTGAAGCAAACCCGGAAAAGATCAACGCCATCTTAAACATGAAGCCCCCGAGTAATCAGAAAGACGTCCAAAAGCTCACTGGCTGCATGGCGGCGCTAAGCCGTTTCATATCCCGACTCGGCGAGCGAGGCATGCCCTTCTTCAGGCTGCTGAAGAAGACAGGACGACTTCCGGTGGACCACGAAGGCGACAAGGCCTTTGAAGACTTCAAAGAATTCCTTACCACGCCACCCGTCCGGCTTCACCTCAGCCCCGGGAACCCCTCTTGCTGTACGTCTCGGCCACTCACCAAGTGGTCGGCACGGTCCTTGTGGTTGAAAGAGAAGAAGAAGGACGGGCCCAAGATTCAAAGACCAATTTACTTTGTCAGCGAAGTATTGGCAGGAGCCAAAATCCGATACCCCCAGGTACAAAAATTGCTTTATGGTGTTCTAATAACCGCGAGGAAATTGGCACACTACTTTCAGGGTCACTCGGTCACCGTCATCACCTCTTTTCCACTCGGCGACATCATCCACAACCGCGAGGCAACCGGGCGAATCGCCAAGTGGGCCTGGAACTGATGCCTTGGACTTAACTTTTAAGCCCGGGACGTCCATTAAGTCACAAGCCTTAGCGGACTTCTGGCCGAGTGGGTGAACGGCAAGAGCACGTACCTCGGGAAGACCTCCAACACTGGACCATGCACTTCGACGGATCCAAGAGGATCACCGGCTTGGGAGCGGGAGTTGTGCGATCTCCCGGCGGGGAAAGGCTAAGATATGCCCTTCATCTCCACTTCTCCGCATCACACAACGTCGCCGAATACGAAGCCCTTTTACATGGACTGCGCCTTGCGGTCTCACTCGGGATTCGTCGACTTATTGTGAAAGGCGACTCCCTGGTCGTCAATCAAGTGATGAAAGGCGGTCTTGCTTAAACGACACTATGGAGGCCTACCGACAAGAGGTCCGCAAGCTTGAGGACAAGTTTGACGGACTCGAACTCTCACATGTCTGAGACACAACAACGAAGCTGCCGATGAGCTAGCGCAGTTCGGATCTAAGCGCGAAGCTGCTCCAACAGATGTCTTTGTCGAACATCTTTACGAGCCAACCGTCACCGCAAAGACGGCTCCCAACGAGCAAACCACGAACGAAGTCACCATGGTCGATACCGAGGCGGAGGACGCCGCTCATCAAATTCTTAACTCGGCAAGAGCGCTGGATGACCGGGATGAAGCGAAACGCGTCGGCGTCGTTGCCAAGTGTACGTCATGGTCGACTCCGATCTATACAAGAGAAGCCCCTCGGAATTCTAATGAGGTGCATCACACCCGAAGAAGGGAAACAATTACTCCAAGATATCCACTCGGGCATATGCGGAAGCCACGCGGTGCACGCACTCTAGTCGGCAAAGCTTACGGGCAAGGATTCTTCGGCTTACCGCGGTCTCCGACGCGGAAAAGTCGTAAGAACTGCGAAGGCTGCGATTTTCGCCCGACAAACCCATGTCCGGCCCGGGAGCTTCAAACAATCCCACTTTCCGGCCGTTCGCGGTATGGGGGCTGGACATGGTTGGCCCCTTCAAAAAGCTCCGGGAGGTTTCACACACCTCTTCGTCGCAATCGACAAGTTCTCCAAGTGGATTGAAGCCAAGCCGGTTGCCACAATCACTGCGACAAAGCACGGGATTTTTCCTCAACATCGTACACCGCTTCGGCGTCCCAAACGAGAATCATAACCGATAATGGGACTCAATTCACGGGAGGCATCTTCAAGGAATTCTGCGAAGACTTCGGAATCAAGATCGCTACGCATCGGTAGCTCACCCCAAAAGCAATGGGCAAGTCGAGCGAGCAAACGGCATGGTTCTTCAAGGCATCAAGGCTCGCGTCTTCGCCGGCTAAGCCCTTACGCCGGCAAGTGGGTCCAAGAACTTCCCTCGGTTCTATGGTCGCTGCGAACTACACCCGGTCGGGCCACCGGCCAAACTCCCTTCTTTACGGTCTATGGCGCGAAGCCATGTTGCCAAATGAGATGGAGTTTGAGTCCCTCCGGGTCCGCGGCTTCAACGATGAACGCTACGACATCGGCCGAGTGGATGACCTCACCCGATTGGAAGAGGCCCGCGAGGCGCCCTCATCCGGTCGGCCAAATACCTTCAAGGGCTCGGAAGATACCACGGTCGCAACGTGCGAGCACGAGCTTTCATTGTTGGCGACTGGTCCTACGCAAGATCCGGACCACCAAAGACCGACACAAGTTATCTCCCTTATGGGAAGGACCCTATATAATCGCTGAAGTGACTCGGCCCTGGTGCCTACCGGCTAAAGCGCGAGGACGGGTCTATGGTGGAGAACTCTGGAACATTGAACATCTTCGGCGGTTTTACGCCTAATCGCTAAGGCCTCATGTTTTCCTTGCCAACCTCAAGCAAGATGACTTCTTGAGCAGCGGTCGGGGCTGATACACATATCAATAAAGCTCGAATTTTCCTCGTCAAATTTTTGTGCATAATTTGGTTTATCATTGTTTAATGTCCTTCGACTCGAGCTCGGTGTCTAAGGGCGAGAGTTTTCCGATGACCTAATCAAGCCTAGGCTTGGTGACGACCAGACGAAAACTACTTAAGAAATTTCACGCAAAGGCTCGAATCAAGGCATTGACATAAATAAACTAAAAATAGGCACAGAGATTTCATGACAAGAGTGTTACGATTACACGACATTCATGAAGAAAAGTCAAAATACAGTTCGAGTTTAAAATTGTTTACTACATCTAAAGAGATCTTCTTCGCCGCCTCCGTGCCTCGCCGAGCATATCTAAGGCCTGCTCGTCTGTTGTCCCCTCGGCGAAGCCCTCCCGATTGAATGAATATCCACTCGGGGTAGAGGGACTTGTCGTGCAAGAGCCGACCAGCCCCATGTTGGCTGCTTCGGTGATGTTCTTCGAATCTTGCTCGGGAGCGGCGGAGCTTGTCGAAGATCTCGATTGGCTCAGCGGCCCCAACCCCTTGATCAAACAAGGCTGCCAAGATTGGTGCGGCGGCATTCGCGACCTCTTCCCGTATCTCGTCGCTGGATTTGATCCGCCGAGTAAGACGTCATACTTGGGCTCGGGTCTTTATCTTATAAGCTGCAAGGAGTCCTAGATCAGTCAAGGCACTCGGGAATGAAGCACATGAAATTTAACTTCGAGAGAAGGTTACCTTCAAATTCGGCCTCCATCTCGGCCTTGTCGAGGGCCGACCGCTTCCAGTTGGACTTGAAGCGAGTGGACCTCCGAAGAATTTTCTACAACGAAAGAGGATTATCAATTGACAAGAACAACAAAAAGAATCATAATGAAGCTGGAGAGGCGGGCTTACTTCCGATTGATCCGCGGAGGTCGAGGTTCGCTTCCGAAGCTCCGAGATCTCCCTCCTCAAAGCGGCCTCCTCGAGCGGCCTCCTCCCGAGTGACCTTCAGGCATCGGCTGAACGTCCTCCAAGGAGTTTAAGTGAGGTACCGGCTTTTCCGGCACCTCGGATTTTGCCATTGAGCGGCAATATTCTTTCGCATGCAAAGGCGAAGGATGATCGGCGGAGGATAACGAAGATATAATCAAAAAGAAAGATGAAGGCTTACGTTGAGCGGTCGGGTCGCCTCGTTCAGGCTCTCGACGAGGGCATCCCTTTCATCCTTTTCACTGCGGTCGAGGATGATGCCCTGTCTCTCGCCTTCCGAGTCCCGCCACTCAATTCGATCGGAGGAACCCGGGCCTCGAGAAGGCGTAACACAGGGATCTCTTCTACCGTGGCGGCAAACAAGAAAGATCAATGAAGACATGAAAGATTCGAAATTGAAAGAACAAAGGAAAGTTGGAGCAAATCTCACCGGTTTCGGTGGCGCCGCCTAGGTGGGGGCGGGCCCTTCTTCTTCTTCGGGCTCTGCGGCGAGTGACCCTCGTCGGGGCACTCGGGCGCGTCGTGGGCTTCCGCGGCGGGTTTCCGGTCGGGATATCCCCGGCGCGATCGGGGCTCTTCCCTGGGGGCGCTCTCCTTCGAGGAGAAGGGTGCTTCTCCGGAACGCTCGCACTTGGTTGCGGGCTCGGGGTTTTGGCTCGACGGCCTTGGCGCTTCGGGAGCGGCGGCGGGTCGGCCCTTCATCCCTCCGACGGGATCTATATCCTGGGGTTTCTGCACAAGTAAATACAGCAAAGATAAAGAAAAGTTTTCTATGAAAGAGCTCGGGACTTTGGTTTGAGTTTACTGGTTGATCGGCGGATCTTCGGTGCGTCCGCGGCGATCGCCTTAGAGGCGGGGTCTCGACCGGAGGAGCCGGGACGTCGTCATCCGAGTCCTCGATGATCAGCCGCCTTTTGCTTGCGCGCTTGTTCGAGTCCTCACTCGGCGCCGCCCGCTTCCCGCCGGATCGGCTTGGATTTTTATCCCGCCGGTCGGCTTCTTAGCGGGCGACGCTGCGCGTCATCATGAGCCATCTTATATACGGCTTGGAAATGATAGAGGCGTTCTCTGCGAGAAAAAGGAAGGCGCAACATTAAGCGACAAGACATCAAGATCGAAAGATACTATAAAGCAATCAATCGGCTTACGGAGGAGGAGGTCGATGGATGCTTGAATGGAAGGGCGGTAGTATGAGGGCTCGCTCGGCGAGATCCCGGATGAGAAGAGCTTGTACATCCGGATCTTCGAGGATCTCGTATGTGAGCGGATCCGGGTCCTCCCGATTGGGTGCACCGCCTTCGTATTCGAAGGCCGGCTTCGGACCGCTCACGATTGGCGCCGGTCGACACCGATGAAGTGCCGAGTGATTTGTTCCCCGCGAAGGTTCCTCTTCTTCATCGCCGGGATCTTCGCGAGAAGATCGTTGGCCTCATCCCATTCTTGGGCTACGGGACGGTGCTCCAAGATGGTTTGGGGACAGGAGGAAGACCGACAAAGGAAGGGAGGCTGGGTTCAAGATTGCGATGTAGAACCGGTTCGAGTGCCGGCCTTTGTTCGAGGATTTCAAGGGGAGAGAGAAGTAGTCTTTGCGGAGAGATCCGCGAAGGCTGGAAGCTGCCCCGCCAACGACACAAGGATGGTCCTTGTTCGGGTGGGGTTTCGAGGTAGAACATACGACGGACAGATTGAAGTGAGGAAGAATGCCAAGGAAGGCCTCACACACATGAATAAAGAGTGCAATGTGAAGCATCGAGTTGGGGTTCGAGATGGTAGATGTGAAGACCATAGTAATCCAAGAGCCCCGAAAGAATTCGGAGGTGGGAAGACTGAATCCGCAATAGAAAAAGGAGGTAAAGACAACAAGCTCACCGGTGTTAGGGGTCGGGAAGTCCTCCCCGCCGCCGGGCGCCATCCCACAAGTTCCTTGGGCGGAAGCACGCCGTGCTTCACCATCTCCTTGAGGGTGTATTCCCTCACATCCGAGGTGGCCCATTGGTCGAACGGAATATTCTTCTCCTCCGCCATGAGATCGAGGTTGATGAGGAGCGGATCGGCGAGAAAGGTTGGATCTTGGGCGAAAGATGTGGGAGTTTTGGTTGCGGGAGCTAGTTGTCGCGGCAAGCGAGCTTCTTGGCGGATGGTGAGAAGTACGCAAGCCTAGGGTTCTCCGCAATGAACCGATGAACAGATTGCGAGAAGGGAATTTTTGGAAGATGAAGAGGCGGGGACGACCTCGTGTCTTTATAAAGAAAGATTTGAGGGTTGCGCTAGGTTTTCGATGAGTGGGCCGAGCCCATAAGAAAGTCTACGGCCCGCTAAGGTGTGGTCCGATACGTGTCCTTAGGGACTTAAGCGGATGAGCTTAAGCAGATTTGCCACGGCAATATGCGCGTGTCCGAGTGCCCAATACCTTTAAAAGATCCTTCCATACCGCGGTTTGTCGACTTCATGAGAAGCGACACGATGCAATTTGGAAGGTGACCAAACAGCGAGTTTTTATAGCCACCTTGGTGAACAAGGGCTGTTTGGTTTTTCGGCGTTTGGTCGGGTAATCTTGCCGATGCTTGTTTGTTTTCCACCTTGGTGAAGATCTTTATAAGATTGAGACCAGTATTATGGCAAAAGCTGTTTAATAACTTGGTCATATTTTTCATATGATTGAAAGAACTTATTTTCCCATGAGGGATGATTAAAGTATTTGTTAGGATGACTCGGGCGGATCTACTCGGATAAGCATGAGCTTACCGAGTGATTTTTACCCGCTAGGGTTGATTGAGTTATTATTCCGGGGTCACTCGGGCGAATCTACTCGGTTGAGCAAGAGTTTACCGAGTGTTTTTACCCATGAGGGATGGTTGAATTATTTGTTACGAGATGACTCGGGCAAATTCACTCGGTTGAGTATGAACTTGCTGAGTAATGAGATTTCTATGATTGCTTTAGCATGAGCTAGGCATCTACATGAGAATAATTTTTTATAGTTCTTGACTATATGCTTAGTCTATTTTTGACTAACCACATAGTCGGGGCTACACCTATAATTAGGTGCATCGGGAGATGCACCTAGATATTTATTTTTGGGAATTTTTGAGATATTTTCCAGCCCTTCACGCGTCTTTGGAGCCACTCGGGAAGATTCGAGGCGAGAGATGATGGAATCACTCGGCGCCAAAAGCACTCGGTCAAAGAGATTTTTGGTTGAGTGCTTTGCTTTGGTCTGAAGCGAGTTGTCTCGTCGGCGAAAAGGACTCGGGGCTACTGTGGAGATTGTGGCAATCGGGTATCCACATGGCAAGCTTATCCGATTGGAGGTAGGGATAGATTGCGCCGCTATATCTGTAGCCGAACTTGACTTAGGTGTTACGGTTGCCGATAGAGATAAGGCAATCGGCCTATAGTCACGGTTTGGTAAGATTGAGGAAACCAACTTAGAATAAGATAGAGTTTCCGACTTGTAAACCCTTCCTCCCAAGACTATATAAGGGGGTAAGGGGCGTCCCTTGAGGGATATCGGATTCTAGATCAGAGATTCCAAGAGGAGTTCAGCTTTTAGCTCTTAGCTTTAGATCACGAGATCAATAAAGACACTCGGCGGATCGAATCCACCGAAATAGGAGTAGGGTATTACCTCTCGAGAGGGCCTGAACTGTCTAAATCTTCTTCTCCTTCTAACCCATTGTGCTTGGCGATCTTGACTGCGACCCCATAAAATATATTGCCGAAACCAAGTTTCGACAGTTTTCCCCTTAGCCAAGAGTTGGCTACTGATGTGATTCTCCAGTCGCTCCCTGCGAGCTTCGAGCCATTCATTTTAAATTATCACATGAACAATATGGATAGAACCTTGGCTGAATTGCATGGGATGCTAAAGACAGTGAGGAGAGTATCCGAGAAAAACGGTCATCATGTGATGATGATGCGAAGGCTAAGCGCAAACCATACGCAAGAAACTTTGCACCAAGAGGAAGTTAACTCCCGATGAGATCGCGAGTGCCTCCAATGCAAAGAAGGGCAAGAAGGGTCGGCGGCATCGAATACCGTTTGCTTCTATTGCAAGGAGAAGCCCTTTGGAAGAGGCGCAAGAAGTACATGGAGGATCTCAAAAAGAAGCAAAGTACGACTTCTGCTTCAGGTATTAATGTTATAGACATTAATCTTGCTACTTCACCTACTGACTCTTGGGTATTTGATACCGGATCAGTAGCTCATATTTGCAAATCATTGCAGGGAATGAGAAGAAGTAGAGGCTTGAGAAGGGGCGAGGTGAACCTACGCGTCGGCAATGGAGCAAGCGTTGCTACAGTTGCTGTCGGCACAGTACCACTTCATCTACCTTCAGGATTAGTTTTGGAATTAAATAATTGTTATTGTGTTCCAACACTATGTCAAAACGTTATTTCCGCTTCATGTTTGCAAGTGGAAGGATATGATTTTAGATCAATGAACAATGGTTGTTCAATATATCTCAGAGATATGTTCTATTTTCATGCTCCATTGGTGAATGGATTATACGTTTTGAATCTTGAAGTGTCTCCCATCTATAACATTAATACAGAAAGACAACTCTCTAATGATATAAACCCCACGTTTATCTGGCATTGTCGCTTAGGCCATATAAATAAGAAACGCATGGAGAAGCTCCATAAGGATGGATTGCTTCACTCTTTTGATTTTGAATCATTTGAGACATGTGAGTCTTGTTTACTTGGTAAGATGACAAAGGCACCTTTCACGGGACATAGTGAGAGAGCAAGTGACTTGTTGGCACTCGTACATACCGATGTATGTGGACCAATGAGCTCAACGGCCGGAGGAGGTTATCAATACTTCATTACCTTTACCGATGACTTTAGTAGATATGGTTATATCTACTTAATGAGGCATAAGTCCGAATCCTTTGAAAAGTTCAAAGAATTCCAGAATGAAGTAGAATCATTTAGGGAAAACAATCAAGTTTCTACGATCGGATCGTGGAGGAGAATACTTGAGCCAAGAGTTTGGTAATCATCGAAAGATTGTGGAATTGTTCCACAGTTGACTCCGCCGGGAACTCCACAATGGAACGGAGTGTCCGAATGGAGAAATCGCACCTTGTTGGACATGGTGCGGTCGATGATGAGCTAAAATGATCTTCCGTTATCCTTCGGGGATATGCTCTTGAAACATTGCGCTCACACTAAATAGAGTTCCATCTAAGTCAGTTGAAAAGACACCATATGAGATATGGATAGGGCAACCCCCTAGTTTGTCTTTTCTCAAAATTTGGAGATGCGAAGCTTATGTAAAACGTTTACAGTCTGACAAGCTCACACCCAAATCTGACAAGTGCTTATTTGTGGGATATCCTAAGGAAACTAAGGGATATTACTTTTATAATCGGGAACAAGGCAAAGTGTTTGTCGCCGGACACGGTGTCTTCTTGGAGAAAGAGTTTCTATCAAGAAGGGCTAGTGGGAGCAGGGTGCATCTTGAAGAAGTTCAAGAAACACCAGAAAACGTTTCAGCGACCACAGAACTTATATGTGGATGACATATTACTGATTGGAAATGATATCCCTATGCTGCAATCCGTCAAGTCTTCATTGAAAAATAGTTTTTCCATGAAAGACTTAGGGGAGGCAGCATACATATTGGGCATTCGGATCTATAGAGATAAATCCAAGAGGCTAATTGGATTAAGCCAAAGTACATACATTGACAAGGTGTTGAAAAGGTTCAACATGCATGATTCCAAGAAAGGTTTCTTGCCCATGTCACATGGCATTAATCTTAGCAAGAATCAGTGTCCTCAGACAAATGATGAGCGGAATAAGATGTGTATGGTTCCATATGCTTCGGCAATTGGATCCATCATGTATGCCATGCTTTGTACACGTCCAGATGTCTCGTACGCTTTGAGTGCTACGAGCAGATACCAGTCAGATCCAGGTGAAGGTCACTGGACTGCCGTAAAGAATATCCTTAAGTACTTGAGAAGAACTAAGGATATGTTCCTAGTCTATGGAGGTGAAGAAGAGCTCGTTGTAAGTGGTTACACCGATGCTAGCTTCCAAACAGACAAGGATGATTATAGATCACAATGCGGGTTCGTGTTCTGCCGAACAGAGGCGCGATCGTGGAAGAGTTCCAAGCGGGATCATTGCTGATTCTAGAACGGAGGCCGAGTATATTCTTGCTTCGGAAGCTGCAAAGGAGGCTGTTTGGATCAAGAAATTCGTTTCTGAGCTTGGTGTGATGACTAGTATGACTGGTCCAATGTCTCTCTATTGTGACAATAGTGGAGCCATTGCGCAAGCCAAGGAGCCGAGATCACATCGAAGTCCAAACACATACTTCGGCGATATCATCTCATCCGCGAGATAGTGGACAGAGGTGATGTCAAGATATGCAAAGTGCACACGGATCTCAACATAGCCGATCCGCCGACAAAACCTCTCCCTCGCCGAAGCATGAGGCACACACAAGAGCAATGGGTATTAGATACTTACATGATTGACTCTAGTGCAAGTGGGAGATTGTTAGTGATATGCCCTAGAGGCAACATGGAGATGTTGGATATCACGTCAATGTTTATGTATAAATGAATAAAGTGTTATTCAGTTCCATGAAATAGACATCTTGTATTGATCAATAAGTACGTGACTTATTTATGAGACTCTTTATGTATGACTCTATTTCAAAACGATCCTCGATCATATGTCATATTGTTGGAACAAATATGATTCTAAGATCGACATGTTTATTGATTGATGATCATGTCTCATAGATCATGGGTATGGAGATACCAAATCAATAAACATGGACATATGTGTTAGAGAACACATTGTTGGATATACCCACCATGAGACACTACGGGAATTAATGTGCCATTAGTTGGTCTCGAGGTAGTGTTGGTACAAAGTCCTTAGACCTGAGATCACCATGGATTCCAACATGTGTAGTAGCCTACTTTGGGACTACCAAACGCTATTCCGTGCGGGTAGTTATAAAGGTAGTTTTCGGGTTTTCTATGAAACATGGAGTGGGATGTGAGTGATCAAGATGGAATTTGCCCCTCCTTTGGAGAGATATCTCTGGCCCCTCGAGGTAATGGATTATGGAAATGCATGGCCATGCTAAGTTGATTGAGGAGTCAATCAACGGACGGATAATCCAATACGGTTCGAGTGAATGGTTAAGCTATTGAAGGGATGGCACACATCTTGCCTATAGCTTAATTGGTATCGTGAGACAAAGGGATTTGTGTACACATTACAGGTTCAGAGCCGATATTATATTCTTGTATACTATGGTGTCAATATGTGCTGCTAGGCGCTATTGATGTCGGTGAGTTGGACTCGAGCCGACGATTGGCTAAGTTAGACTATAGCCGAAACCGAGTGTACCTAAACCTACAGGGTCGTACGCTTAAGGGGATAGAATAGATATTCGAGTTGGACTCGGATACGGCTCGATCGGATAGGGATCCGATCGGATAGAGTCCTATGGGCTTACGACGTGTGGGCGGCCAACTCTATGAGATACGGATGAGATCCGATTCAAAATAGAGTCCTGATCGGCCACTAGTCCTAGTCGGCCAACTCTATATAAAGGGCGAGGGTGGAGAGTTTCGGTATCGCGTTGAACCGAATCCGCAAGAAGTCGCCGAGATCAATCTCCACGGAAACCCTCCCCACTTTCAAGCCAAACCCTAGCCTTGCATCACGTGCTAGCACACGGGTGTTCGGCGTTGTCCCCGGACGTGTCGATACCGATGTAGGCGCTGCTACGTTGCACGCTGTTGATCGGCTGTGGAGGAATCGGCTGCGGTCGAGCGCATCGGAGCGAGGCGCAAGAACGCGGTCGATCCAACTCGGTGAATCGGCTACGTCGCGAATCGGGCGATTGGCGAATCGAGGCATCCTCGGGTATCGGTTGTCGGCTTGCGGGAATCGGCTACTGCTGTTCGGATCGGATAGCCACGATTGGTTGTTTCCGCTGCACACTCCAATCGGTAACGATCTATCGGCCCTTACTTGCAAGTGTTCCTGGTTTGCGTGGTTAAAAGTTTTTTTTCAGCTAGCGTAGCCTCCGTGTAACCCTTCAAGCAAGACATGCACTTTATTTGAAAACGTAAAACATTTCATAAATTAGATACAACATTCTCAAGGTGGAATGTGTGACTTGTCTTGCTTCTTCAAACAATCTTCTTTTCTTCGCGAGCGCGAACTCCCGAAACAACGGAATCTACACGCTGGTACGGAAAACAAGGAAAAACCCTAGTAAAAACCAAATAAATAGTATTAAAAGTAAACAAACATATGGAGCTCAATTTTAGTTGACTTTTGCAATTTGAATGGCCCAATTTGGAGTTCGTATGAATTAGATATGAATTTTAGAAGTTTTGGACATTTAAATGAATTCTAGAAATTAAATTTATTTACTGTGCAACTATTAATTATTTTTAAAAGGAAAAAGGGCTAGGGCTAATGTCAGCGGGCCAAGGCTGATGTCAGTGGCCGAGGGCTGACGTCAAGCGATGGTGCGGTCCATGGGTCGGTCCACCGTGGACCAAGTCCATGGCGGTCCACGGCACCGCGGGCTGGCGTGCCACATGGTGGACGCGTGGCACCGACGTGGCACCGATGCGGCAGCCACACGGTTGGCCGAAAGGGACGACCCTGATTTGCCGAGATGCAGATCGGATTGCTGGAAAGAAAGGGGGCGGTGGTGACCTCCGGCCGGCCGGTGCTACGACGGCGCACGCGCCCAATGGTCACCGGCGGCTGCCATCAGTGCGGCGGCACCACGGAGAGCAACGGAGGAGGGCAAGGTGGCTCACCGAGCGCGGGCGGAAATGGGGTGGTGCAGGTGGACGGCGGCGAGCGGAGATGGCGATCGATGGGTGCCGACATGGGCGGCGAGCTCCAACGGAGAACGGCGGAGGCGGAGGACCGGCCGAGGCGCGGGCAAGCACGGCGAACACAACGGTGACAGTGAAGGGTTACGCGGAGGCTACGCTAGCCGAAAACAAAACTTTTAACCGCGCAAACCAGGAACACTTGTAAGTAAGGGCCGATAGATCGTTACCGATTGGAGTAGAGTGCAGCGGAATAGCCAATCGGGCAATCCGATCCGGAAAAGTGTAGCCGATTCCGGAGACAGCCGATTCGCCAATCAGCCGATTCGAGTCGTCCGGCCGCGTTCTCACGCCTCGCTCCGATGCGCCCGACCGCAGCCGATTCCACCACGCCGATCGCTCCGATTGCAGCCGATCCGAAGCCGATCAACGGCGCGCAAGAACATAGCGGCGCCTCTACCGGTATCCACACGTCCGGGGACGAACGCCGTACACCCGTGTGCTAGCACGCGATGCAAGGCTAGGGTTTGGCTCGAAAGTGGGGAGGGTTTCCGTGGAGATTGATCTCGGCGACTTCGTTGCACGCGATGCAATTGACGTGTGACAGCCTCTCCACCCCTCCCTCCTTTATATAGAGATGGCCGACCGGGACTAGTGGCCGATTAGGACTCTATTTTGAATCGGATCTCATCCGTATCTCATAGAGTTGGCCGCCCATACGTCGTAAGCCCATAGGACTCTATCCGATCGGATCCCTATCCGATCGAGCCGTATCCGAGTCCAACTCGAATATCTATTCTATACCCTTAAGCGTGCGACCACAGCAGGTTCAGGTATACTCGGTTTCGGCTATAGTCTAACTTGGCCGATCGTCGGCTCGAGTCCAACTCAGCCGCCCGTCAAAAGCGGCGCCTAGCAGCACATATTGACACCATAGTATACAAGAATAATATCGGCTCGAACCTGTAATGTGTACACAAATCCCTTTGCCTCACGATACCGGTTAAGCTATAGGCAAGATGTGTGCCATCCCTTCAATAGCTTAACCATTCACTCGAACCGTATTGGATTATCCGTCCTTGATTGACTCCTCAATCAACTTAGCATGGCCATGCATTTCCATAATCCATTACCTCGAGGGGCCAGAGATATCTCTCCAAAGGAGGGCAAATTCCATCTTGATCACTCACATCCCACTCCATGTTTCATAGCAAACCCGAAAACTACCTTTATAACTACCCGATTACGGAATAGCGTTTGGTAGTCCCAAAGCGAGCTACTACACATGTTGGAATCCATGGTGATCTCAGGTCTAAGGACTTTGTACCAACACTACCCGAGACCAACTAATGGCACATTGATTCTGTAGTGTCTCATGGTGGGTCTATCCAACAATGTGTTCTCTAACACATATGTCCATGTTTATTGATTTGGTATCTCTATACCCATGATCTATGAGACATGATCATCAATCAATAAACATGCCGATCTTAGAATCATATTTGTTCCAACAATATGACATATGATCGAGGATCGTTTAGAAATAGATTCATACATATCGAGTCTCATAAATAAGTCACGTACTTATTGATCAATACAAGATGTCTATTTCATGGAACCGAATAACACTTTATTCATAAATACATAAACATTGACATGATATCCAACATCTCCATGTTGCCTCTAGGGCATATCACTAACAATCTCCCACTTGCACTAGAGTCAATCATGTAAGTATCTAATACCCATTGCTCTTGTGTGCGCCTCATGCTTCGGTGAGGGAGAGGTTTTGTCGCCGGATCGGCTATGTTGAGATCTCGTGTGCACTTTGCATATCTTGACATCACCTCTGTCCACTATCTCGCGGATGAGATGATATCGTCGAAGTATGTGTTTGGACTTCGAAGTGACCTTGGCTCCTTGGCTTGCGCAATGGCTCCACTATTATCAATATAGAGAGACATTGGACCGTCGCACTAGTCATCACACCAAGCTCGAAACGAATTTCTTGATCCAAACGCCTCCTTTGCGGCTTCCGAAGAGCAATGTACTCGGCCTCCGTTGTAGAATCAGCAAGTATCCGCTTGGAACTCTTCCACTGACGCGCCTCCGTTCGGGCGAGAACACGAACCCAGATTGCGATCTATAATCATCCTTGTCCGTTTGGAAGCTAGCATCGGTGTAACCACTTACAATGAGCTCTTCTTCACCTCCATTGACTAGGAACATATCCTTAGTTCTTCTCAAGTACTTAAGGATATTCTTTACGCGATCCAGTGACCTTCACTGGATCTCGATCGGTATCCGCTCGTAGCACTCAAAGCGTACGAGACATGGGCGTGTACAAAGCATGGCGACATGATGGATCCAATTGCCGAAGCATATGGAACCATACCCATCTTATTCCGCTCATCATGTGTCCGAGGACACCGATTCTTGCTAAGATTAATGCCATGTGACATGGGCAAGAAACCTTTCTTGGAATCATGCATGTTGAACCTTTTCAACACCTTGTCAATGTATGTACTTTGGCTTAATCCAATTAGCCTCTTGGATCTATCTCTATAGATCCGAATGCTAATATATCTGCGCTCCCCTAAGTCTTTCATGGAAAAACTATTTTTCAATGAGGACTTGACGGATTCAAGCATAGGGATATCATTTCCAATCAACAATATGTCATCCACATATAAGATTAGAAATACAATTGCACTTCCACCGACCTTTTTGTAAACACAGGCCTCTTCTTCGTTTTTGATGAAACCAAACCCTTTGATTACTTCATCAAAACGAATATTCCAACTCCGAGATGCTTGCTTCAATCCATAAATGGATTTCTGTAGCTTGCATATCTTTCCAGTGATTCTGGATCGACAAAACCCCGAGGTTGTATCATGTATACATCTCGCTTAGGTTTTCATTTATGAAAGCCGTTTTGACATCCATCTGCCATATCTCATAATCGAAATATGCAGCAATCGCTAGGATAATCCGAATAGATTTAAGCATTGCGACGGGCGAGAAGGTTTCATCATAATCAACTCCTTGAATCTGTTTAAAACCTTTCGCCACCAATCGCGCCTTATAGATGTGAACATTTCCATCCATATCAGCCTTTTTCTTAAAAACCCATTTACACTCAATGGTTTTGACACCATCAGTGGATCAACCAAGTTCCAAACTTGATTGTCGTACATGGATTCTATTTCGGATTTCATGGCTCCAAGCCACTTGTTGGAATCGGGTCCCACCATCGCTTCCTCATAGGTCTTAGGTTCATCGTTGTCCAACAACAATATATCACGTTGTTCCGCAGTGTACGTCGGGCGCACGACGTGATCTTTCTACCTCCGTGGGCTGGTGTATCTACAAGCGGTGGCGCAACACTTTGTTCCTCCTGTTGTGGTTACGTGGTCGCGAAACGTTTTCGGTGTTTCTTGAACTTCTTCAAGATGCACCCTGCTCCCACTAACCCTTCTTGAAAGAAACTCTTTCTCCAAGAAGACACCATGTCGGGCGACAAACACTTTGCCTTGTTTCCGATTATAAAAGTAATATCCCTTAGTTTCCTTAGGATATCCCACAAAGAAGCACTTGTCGATTTGGGTGTGAGCTTGTCGGATTGTAAACGTTTTACATAAGCCTCACATCCCCAAATTTTGAGAAAAGACAAACTAGGGGTTGCCCCTGTCCATATCTCATATGGTGTCTTTTCAATCGACTTAGATGGAACTCTATTTAGTGTGAGCGTAAATTGTTTCAAGAGCATATCCCCGAAGGATAACGAAAGATCACTTTGGCTCATCATCGACCGCACCATGTCCAACAAGGTGCGATTTCTCCATTCGGACACCCCATTCCATTGTGGAGTTCTGGCGGAGTCAAGCGTGGAACAATTCCACAATCTTTCGGATGAGTACCAAACTCTTGGCTCAAGTATTCCCTCCACGATCGATCGTGGAAACTTGATTGTTTTCCCTAAATGATTCGTACTTCATTCTGGAATTCTTTGAACTTTTCAAAGGATTCGGACTTATGCCTCATTAAGTAGATATAACCATATCTACTAAAGTCATCGTAAAGGTAATGAAGTCGATAACCTCCTCGGCCGTTGAGCTCATTGGTCCACATACATCGGTATGTACGAGTGCCAATAAGTCACTTGCTCTTTCACTATGTCCCGTGAAAGGTGCCTTTGTCATCTTACCAAGTAAACAAGACTCACATGTCTCAAATGATTCAAAATCAAAAGAGTGAAGCAATCCATCCTTATGGAGCTTCCCATGCGTTTCTTATTTATATGGCCTAAGCGACAATGCCGGATAAACGTGGGGTTTATATCATTAGAGAGTTGCCTTTCGTATTAATGTTATAGATGGGAGACGCTTCAAGATTCAAAACGTATAATCCATTCACCAATGGAGCATGAAAATAGAACATATCTCCGAGATATATTGAACAACCATTGTCCATTGATCTAAAATCATATCCTTCCGCTTGTAAACATGAAGCGGAAATAACGTTTTGACATAGTGTTGGAACACAATAACAATTATTCAATTCCAAAACTAATCCCGAAGGTAGATGAAGTGGTGCTGTGCCGAAAGCAAGCGTAGCAACGCTTGCTCCATTGCCGACGCGCAGTTCACCTCGCCCCTTCTCAATCCTCTACTTCTTCTCATTCCCGCAACGATTTGCAAATATGAGCTACGATCCGGTATCAAATACCCAAGAGTCGTAGGTGATGTAGCAAGATTAATGTCTATAACATTAATACGCGAAGTCGTACTTTGCTTCTTTTTGAGATCCTCCATGTACTTCTTGCAGTTCCTCTTCCAATGGGCTGTCTCCTTGCAATAGAAGCAAACGGCATCTGATGCCGCCGACCCCTTCTTGCCCTTCTTTGCATTGGAGGCACTCGCGATCTCATCGGGAGTTAACTTCCTCTTGGTGCAAAGTTTCTTGACAGGTGGTTTGCGCTTTGCCTTCTGCATCATCATCACATGATGACCGTTTTTCTGGATACTCTCCTCACTGTCTTTAGCATCCCATGCAATTCAGCCAAGGTTCTATCCATATTGTTCATGTGATAGTTTAATATGAATGGCTCGAAGCTCGGAGGGAGCGGCGGAGAATCACATCGATAGCCAACTCTTGGCTAAGAGGAAAACCTAGTTTTTCCAGACTCTCGATATAGCCAATCATCTTTATCACATGCGGACTGACGGGATTCCCCTCAACAAGCCTGCACGCAAACAAGGACTTTGAGGTGTTGAACCTCTCGGCCCGAGCTTGGTTCTCAAACATGCCACACACAGTCCCGAATAATAGTGTGAGCATCGTGCTCTCATATTGCTTCGAAGCTCGGGGGACATTGTAGCAAGCATGAGACGGCTTATATCTAGGGCATCATTAGTGTGCTTCTCATAAGCCCTCCGTGCGTTGCGGTGGCATTATTTGGCAAATCCTCGGGATAGGGTACTTCAAGAACGTACTCCTTACGCTCTTGCTTGAGAACAATTCTCAAGTTACGATACCAATCCATAAAGTTTGTTCCATTTAATTTTTTCTTTTCGAGAATAGATCACAAATTAAAGGTACGGGTGTAGTATTAGCCACCATTTATTCTACAACGAAAAAGCAAAGTTTAGCACAATGTTTATGCTATGTCTATTGTTAAACAATTTAACATTAGACTCCCATTACGTATTTTCCACCTTCCCTCTAGGTTACGTATTGGGTCAAGATCCACATGTTAATTAATTTTCTAGTGAGCTTTGGCATCACTTGCTAGAAAATTAATAACATCGATAAGCAACTCCTTGCTAATCACATCTCTATGTGACTCTTGTTGTTGGTGTGGCATCTCCATGCCCCGGCGCCAACCTATGCCCCAAGGCCCAAAAGCTGTTTTGATAGCCTTGTTAAGTAAACCAAATGCTCCTGCATGTATATGTTCGACATATACCCCCTCGTGTTATGATAGAGAATGGCACTCGCTTTGGAGACCCACCATTTACGAGCATAACGGTGACGAGTGCAACATTTGGAAGGGCATCATTACTACTTAATATTGCGAGGGATGCTATCCTATCAAACAAACATATCACATATATAAAAGCAGGTAGAATAGCATATAATGAAATAGTATGGCCCCCTTCACATGGTGATCTCCATCTCCATGTCTGGCTGAGATCTCCATCTTCGGCACCATCTTCCAATGTGCATGATGCTTGATTTCTTCAAACTAAGCTACTACTATAGAAGCTCTAATTGAAGATTACATCGACTCACAGTGTCGTGAAAGAATATTACAAGCATTGCACGTATGAAAGAATATTACAAGGATTGCACATATGAAATAATATTACATGCATCACATGCATCTCATACATACAATAGGGCCATACCATCTCAAAGCATTCTCTGCAAAAACAAGTTAGGCGTAGAAACGTTTTCTACCTATCGCAGAGATACGACACCAAGATGACCTATAAGGGGTACGCACTCGCGGCTTCCGAGCAGCGCCGGAACACCACACGAAATTCATAGATCCAATCTATGAAATCGCTTACGGAAACCATATCGGCATAATCACATTATGCCGTCCCGATACACTATCAAGGGAGATGGTTTGCATAGGCGCGAGGCAGCAAACAAGATCGGACTACGAGATAGCTTCGGCATAATCACATTATACCGTTCCGATACACTATCAAGGAATGCTATCTCGAACCCAACTCAAACCGAGTTATATGGAAATTGCTTCGACGTAATCACATTACGCCGTTCCGATACACTATCAAGGAACGCAATTACCATTAACTCTCCTCAACGAATCCCGTAAAACCGATTGATCTAATCAACCCGTGCGCAAAACTTGTTCCGGATCCAATCTAAAACCCGAACTAAGCAAGATTAGCTCGATACCACCGAAGGGTTACGTGGAGGCTACGCTAGCCGAAAACAAAACTTTTAACCACGCAAACTAGGAACACTAGCAAGTAAGGGCCGATAGATCGTTACCGATTGGAGTAGAGTGCAGCGGAATAGCCAATCGGGGCAATCCGATCCGGAACGTGTAGCCGATTCCGAGAGACAGCCGATTCGCCAATCGGCCGATTCGAGTCGTCGGCCGCGTTCTCACGCCTCGCTCCGATGCGCCGACCGCAGCCGATTCCACCACAGCCGATCGCTCGATTACGGCCGATCCGAAGCCGATCAACGGCGCGCAACGTAGCAGCGCCTCTACGGTATCCACACGTCCGGGGACGAACGCCATACACCCGTGTGCTAGCACGCGATACAAGGCTAGGGTTTGGCTCGAAAGTGGGGAGGGTTTTCGTGGAGATTGATCTCGGCGACTTTCGTTGCACGCGATGCAATTGACGTGTGGCAGCTCTCCACCCCTCCCTCCTTTATATAGAGTTGGCCGACGGGACTAGTGGCCGATTAGGACTCTATTTTGAATCGGATCTCATCCGTATCTCATAGAGTTGGCCGCCCATACGTCGTAAGCCCATAGGACTCTATCCGATCGGATCCCTATCCGATCGAGCCGTATCCGAGTCCAACTCGAATATCTATTCTATCCCCTTAAGCGTGCGACCACAGTAGGTTCGGGTATACTCGGTTTCGGCTATAGTCTAACTTGGCCGATCGTCGGCTCGAGTCCAACTCAGCCGACCCGTCAACACGGCGCCTAGCAGCACATATTGACACCATAGTATACAAGAATAATATCGGCTCGAACTGTAATGTGTACACAAATCCCTTTGCCTCACGATACCGTTAAGCTATAGGAAAGATGTGTGCGATCCCTTCAATAGCTTAACTATTCACTCGAACCGTATTGGATTATCATGCGTTGATTGACTCCTCAATCAACTTAGCATGGCCATGCATTTCCATAATCCATTACCTCGAGGGCCCAGAGATATCTCTCCAAAGGAGGGGCAAATTCCATCTTGATCACTCACATCCCACTCCATGTTTCATAGCAAACCCGAAAACTACCTTTATAACTACCCGATTACGGAATAGCGTTTGGTAGTCCCAAAGTAGGCTACTACACATGTTGGAATCCATGGTGATCTCGGGTCTAAGGACTTTGTACCAACACTACCGAGACCAACTAATGGCACATTGATTCTGTAGTGTCTCATGGTGGGTCTATCCAACAATGTGTTCTCTAACACATATGTCCATGTTTATTGATTTGGTATCTCCATACCCATGATCTATGAGACATGATCATCAATCAATAAACATGCCGATCTTAGAATCATATTTGTTCCAACAATATGACATATGATCAGGGATCGTTTAGAAATAGATTCATACATATCGAGTCTCATAAATAAGTCACGTACTTATTGATCAATACAAGATGTCTATTTCATGAAACCGAATAACACTTTATTCATAAATACATAAACATTGACATGATATCCAACATCTCCATGTTGCCTCTAGGGCATATCACTAACAGACAGCGGATAGGAGAGGTGGCAGCTGGGACGGCGACGATTGCCGGCCGTAGGCGGCGGCGCCTCGGGAGCACGAGGAACGTCGTGTTCCGGTGGCTAGCGGCGGTCGGGAGGCGACAGCCGGGGTACGACGGGATGCATCGAAGGTGGCGGTGGCCTTGGCACGTGGCAGAACAGTGGTGGTGCGTGGCCAAGGCTCAGCGGTGAGCGACGGAGGGAGGAAGAGTGCGGGGAGAGAGCTAGGGGCGTAACGAGCTCGGGACGGATGGGAAAAAATGGAGGGGAGCACAGGGAAGGAATATAGGCCGAGGAGGCGCTGGGTGCCCAAGGAGCGAAGGAAATTGCAGCAAAGGGGCGCGGTCGGTGGTAATGGCGCGATGATTTAAGACAACGATTAAAGGCGTGGGGAGTGCGGGACGGCCGGGAAAAGTGACGGTGTGATGGCATGGAGTGAATGCGCACGTGGGAAGGGGAAAAGAGGTGCAGGATGCGCGACGTCGAGGACAGTGGGCGGCGGCGGCAATGGAACGACCAGAGGAGAGGGATGACAAGTGGGGCCCACCAGTCATTGACTCGGGAATGGGAGGATGGAAAACAGACTTCGGGCTGGCCCATAGGAGGAGAGAGAAAAAGGGGCGCACGCGCGGTGAGACAAATTGGACCTTTTGGACTGGGCCGAAAACAGCCCAGGAACAGGAGAGAGAATTTTAATTTGTTTTTCCATTTATTTAATTGCATGAATTGATCTTTGTATTATTAAAATTATTTTTGGAGCTCCAAAATTTAATGGAAAATTTCAGAGAATACTTTAGGGCATGGAGAATATTACAAAAATATTTCCAGCATGATTTTTAAAGGAAATTTTTATTTCCTTACTAATTTCACTTGATTAATTGCTTTAAATTTTATTTAATTTCCAGAAAATGAATTATTAAATGATTTTTAATCTTGAAAAAAATCGGGGCATGACAAATCTACCCCCTTAGAGGAATCTCGTCCCGAGATTCGGGCTAGAAAGAAATAACGTATGGTGGGGTTAGGTAGGTCTGCTGACTTCTGCGGTTCCTCAGTGACTCACCCCGGCTTATTCTATTCGCACTGATCCTAATTTAGGTGCAGGGGTTGAAGGATCTTTCTTTCCTTAGATTGCACATTTAACATTGGCACCTTTGGTATTCTAAGAATTCACTTTGACTCGAAACCGGTGGAGTTGTTCGAAACCTTGAAACTTTCATAAGACCACTGACTCTAAATTTTGGTTCCACTGCTCTTGACCTAAATGACAGGCGTTTCAAAAAGCTGCATGATCTACCTTAATCTGAACCGTGAGTGTCTTGAGTTATCGCTTCTTTTGGCTGAACTGTTGGCATGACAGCTTGGGGTGTGCCTTAGATTCGAGCTTGTTAACTTGGGATTGATGTAACTCTGCTAATGACTCGTAACTGATTTCTTTGATTTTAACCCAATCTGCTTCATGAGGTTAAACCTCCAAGCAAAACGGTTATGAGGTATAACTAAACTCATCCTCGAGCTCACCTTTACAACAAGTAGTTACGCTTTCGCTTGACCGCGAACAAATACACTGCCATCTTTGAGGTTGTCCCACATTTCTCTTATTTACTAAGAACCTTGACTTTGAAAATTGGATACCCCATCGGTCGATCGAAATGAGTCAATAACGGTACACTTTCATCCCAGGGGCGTTTGGAACTCAACACTCAAATGATTGTGGGATGTCCCACATAAGAATGACTCTCATGCAATTCTTGAACATACTGACTCCCGATTAATTTTCCCATTGGTTGTAACTGCTGGCACGACTATTCCGCTTCTGGCTGAGTTTGGTGTCATTTGCTTGAACGGATTGTGCAGTTGATTTCTCGAAACTAGCATTGAACATTTAATAGACCAAGCTCAAAAGGTTATTTCCTTGATATAACATTTCACTTCTTCACTTATCCTTGACTGACTCCTCTAGATCGATAGACTATAAGCTCTGCATTTGATTTCCCATGAATACTGCAACCTATACGATTGTTGGAAACTAACTTTGATGTTGTTGAGAGTTTCAATTTATCAAAACAAGTCCCCTTTCAATTCTTGAGTAGAGATGATTCACCAAGCAGGATTGTCTGACATACACTATGTTGTGCTGGCTACACCTTTCTGGACTTGACTCTTGTATCTTTCTGACCCATGTATGGAATAATTTCTGTCGACTTTCGAGAAACACTGAAATGATTTCTAGAAGCTATCCTTTTTGCGTTGAATTACAAACAATCATTCTTGATTCGTGTACACACCACTAGGGTGCTATTGCCACTTACCAATTCCACATGACTTCCAAAGTTAGAGAGTTCCAGTAATCCATATATGATGTCCCACTCAAATATTTTGTGCATCTTCTTATACTCTTGAGGTGTCCACTATATGACCCTTTCTGATGTATCTCCTAATGTTGAAGGTTTCAATGGTGCAACCATTTTCACTTCGTGGGCTAGCCATTTCTTTCCTTTACTGGTAATCATGTTATCAAGCTCAACAAAACCACAATGAGTCAAGGGAAAGGAACTCCAGGTTTCTTGTAACACTGGTAGTTACACAAGTTAACTTGCTTTTGGATACTCTAGATGAATCACAAAAGAAGAGAAACTATATATCTCAAACTTTATTCAATATTTCCTTATTTTTACATAACTTCCATGAAAACTTCTTTGTACAAACAAAATTACTTAAATATTAAACACTTATAGTATGTTGTAGGCTTGACTAGCAGACGTGTTGACTGGTGTGACCTTTACTCTTGCGATTCTGGCCTGATTGACTTGATCTGCCCTTGCTTACAAGCTGGTGTTCTAACGGGGACACTGCTTCGCATGTAGACCTTCCTTGGGAAGATAACAACCTTCTTAGTAGCTGCAGTAGGTAGGATCTTCTCACTCAGGGTGTCACCAATCTGCAATTTGTTGCTAGCCATCTGGATTGAAGCAACGCGAGGTGCATTGCTATGGTTATCGATAGTCACATGAACTAGTGCTGGAGACACATGCTGTGAGTGCTTTGGAAGGATCGTACCGTTCCCTTGCGGTTGGAGTGGATCATTGTTTCCTTGGCATTGCTTGCCCTGCTGTTGCTGGTTCTGTAGCTTGGGTGTAGGTGATGGTGGAACCTTGGAGCTTTTGCCGGTGCCCTTAACGATAATTCGCTGCGGTATAGGTTTCGGGTATGAGCAACAATTGGTAACATTTGGCTTACGGGTGGCTTTTAGATGGATTCGACTACGTTGTGCTGGAGCTAGGGCATCTTGTAGAGTGAGGGTGTTGCAGACAATGCGAGTGCCTTGAGGATGTTGGCGCTTGGGCACTGGACAACTTTCAGATAAATAACATGTTTCTCCACAGTTGAAGCAACGACGAGCTTCTTTTGCTGGTCTCAAAAGTGGACATTTGCTGAGATGGTGTCCTGGCTTGAGACAGTTGAAACAAATTAGACCTGATTGATCACGATTTGCTCTCTTCTAGGTCTGCAGGCTCGCAACTAGAACTGAAAATGTGCAAGGACTCGTGAGCCTTGTCTACAACGTGTTTGATACCAATGGGGATCTTCACTGGAGTTGGAGCTGGTTAAAGACCAAAGACATCATCATCATCATTGGTAGTGCCAACCAAGAGTTGACAAATAGGCCGTCGGGATGTCCTTTGGTCTTTCTAGTCCTTAGCTATGACCAAATTCAGTTGATAATCCTTAGGCACGTGATATGTTCCCTCACACAAAAAACACATGACATTTCTCGTGGGGCATTCAACTGGCATATGGGTGTCCTCAGCACAGAAGGAAGGGGGAATGCATTTGCTTGTAATGTGTCCAATTTCTTCACAACGAGTACATGCTTTGAGCTCCATGTCCTTTTCAATGACGCCTTCAAAGATCGCCTCATCAGAGGACACTTCTTCTGATTCATTACCTGAGATGTCTAGCCTGAGATGTCGGGTTAGCTGACGTGCATCACGGAAGGTATTTCCTCTCAGGCATCGGGAAATCTTCTCAACATCTTCAAGAGTAAACTCTGTGCCAGTAACGATCATATTGCTGGCACATCCTATATTCCATACTTGGTGCCTTTCTCTTCTTAGAGTTGGGTTGTGGTGTACCAAAATTCTGGCTGATTAGTTGACCGAAATCTTTCTTTCTCCTTGGGTACTGCATCTCATCTTCGGTTAGTGTCCTGGCGTACACGTCCCATGAACTGTTTCTAACATCACGACCTTGCTCATTGCAACCATAACAGAGGTCATGTGTTTCCCTCCTGCATGATGGTGGGGTTGGTGCCATCGTCTCCTACGAACTTGACGGTATACTGGCGGGAGTCACCAGGGCTTGTATCGGAGCATACTGGCGTTGCTCTTGATATCAACCCTAAACTTGCACCTTAACTGGCATATGCTGATGCTAATATTGTTATTGCATCTGTTGCATCATCATGGCCATTAACTGCGTTTGATTGTCTACTACCTAGGCTAAGGTTGGATCCCCAAGAGGTGAAGGTGGAATACTCGTAGTGTTGTTTTGAGTTGACCCATGGGACGGTTGGGATCCTGATCCACTGACATTGCCCCTGACTTTACCCATCTGTTGCAAGAGGAGAAAGGAGAGGTCAAGGGAAAGGGGTTACACTAAAGACAAGACCTTAACCCACTTATTTACTAATCTGATGTCAGTGAACTTTTTTTGTTCAAGTTGATTAGACAAACAACCTAGTATGGTCACATCCCCACCACTAATGTAAACCATATACCTCCACACAGCAAACAACACACAACCTAGGAACTACTGATACTACACTTCTGGGAAGGATTGGATTTGGGTAGGCTCCGGGAAGACTTCTGTTGATCTTCGCGACAAGCTGACTCTAAGCTGCTCGGCTTGATCTTCTTGCTTGAAGATCGGGGTTCGACTTGACTTCCATCGGTTGACGAGCAACTGGGTTTGTCTTCCAGGTTCAACAACTAAAAGAGGTGGAGGGGAAGGAGAGAAGTTGACAAATCATTTTGCAAAGACTCCAGAGGGAGAGAAGAGGAATTTTTGCAAATAAGGTTTTCATAAAACTTGTCCTTAGGGGTTTGACAATTTGGCTCAACATATAGTTGAGATGGCTCTGGTACCAACTTGTCACGTCCAAAAATTTATCCCAAATTTTCAGACTATTTTGTGTATTAAATCCCTATCCAAGATCAACCAGGGTATACAAAATAAAAAATTAGTACCCAGATCCAAACGTATAATAAAGCATAAATATACTTACAGAAGAGGCACTTAGTCCTCACACTCGAAACAAAACAGCAGCGGAAAAAGACGATCCTAGCTAGGCTTCTGCTCCACTCCACAGGCAAACTCAACTGGGGTCTGAGCCTTAGTCCTCTAACTCTGTCTTCAACTCAGAAGCGCTACACATCTTAAAGGGGGAAGAATATGCAAGGCTGAGTACAACCACCGTACTCAACAAGCCACACCAAGGATGCAGACATGCAAGGGAAGACGAAGGGAGGCTTGGGGCTATTTTGCGGAAAAGCAGTTGAAAAACTTTTCTATTTAAGAAAACCCATAAAACAATTGATTAATTAGGTCAAGATTAAACATCCACTGAACAATGCTACAACCACATTGAATAGGCCCATTCATACCACCTAAACTAAACCAAATTATTAAGCCAATTTTTTAAGGGTGAGACTAATCATGGTGAATCTGGTCGATCACCCATAACCGTGGACACGGCTATTCGAATACTTTTACTCTGATCAGAGGTGCACAACTTTACCCATAAGACACGATTCCACATATTTTGCCATGCCCCGAGTATCACCACGATACTACAATGGGGAAAATCGCGACAAGACCCTTTGCATAACCCCCCTAACAAAGTGCACCACACCTCGGGTTTCGCCCCCACCCCTCGAAAGGCAGTGGGCAGCCCCCTAGTGCCACGGTGAATCCGGCAGCCGAGCAACCGGTATACCCCGATTGACTGTGACTCCATTACACCCACCCTTGCCTAGGAACGTCGGCTAGGAAGAGCTACACTACCAGTGCAGCAGTTGTCCATTCTTGCTTGTGATAAGCACTGTTAGTCTTCCAGGGTTTCCCATGAACCGGTCCTTAATTGCTATCGGTGCGACAATCAAAACCATGCACCCAAAACCCACCATTAAGTCATATTTCAGTTGGGTAATTATGACCAATAAAACATGGCTAGGTGTTTTAGATGCTAGAGTAACTAGTGCAATTATCCCATTTAATGAGCTAGTGGTAATTAAGCATGGCAAAGCATATAATTCTACTAAAAGTTAACATCAGTGACTAAAGCTAGTCAAATTATCACCCAAGTTTGACAAACGAATGGATAACAAGTAATATGGCACAAGCAAGCAGATAGGTAAATCCATCATCCCAGGTAATTAGCAAGACATGCACTTTATTTGCAATCGTAAAACATTTTGTAAATTAGGTACAACATTCTCAAGGGAGAATGTGTGACTTGCGTTGCTTCTTCAAAGAATCTTCTTTTCTTCACGAGCGCGAACTCTCGAAACGACCGAATCTACACGCTGGCACACAATGCAGAAAAACCCTAGTAAAAACCAAACATACAGTACATGGAAAGTAAACAAACATGTGGAGCTCAATTTTAGATGAATTTTGCAATTTGAATGGCCAAATTTGGAGTTCGTATGAGTTAGATATGAACTTTAGAAGTTTTGAACCATTTAAATGAATTCTGAAAATTAAATTGATTTATTGCATAATGATTAATTATTTTTACAAGGAAAAAGGGCTAGGGCTGACATCATGGGCCGAGGCCGACATCGCGGCCGAGCGCCGACGGCGGCGGCGACGCGTCCATAGGCTGGTCCACCGTGAACCAAGTCCATAGGCTGGTCCACCGTGAACCAAGTCCACGGCACCACAGGCTGGCGTGCCACATGGCGCATGCACGGTGCCGACGTGGTGCCAACGCGGCAGCCATGCGGGCGACCGAAAGGGACAACCCCGATCTGCGAGAGGCGGATCAAATGGCTGGGGAGAAAGGGGTCGGTGGCAACCGCCGCTGCCGGCTGGCGGGCGGTGCGCGACGGCGCACGTGCCGATGGTCGCACGGCGGCCATCGGTGTGGCGACGCACACAGAGAGCGGTGGAGGAGGGCGAGGGAGGTGGCTCACCGAGATTGGGCAAAAATGGGGCGGCGCGGGTGGATGGCGGCGAGTAGAGATTGCGGTCGCGGGTGCTGACGCGGGTGAAGAGCTCAGGAGGAGGACTGGCCGTGGTGCAGGCGAGCACTGTGATGGTGGCGGATGGGAGAGGCGGTGGCTGGGACAGCGATGATTGCCGACTGGAGGCGGCCAAGGGCGGCGGCGCCTCGGGAGCACGACGAACGCCATGTTTCGGCTAGCTGCGGTCGGGGTATGACGGGATGCGGCAAAGGCGGCGGTGGCCTTGGCCTATGGCGGCAGTGCTCGGGATGGCGGCAGCGCACGGCTGGGGCTCGGCGACGAGCGACGAAGGAAGGAAGAGCGCGGGAGAGCGCTAGGGCGTGGTGAGGTCGGGACGGATGACGAAAAAAATGAAAGGGGGCATGGGGAAGGAATTTATTGGCCGAGAAGGCGCGGGGTGGCCGGGGAGCGGGGAAAATCGCGGCACAGGGGCACGACCAGCGGTAATGGCGCAACGATTTAAAGCGCGGGGAGTGCGGGACTGTCGATGGGTGGGTCGACAGTCTTCAAAGGAGGGTGCCCAAGGAGGTGAAACAACATGGTAGAGAAGCTGTCCTCCGATGGATCTGATGGTCGACTCGAGTCCTGAGACGAGCTAAAGAGCAAAGACACAGAGAGTTATACTGGTTCTGCTCTCTTGAAGGATAATAGGCCTACGTCCAGTGTTCTTTGTTGGGGTGTATGATGAACAATAGTTACAAAGGAGTGAGAATGCAAGCTCAGGATCGGAACGTAGAAGTCCCTCCTTGTCCTCCCCATTTCCTCCTTCCTTCCACTTTTCCCCTCCCTTGGCCCCGTCGCCCTGCCCTCCCTTTTATAGCTCAAGGAGGGCAGGAATAAGAGAGCTTGGAGGCCAAGAAAGCTATGTCTAATGTGCTAAAAGGTGAGTACAACAATATCTGAAAAGGTACAAGATGGTCTGCTAGGTCCTATATATCATGGGCATCTTGTGCTCTCTCTATTGCCTTGGGATCCCTCCTTCGCTGGAGATGCCTGTACTGTGCTGTTGGGTGACGTCAGTCTCTGCCAGGCTATCTCCTCCCTTTTACTCCTTGCACGCCGAGTCTTGTCCCGAAGATGGTCGAGGTCGAGTTGTGGAATTGGGGTTGAGAGAGGAGAACCGAGGTCGAACTCGGGGAAAGGTCAGGATGTTCGACCCCACAAAGGGGGGTCGGGCCGTCGACCACGTCCCAAGTACTCTCTGTTTTGATTTCAGTTGGACTTTGACTCTAGTCCATGGGGCACCCCGGGTGACAGCTCCCCACAGTAGCCCCCGAGCCTAAGGAGGAATGGAACATCCATCCTTAGGATCAGAGTTTCTTCTTCATCGCTGTCTATGAAGGACCCTCAAAGCATCGAGCCAAGGTTTTGGCAGGTGCACCGCCAAGGTGTACCTGCCAGGTGTAGCCCCCGAGCCTAAGGGAGAATGGAACATTCGGCCTTATGGTCAAGTTTCCTTCCAAGGTGCTAGTTCCTTCCAGGTTGTCGAAGTTTTGGGAGTTCTTGATTCTACAGATGCACCTGGCAGGTGTAGCCCCCGAGCCTAGGGTCGGATGGCACATTCGAGCCTAGGGTCAGATCACCAAGAGTGTATTTCGTTCACCCTCTGATATGAGCATTGCCCGGGATCTAACGAAGATTCTATTGGATCTGACAGGCTCACTTCCTAGAAGCATACAATGGTCCTTGTGTTGCCTTCATCGTGGCCTGGAGGCCACGGACGGAGTTAAGGAAACCACGGCCGGCGGGTGGTATTCGGTGTCTTGGCGGGACCACCGCCGGCGGGACGTAGTCCCGATCGACCGAGGGTCAGCCGGAAGCTAGCCCCGAGTCGGGAAAGCCACGCCCGAGCGGTGGAGGGTGGAGCGTGCGGTCGGGACTATTGCCCTGAGGCCTATAGTAGTCCCAACTGGGTCGGCCCGAAAGCCAACGCCCGAGTCGTTAAGGTCACGGCCCGAAGGCTAGCGGCGGTCAGCGGTGTCAAAGAATAGATCTTCTGACATCCTTGTGCAGAGTTCTATCATGCCGCACTGAGGGCATGAAAACCGGTGTAACATTACATGACGGGACGGGAAACGGAAGCCATGCCAACACCGTTTGCCATTCCGAGGATCCGATGGTCAAGTTTTTTTCCCAGGTGCGACGTGGCATGCCAGTAAGACGGATGGGTAAGGGGCGCTTCGAATGCTCCGCGCCTGTCATAAACGATGCTAGGCACATTTTTGAGAATTACGCCACCGAGCCCATCATTGCTTCCTATTTAAAACCGATCATTCCAGGTTCCTTTCTTCTTACGTCATCTACTCGTTCAGTTCGAAAGAAAACCTCAAGGCTCCCGCCATTGCTTCCTCAAAGCGTTCTAAGGCTTATGGCCTCCTCGCTGAGCTCCACCGAGGGTTGGAGCAGGAGCAGAAGCTTTGAGAGGCGTCGCCAATGGGTAAGTCTTGGATTTCATCATTTACTCAAATGCTTCTTCTTTTGTTGTCTTTTTGTTCTTCTACGGGAGCCTCACCTGCCAGGTGTTGATGCCATGGTAGGATGTTGGCGCTCTGCCGCAAGTGGATTTTGCGGAGATGTGCATCCCAATGGTGATCCCCGACCCGAAGGGGAAGCGAAAGTTAACCGCTTCCGTGGAGGTGGAGCCAAGCACATGCGGGGAGATGGGAGGATGTGCGTTGGAGCCCGCCCAGAAAATCCCACGCCGGGGTACTGTGAGGTTCATAGCCTCCACCAGGTGAGTCCATTTTCTGTTGTGTTTTTCGTTTCATTGGCGTTGCGAGCGTTGACTAGCATCGTTGATAGGGAGCCCTCGACCATTGACCCTCGCATTGAAGGGTCGTTCTCCCTCGCTAGCGTCGAGGAGGGCGATGTCGACAACATTTACGCTGCCGTGGAGCCGACTGTGGAGAAGACCGTTGTCGCCATGGACCTGTAGATTAGGGGTACCTCGGGCCCTATGTATGATCTTCACCACGCAAAATATAATAAAGAAATTTTTTCAGTCTCCTTTGTATGCCGCCTACGATTTGCGATATGTCCGATATGAAATTTTTTTTGGACACCCAACACGCCGCTATGTGATAGACCGTCCGAGTGACCTCGTTCTTCAACAGTTCGAATCTGGAGGGCAGGCAGTCGAGCTCGGGGGAAGCTACCACTTCGGGTAGTTTGCACCGAGTGACTTAGGCCGTCAATGGATCAATGACCGGAAGGCTTCCAGTCAAACTTAAGGACGTCTGTCTCATGGAGTAGATCCTGCTGAGCGATCTCGGCCGTTTACAGACCAAGTTCGGAGGGCTACCATTCAAACTCCAATCAGATCCTTCTCCTTCATAGTGGGTCGGTACGCAAAGAGACGTCCTTCTATTCACCACATGACTGACCTCCGATGCTAAGTGTTCTATGGACCTTAACAGACGGATCCAAAGGTTTCCTCAGTCTACTCGGATCGACTCAACTGAGTGCAGGGTGAATAGGTGGGTAGGGGAGGATCGGCGATCATCGGATACGCGTATAACTCTCATGACCGAGCGGCGGAAGCCGGCGAGATGGACCCGGGCGGGCATTCGGTCGAGAAAGGTCACTTAGTTGTGTACGTAGCGAATGAACGCGAGGTCGTCGTCGTCCGACCAATCTCTGTGTGTCTAACCCTCGAGGTAGAGCGAGTCAGGCCATCGAGAGACATTGTCCGGGTGACCCGAGTCGAGCTCCTGGTGTCTTAGTGATATACACAGAATTTAGTCGTTAAGAGCCCCGAGCTCATTTGTCGACACTTGACGGAAACACGGCCGGTCCCGACCCTAGCCAGCCCCAGGTAGGAATGATCACTATCCGAGGGACTCAGGGTCAAGCCTGAAGGGTTAAGCGGAAGCTACGATAGCTAATAACAAAAATTTTTACCGCACAAACCAGGAACACTTGCAAGTAAGGGTCGAGAGATCGTTACCGATTGGAGTATAGTGCAGCAGATTAGCCAATCAGGAGCTATCCGATCTGGAATAGTGCTGGCCGATGACAGCCGATTTGCCAACAGCTGATTCCCGCAAGCCGACAGTCGATTCCTGGGAACAGCCGATTCACCAATCAGCCGATTCATCGAGTAGCCGATTCACCGAGTCGTCCGACTGCGCTCGCGCGTCTCGCTCCGATGCGCCCGACCGCAGCCGATTCCACCACAGCCGATTCGTAGCTGACGTACAGCACCGCAACGTAGCAATGCCTCTACGGGTATCCACATGTCCGGGGACAGAACGCCTAACACCCGTGTGCTAGCACAAGATGCAAGGCTAGGGTTTTGGCTCGGAAGTGGGGAGGGTTTCCGTGGAGATTGATCTCGCCGACTTCTGTTGTGCCAAATCAGATTGATTTGGTTCCAAATGCATGCCACAGCTATCCACCCCTCACCGCTTTATATAGAGTTGCCGGTTGGGCCTAGAGGCCCATTGTGACTCTATTTTGAATCGGATCCTATCCGAATCTTCATAGAGTTGGCCGGCCGGACTTCGTAAGCCCATAGGACTCTATCCAATCAGATCCCTATCCGATTGAGCCGTATCCGAGTCCAACTCGAATGCCTGTTCTTATCCCCTCAAGCGTGTGACCCTGTAGGTTCAGGTATACTCGGTTTCGGCCAGAGTCCAACTCAGCCGATCGTCGGCTCGAGTCCAACTCAGCCGACCATCGGCTCGAGTCCAACTCAGCCGATTATCAACAGTGGCGCCTAGCAGCACATATTGACACCATAGTATACAAGAATATAATATCAGCTCTGAACCTGTAATATGTTCATAAATCCCTTTGCCTCACGATACCAATTGAGCTATAGGCAAGATGTGTGCCATCCGTTCAATAGCTTAACCATTCACTCCAATCGTATTGGATTATCTGTCTGTTGATTGACTCCTCAATTAACTCGGCATGGCCATGCACTTTCATAATCCATTACCTCGAGGGGCCCAGAGATATCTCTCCAAAGGAGGGGCAAATTCAATCTTGATCATTCACATCCCACTACATGTTTCATAGCAAACCCGAAGACTACTTTTATAACTACCCAGTTACGGAATAGCATTTGATAGTCCCAAAGTAGGCTACTACACATGTTGGAATCCATGATGATCTCAGGTCTAAGGACTTTGTACCAACACTACCTGAGACCAACTAATGGCACATTAATTCCTGTAGTGTCTCATGGTGGGTCTATCCAACAACATGTTCTCTAATATGTGTCCATATTTATTGATTTGGTATCTCCATACCATGATCTATGAGACATGATCATCAATCAATAAACATGCCGATCTTAGAATCATATTAGTTCCGATAATATGATATATGATCAAGGATCATCTAGAAATAGATTCATACATATAGAGTCTCATAAATAAGTCACATACTTATTGATCAATACAAGATGTCTATTTCATGGAACTGAATAACACTTTATTCATTTGTACATAAACATTGACCATGATATCCAACATCTCCATGTTGCCTCTAGGGCATATCACTAACAAAGCCGACCACGTTCAGTCGAAGTAGGTAATGAATGGACCCCCGAGCATCTCAAGCTCAGCAGGCGGAACATCTTCTCGGAAACCCTTAGCTAATAAGCTAGGGCCGCATTACTCAGGGCTTGCCATGAGTACATTTGTGCGAGAAGGGATCAACGTGGCCGACGATACAGCTCGGGAAGGCTTTCGAGCCCCCGAGCCATTTGGGGTCAAGAAAATGTCCTGCAAAAAAGGTCAAGAAGTAATCAAAATTGCAGAATTGAAGGGATTGAGGGCTAGGTACTTAGCTGTTGAATCGTAGAATCGGCGCATGTGTTCGATGTTCCATGAGTTCGGCACTTCCTGTCTGTCTTCGTGAATCATCTTGTAGGAGCCCGAACGTGTGATGGCGGAGACGATGAAAGGACCTTCCCATGGAGGTGAGAGCTTGTTCATGCCGGTCGAGGACTGCACCCTACGAAGCATGAGGTCGCCGACCTTGAAGGACCTCCCTTGGACGTTCCTGTCGTGGTATCGGCGGAGTGCCTACTGGTATCGATCCATCTGTATCACTGCCGCCATGCGTTCTTCTTCGATGCTGGAGACAGTGCCCGAGAGTTTCTCAGGCTCTTGAACAATTCCCTGAGGATGGCCGAAGCTGCCCGAGGTTTAGTGGAGGAGAAGCTTGAGAAAACTCAGGCCGACCTCGTGGTTGCAATGGCCGAGGTGGAGAGGATGGCACAATCCAATGCCGAGGCCGAAGCAGCCAAGGCTGAGGCTAAGACAGCCAAGGCCGATGCAGAGGCTGCCAAGGCCGAAGTGGAGGCAGCAAAGGCTGGGGTGGAGAAAGAGCTTTCCGTCACGGAGAGGTCGATGGTCGACCTCGCCAAGGAGCTAAAGGAGGTGAAGGCCGCCAAGGCTTCCACTGAAGGTAGGCACTATTCCTAACATCCTCCTCCACTTTTCTGGTTTCCTTTGCCCGCACTAATCCTACTACTCAACCTTGACATGTGCATAGTGCGCGTCGATCTCTGGTCAACAGATCAGGCACATCAAGAAGCGCCTAGAGTTGGCGGAGGCTCGGCTGGCCGAGGGTCAACAAAGTGCTCTCGCACTTTTGAACAAGGCCGACCATGATCTCTGTCACGCCCGGAAATTTATCCCAAATTTCCTGACTATTTTTTGTATTAAATCCCTGTCCAGGAATCAACCAGGGTACATAAAATGACAAATTAATACACAGGTCCAAACGTAAAAACAAAGCGTAAAAATAAAAATACTTACTGAAGAGGCACTTAGTCCTCACACCCAAAAACTGCAGCGGAAAAGAAAGACGAAACTAGCGGGGCTTCAGCTCCACTCCACAGGCAAACTCAACTGGGGTCTGAGCCTTGGTCTTCTAACTCCATCTTCAACTCAGAAGCACTACACTTCTGAAAGGGGGAAAAATCGCAAGACTGAGTACAACCACCGTACTCAACAAGCCACACCGAGAAATGCAGACGTGCAAGGGGAGACAAGAGTGGCTTGGGCTAATTTGCATAAATGCGGTTTACAAACATTTAATTATTTAAAAATAGTAAAACAGTTGAGTAATTAAGGCAATATTAATCTTCCACTGAACAACGTTATCCCCACGTTGAACAGGCCCAACCATTCCACCTGAACTAAACCAGTTTCATTAAATCAAATTATTAGTGGGACTAATCATAGTGAATCTGGTCAATCGCCCATAACCGCGGGCACGGCTATTCGAATAGTTTTACTCTGATCAGAGGTGCGCAACTTTACCCACAAGACACGATTCCACACATGTTACCATGCCCCGAAGTACCACCTTGATACTGCAAAGGGGGAAATCGTGACAAGACCGTTCACATAACTCCCTCTAACCAAGCGATACCACACCAAGGTTTCGCCCCCACTCCCCGCAGGGCAGCGGGCAGCCCCCTCTCGTGCCACGGTGAATCCGGCAGCCGATCAACCCGTAAAACCGGGGCCGACCCAACTCCATCACGCCCACCCTCACTAGGGTACGTCGGCGGAGGAAAGCTATACTACGGATCCGCGTTGCCCATTCGCTTGTGGTTTGCACGGTATGTCTTCCGGGGTTTCCCATGAACCGGTCCTTAATTGCCATGGGTGCGACCATCCAAAACCATGCACCCACACCCACCATTAAGTCATATTTTAGTTGAGATAATTATGACCAATAAGACATGGTCAGGTGTATCGAGCTTGCAGCTCACCAGAGACTGAAATAAATAGTGTAATTATCCCATTTAGTGAGCTAGTGGTAATTAAGCATGGCTAAGCATATAATTCTAGCTAGAATCAACATCAGTGACTAGAGCTAGTCAAATTAACACCCAAGGTTAACAAAGGACGGATAACAAGTAAATAAGGCACAAACAAGCGGATAGGTAATCCATCATTCCATGTAATTAGCAAAGCAATGCAATTTTATTTGCAAACGTAAAACATTTATAAAAATAGGATCAATATGCTTCAAGGGAAGTGTGACTTGCCTTGCATCTTCAAGCAAACTTCGGGCTCTTTCCTCGCGAGCGCAAACTCTGGAAACGGCGGAATCTACACGCTGACACGCAAAACAAGGAAAAAACCTAATAAAAACCAAATAACAATACATAAAAAGTAAACAAACATGTAGAGATTAATTTTAGATAAATTTTGCAATTTGAATGGCCCAATTTGGAGTTCGTATGAATTAGATATGAATTTTAGAAGTTTTGGACCATTTAAATGAATTCTGGAAATTAAGATGATTTATTATGCAATTATTAATTAATTTTGAACTGAAAAAGGATGTTTAAGACATCAGCTTCGATTGGTTCACAGGATCACAAGGATTTGGGCGGCTAGGATTGAACTGGAAACAAAGGATGGGTGGCTCAAATTAAACCGAATAAATCTATAAGGATGAACGACTTGGATTAAGCGACCAAGATTTAATTGGTTTAGGGCTGGGATGGATACACATCAACGGACACGTGGCACAAAGAAATTGACACGGTGCTAAGGGTGGCGGCCATGAACTCAACCATGCAGGACAAAGAGATAATGTGGCACTGACGAGGCGATGATGTGATAGCCGCATGAACATACCGGCCAACAAACATGACAACAAAGATTGCCGAAGAATGGCTATACAACAACGAAAACAAAGTGCATAAATGGGTAGAGAACGATGAGGCGCTCCTTACCAACACTTACGCAAGAACGGGCGACGAAGGGAGAGGCCGGTGGCGAGCTTCAAACGGCGACGAGGTCGGGTCCACGGCGACGGCGGCCTTCCGGCGGTGTTTGGTGGAGGAGAGGTGGAGGACGGGCTTCCCTCCCTTTTGCGGTGCCGATGGTGGCTTCGGCGAGGGCGCGACGACGGGGTCGACGGCTAGGTGCGGCGAAGATCGAAACATGGACGTGGAGCTCGGGTTCACGATGACGAGGTGCTTCCGACGGTTTTGGCGCAAGGGAACCGGTGGCCGGGCTTCTCCTCACCGCTGCGATGCCGGGAAGGCAACGGCGTTGATTGGGAGCAGCCGAGGCGGCGGGAAAAGGTTGCCGGAGTTGCGGCCGACGGGAAGAGAGATGGGAACTCGCGGGGAAGGTGGCTAGAGCACGGGAAAAACTCGGGAAAAAAGGGGAAACCGAGGAGGAGATCAAGGGGGTCCTTTTTATAGGCTTGGGAGGGAGAGTCCCGCACCGGGAAGAGAGGATTTGGCGCCGGATTTTTAGGGTTTATCCCGAGTTCGTCGGGATAAGAACGGGGCTGAAATTCGCACGATTTAGCACGGGATTGAGGGGGATTTCATGGGGGAAATGTAGAGGTGATCGAGAGGAATCCGTTCCCGCAACTAATTTTTGATTTGGGCAAAGGATTAGGCCGGATTTGGTGGAGGAAATGAAGCCACAGTTTTCGGCACTGTTCGGCACTGTAGCACGGGCTGGAGGTTGAAGACGCCACTGTAGCAGGGAGGTAAGACAGACTTTTCGGTCCAAACATCCTTTAATTCTTATAAATACTTCCAATGCCCAAATAATTCCAAGAAAAATCCTGAAAATATATGAACACCCAAAGTATTTAATAAAATATCTCCAGCTCATTTAAAGTTTAATTTATTTATTTAAATAATTATTGAAGTGTTCTTTGTTTTATTAAAATTATTTCTGGAGCTCCAAAATTTTACGAAAAATTTCAGAGAGTACTTTAGGGCATAGAGAATATTTTAAAAATATTTCTAGCCATGATTTTTAAAGGAAAATTTAATTTCCTTAATAGGTTCACTTGATTTACTTTGTTTTTCTTTTTATTCAATTTCGGAAAATAATTTATTAAATGATTTTTATTCCCGAACGAAAATCGGGTGTGACAAATCTACCCCCTTACATGAATCTCGTCCGAGATTCGGGGTTAGAAAGAAAAAGGTAGGGTGAGATTGGGTTGGCTTGCTAACCTCAACGGTTTCTTTTGGCTCTCCCAGATTGACTGACTGACCAAACGTGCGACGACTGGCTGATCAAACTTGCACAGCCGAACTGACATGACTCAGCCCTGGTGTTCTGCGGCTCCACAAACCAAACTAAACTGGTTGGTCCTTCCTGTTCTGACCCTGACCAGATTTCAAGGGCTCAAGTGCTTACTTTCGTCGAATTGCACAATTAACACTGGCGCCTTCGGTATTCTGAGAACTCACTCCTGCTAACTATTATTTGGTGGCACTTTTTTTTTGACCTTGTAACTCACTTTCGTGAACACATAGACCCTGAAATTCTTTTTTCTATGAACTGCTCTCGATCCCACATCAAGTATTTGAAGAAGCTCCTCGATTGATCTCTCATCTGGATTGTGACTGTTCTCAAATGATGCTTCTTTAGACTGCACTGTTGACATGACAGCTTGGGTGTGCCTTAGACTCGAACCTGCTAACTTGTGATTGTTATAGCCTCGATAACGGCTCACAACTGACTCTTTTGGTTACAACTCAATCTACTTTGCGTGGTCGAACCTCCAAACGAACGGTTACAAGATATAACTAAACTCATCTTCAATCTCGCCTTTTCAAACCAGTGGTTAAGCTTTCGCCTGACCGTGAATCAATTGTACTGCCATCTTTGAGGTTGACCAACATTTCTGTGATTTGCAAAGAACCTTGACTCTGAACATTGGATACTCCAACGATCAATTGAAATGAAGCAAAGACTATGCCCTTCCATTCTAGAGACTCCTGGAACTCGACACTCAAATGATGACGGGAGGTTATACATAAGAATGACTCTCATGCAACTCTTGAACATATTGACTTTTGATTGACTTTTTCATTGGGTGTAATTACTGACCTGGCTGTTCCGCTTCTGACCTAACTTTGGTGTCATCTGCCTGAACATAACGTGTAGTTGCTATTCTTTTCTTGAAACAAACACTTGTCACTTAACGAATCAAGCTCAAAAGGTTATCCCCATGATATAGCATTCCACTTCTTTTCTTATCTTTTATTGACTCCTTTGGGTTGATAGACCATAAGTTCTGCAGTTGCTTTCTTCACACAATACCAAAATCTGTATGTCTACTGAAAACTACCCTTGATGTTGCCTAGAATTTCTGTTCTCTGACCAAAACAAGCTCACTTTCATACCTTGGGTAGAATTGATTCACAAGGAATTATTCTCTTATCACATGTTCTGCGGACTATATTGTATGACTTGACCTCTGCATCCATTTACTCCAAGCAGGGGTGATGAAGCAATTCTGTTGTCCTCTTCCTAGGAATCACCGAGGTGGTTTTTCGGAGACTGTAACGATAGTCTGGAAATAAAGAAACCATTATTAATCAATGCTCACCATTAGGGTGTAGTTACCACTTACGATTTTGCTTTCGACTGTTTCATTACACTTTTCATCCTCATGAGGTATCACTTATATTGTCCTTCAAAGAGATCCCGCCGTCGAGTGTCGCCGTAGTCTAACCACTCTTACTTCACTGTTTGACCAAATCTCTTCTTTACGGCAATTAGATTCTTAGTCTTGACAAAAATGCTCGACCCGACAAAGAAACTATAAGTTCCCGGTGACATTGTCAGATGCACAAGTTGATCCACTTTTTTTTGGCTACACAATATGAACCGTGAGAGAAGGAACAAATTATCTGTCTCGTACTCTTATTCTGCTTCCTCTTTCAAGTACATAACTGGAATAAGTCTTCTGTGCACAAGGAAGGTACTTGAACACCAAATAATTAAAGACGGTTATTGACCACTTGCTAGCGAAGCATTATGGTATGGAATCGCCCCTTCCGATCCTAAGGGTTGATTTTTTTGGTTTTCCATCGTAGTGTATAGATTGATCCATGCTTTACTCAATGTTCCCTTTTATTACTTAACTGCCATGAAACTTCTGGGTGCCATGAGCGGTTCTTGAACACCCAAGACTTGTAGACCACTTGCTTGACCTTTACCTTGGTAGAAATTCGGTTGGTAAGGTTTTCTTTTTTTCCTTTGGTGGTCCTTACATGGTTGACTCGTTCTTTTTAATGATTCGACTAGGGTTCCAATTAGAACACCGACTTGACGATTGATTTTTTTCCTTAGAGAAATGTCGGTCTTCTTAGTAGTCGAAGTAGACAAGACCTTCCTATTGTTGGTGCCACATTCTGTGATTACTTGTTAGGTTGTTGAATTGGAACGACATGGGGTGTCTAGCTGGGGTTGACGTCAGTCGGGTGAACTGTTGCTTGAGACCTTGCTTGGTAGGTGTAGCTGGGGATTTGTACTATCTTCTTTGCAGCTGGACCAGACAACTGTTTTTCCTGGCACTACTTGCCCTGTTGGTGTTGGTACTGTAGCTTCGGAGCGGTTGCTAGTGGAATAATATAGCTTCTGCTGGTGCTCTTAGTGATAAATTGTTTAGATAGAAACTTCACATTTCAGTTACGGTTGGTGCCTCTTGTTTTCCTGATGTCCTGGGGCTAGACTTGACCACTCTGTGCTGGGGTGAGGCAACTGGGGAAGTAGAGACGTGGACGGACAGTGTCGGTAACTTGACGATGTTGATACCTTGCATCGGGCCACCTTTGGAGAAATTACTTGTCTTTCCCACAATTGAAATAGCGGTGGATTGACTTTCTTCAAACCGGACAGTTGTTGCAGCGGTGTCTCAGCTCAAGATCATTAAAACAATCCAACCTTCATTGGCTTCCACGGTGGTTGGAGAGCGAAAATCATTGTTAATGTTGTTGTTGACCGGGAGTTAACAGGCAGGTTGCAAGGGTGTCCTTTAGCCCTTCGTTGGCTTTGCTAGCATGGACTTCATTTAACGGTTCTTAAGCACATGACTTATTTCCTCACACAAGAAATGTGCAACTTTTCTCTTCATAGAGTTGGGCTGCGGTGTACCAAAATTTTATTTTCAGGTAGTTTATCCAAAGCTTCTTCTTTTTCTTATGATTAACACCATCATCAGTTGGCGTCTTGGCATACAACTTCCAAGCGTGATCGAACACTTCGAAAAAAGTTGTCCTTGTACACCGTAATCACTTTGGGTAAAACTTGTGAGTTCTGAGGTTGATGGTGACTCACATCTGTTGGCCTGCTATGGACACTGCTACATACTGACGGTAGCCGTATAGGTGATTGCAATGGAATGTACTGGATTTGATCTTGATTCAATTTCTGAGCTTGTATCTGTGACCATCGGTACCCCTTGCTATGTCTTCGTATCGGCTTTGTATCATTGCATCCGCTACTTGCATGTTCATCTCGACCTTGGGAAACCGAAAACGAGCAAGAGAGGGTTCCGCAGCGCGTAGATTGCGGACTGATCCGACCAAGGTTCGACCTCAACACACCGCTAAGGTACTGCAGATTCTTGACACTTTCTCGGCACTCGACTAACCGCTGCCGGACAAAAGGGTGGAAGAGAGAGGTTGCTAAAGATAAGACCTTAACCCACTTATCTACTGATCTGATATGGGTAGACTTTTACTCTTCAAGTTGATTAAGCAAACAACCTAGTATGGTCACATCCCCACCACTGATGTGAGCCATACACCTACACACAGCAAACAACACATGACCTAGGAACTATCGATGCTACTCTTCTGGGAAAGATTGGGTTCTAGGTGAGCTCCGAGAAAACTTCGCTTGATCCTCAAGAAGCGTTGACTCGGACTGCTTGGCTTGATTGACTTGCTTGAAGCTTGGAGCTTGACTTGACTCCCACGGGTTGACGAGCGACTGAGTTTGTCCTCCAGGTTTAACCACTAAGAGAGGTGGAGGGAAAAGGAGAGAAATTTTACAAATCACTTTGTAGAGACTCCAAAGGGATAGAAGAGATATTTTCGCAAATAAGGTTTTCGCAAACTTGTCCTTAGAATTTGACCATTTGGCTCAACCTACAGTCGAGATGGCTCTGATACCAACTTGTCACGCCCGAAAATTTATCCCAAATTTCCTGACTATTTTATGTATTAAATCCCTGTCCAGGAATCAACCAGGGTACATAAAATGGCAAATTAATACACAGTCCAAACGTAAAAACAAAGCGTAAAAATAAAAATACTTACGAAGAGGCACTTAGTCCTCACACCCAAAAGCTAGCGGAAAAGAAAGACGAAACTAGCGGGGCTTCGCTCCCTCACAAGCAAACTCACGGTCGAGCCTGGCTTCTAACTCCATCTTCAACAAGCAACACTCAAGGGAAAATCGCAAGGTACAACCACCGTACTCAACAAGCCACACCGAGAAATGCGGACGTGCAAGGGAGACAAGAGTGGCTTGGGCTAATTTGCATAAATGCGGTTTACAAACATTTAATTATTTAAAAATAGTAAAACAGTTGAGTAATTAAGGCAATATTAATCTTCCACGAACAACGTTATCCCCACGTTGAATAGGCCCAACCATTCCACCTGAACTAAACCAGTTTCATTAAATCAAATTATTAGTGGGACTAATCATAGTGAATCTGGTCAATCGCCCATAACCGCGGGCACGGCTATTCGAATAGTTTTACTCTGATCAGAGGTGCGCAACTTTACCCACAAGACACGATTCCACACATGTTACCATGCCCCGAAGTACCACCTTGATACTGCAAAGGGGGAAATCGTGACAAGACCGTTCACATAACTCCCTCTAACCAAGCGATACCACACCAAGGTTTCGCCCCCACTCCCCGCAGGGCAGCGGGCAGCCCCCTCTCGTGCCACGGTGAATCCGGCAGCCGATCAACCCGTAAAACCGGGGCCGACCCAACTCCATCACGCCCACCCTCACTAGGGTACGTCGGCCAGAGGAAAGCTATACTACGGATCCAGCCGTTGCCCATTCTGGCTTGTGGTTTGCACGGTATGTCTTCCAGGGTTTCCCATGAACCGGTCCTTAATTGCCATGGGTGCGACCATCCAAAACCATGCACCCACATCCCACCATTAAGTCATATTTTTGTTGAGACAATTATGACCAATAAGACATGGCCAGGTATATCGAGCTTGCAGCTCATCAGAGACTGAAATAAATAGTGTAATTATCCCATTTAGTGAGCTAGTGGTAATTAAGCATGGCTAAGCATATAATTCTAGCTAGAATCAACATCGGTGACTAAAGCTAGTCAAATTAACACCCAAGGTTAACAAAGGACGGATAACAAGTAAATAAGGCACAAACAAGCGATAGGTAATCCATCATTCCATGTAATTAGCAAAGCAATGCAATTTTATTTGCAAACGTAAAACATTTATAAAAATAGGATCAATATGCTTCAAGGGAAGTGTGACTTGCCTTGCATCTTCAAGCGAACTTCGGGCTCTTTCCTCGCGAGCGCAAACTCGGAAATGGCGAAATCTACACGCGACACGCAAAACGAAAAAAACCTAATAAAAACCAAATAACAATATATAAAAAGTAAACAAACATGTAGAGCTTAATTTTAGATAAATTTTGCAATTTGAATGGCCCAATTTGGAGTTCGTATGAATTAGATATGAATTTTAGAAGTTTTGGACCATTTAAATGAATTCTGGAAATTAAGATGATTTATTATGCAATTATTAATTAATTTTGAACTGAAAAAGGATGTTTAAGACATCAGCTTCGATTGGTTCACAGGATCACAAGGATTTGGGCGGCTAGGATTGAACTGGAAACAAAGGATGGGTGGCTCAAATTAAACCGAATAAATCTATAAGGATGAACGACTTGGATTAAGCTGACCAAGATTTAACTGGTTTAGGGCTGGGATGGATACACATCAACAGACACGTGGCACAAAGAAATTGACACGGTGCTAAGGGTGGCGGCCATGAACTCAACCATGCAGGACAAAGAGATAATGTGTGGCACCGACGAGGCGATGATGTGATAGCCGCATGAACATACCGACCAACAAACATGACAACAAAGATTGCCGAAGAATGGCTATACAACAACGAAAACAAAGTGCATAAATGGGTAGAGAACGATGAGGCGCTCCTTACCAACACTTACGCAAGAACGGGCGACGAAGGGAGAGGCCGGTGGCGAGCTTCAAACGGCGACGAGGTCGGGTCCACGGCGACGGCGGCCTTCCGGCGGTGTTTGGTGGAGGAGAGGTGGAGGACGGGCTTCCCCTCCCTTTTGCGGTGCCGATGGTGGCTTCGGCGCGAGGGCGGCGACGACGGGGTCGACGGCTAGGTGCGGCGAAGATCGAAACATGGACGTGGAGCTCGGGTTCACGGTGACGAGGTGCTTCCGACGGTTTTGGCGCAAGGGAACCGGTGGCCGGGCTTCTCCTCACTGCTGCGATGCCGGGAAGGCAACGGCGTTGATTGGGAGCAGCCGAGGCGGCGGGAAAAGGTTGCCGGAGTTGCGGCCGACGGGAAGAGAGATGGGAACTCGCGGGGAAGGTGGCTAGAGCACGGGAAAAACTCGGGAAAAAAGGGAAACCGAGGAGGAGATCAAGGGGTCCTTTTTATAGGCTTGGGAGGGAGAGTCCCGCACCGGGAAGAGAGGATTTGGCGCCGGATTTTTAGGGTTCATCCCGAGTTCGTCGGGATAAGAACGGGGCCAAAATTCGCGCGATTTAGCACGGGATTGAGGGGGATTTCATGGGGGAAATGTAGAGGAGATCGAGAGGAATCCGTTCCCGCAACTAATTTTTGATTTGGGCAAAGGATTAGGCCGGATTTGGTGGAGGAAACGAAGCCACAGTTTTCGGCACTGTTCGGCACTGTAGCACGGGCTGGAGGTTGAAGACGCCACTGTAGCAGGGAGGTAAAACAGACTTTTCGGTCCAAACATCCTTTAATTCTTATAAATACTTCCAATGCCCAAATAATTCCAAGAAAAATCCTTAAAATATATGAACACCCAAAGTATTTAATAAAATATCTCCAGCTCATTTAAAGTTTAATTTATTTATTTAAATAATTATTGAAGTGTTCTTTGTTTTATTAAAATTATTTCGGAGCTCCAAAATTTTACGAAAAATTTCAGAGAGTACTTTAGGGCATAGAGAATATTTTAAAAATATTTCTAGCCATGATTTTTAAAGGAAAATTTAATTTCCTTAATAGGTTCACTTGATTTACTTTGTTTTTCTTTTTATTCAATTTCTGAAAAATAATTTATTAAATGATTTTTATTCCCGAACGAAAATCGGGCTGTGACAATCTCCCATCGGCCCAAGAGTCCAACGCAGAGTTCATGGAACGTCTGCGGGACGACCCCTGTTGCCTCGAGATTTTCACGAGGGACGCCGCGAAGGCTGCCATGGCAGTGGCCTTCAGCATCTTGAGTTGTCAGTATCCATAGGTTAGGATAACCGACCTCAGCGAAGGGTGGCCACCGAGTGTGCAGCCCGATGACATGGACAATATCCTTGCTGAAGTCGAGGCGACTGCCAAGAAGATTGCCGCCCTCCTAGACATGTAACCAGCTTGCCTTGTACTACTTCGTGTCAGAAAAAACTAACTCATGTAAACTTAGGAACTTGAAGTCCATTCTTTTTTATTATTATGAATTCTGCACTATTAGCCGAATATAATTTGACCGAATGTAAGTAAAAATAGCCTATTTGCATTGTTCCCGACAACCGTGCTTCAGATAGCAACCTTAGCCCGCAACGTCCAGGAGAATTCTCTGACCGGACCCCGACAGGTTTTAGACCGATCCTTAGCATAGTTGTCGTTCACTTTGTGAAATAGGCGAATTAAGGGTCTGGAAAGACCAAGTTCCCCGAGTAATTTGATATCACACCGAGCCATTGTGTATCGGAGCTCGACCCAAGTCCATCTCTGGGAGGGAGAAGCCAACTATGACCAGAGGACATGAGATCGGGCCACTACAATAGGCTGGGACGCGCCGATCTAGTACTCGGGGGAACTTTCCAAACCGTTAAGTAAACTCAGACTTCCCCGATAAACTTTCTTCCTGGGACCTAGACCAAGATGGGTCGGGGCCATGAATCTTAGAGCTAGTCATGAGTACTTGCGTGGAAGCTATCGAGACGCTGGAATGTTACTTGACGGTCAGGGGAGAACGCCAACACCCCGGGCAGCAAGGGTGAATTCAACAAAACTTCCTTCCACGGAATCTAGACCGAGAGAGGTCAGAGCCACGAATCTCAGAGCTGGTCAAGAATACATGCGCGGAAGCTGTCGAGTGTGCAAAGGCTGCCCGACGATGGGGCGGGAAGCAACAAGGGATAAAAAGATAAGTATCAAAGCTGCTTTCAAAGATAAAAAATGAGGGGGCATACGTATCTTTCCAAGGATTGGCACCATGATGTCAGTGGAGAAGGAGATCATCATCGGATCGCCTACGACGAAAAACAGCGCCCCTACCTGGCGCGCGAACTGTTAATAGGTGGGTCGGCAGTCCTCAAAGGGGGGGGTGCCCAAGGTGGTGAAAGAGAACTGTTGAGAAGCTATCCTCCGATGGATCTGATGGTCGGCTCAAGTCCTGAGACGAGCCAAAGAGCAAAGACATAGAGAGTTATACTGGTTCAACCCTCCCGAAGGATAATAGGCCTATGTCCAGTGTTATTTGTTGGGGTGTATGATGAACAAGAGTTACAAAGGAGTGAGAATGCAAGCTCGGGATCGGAACGTAGAAGTCTCTCCTCGTCCTCCCCTCTTCCTCCTTCCTTCCTCTGTTCCCCTCCCTTGGCCCCGTCGCCCTGCCCTCCCTTTTATAGCTCAAGGAGGCAGGAACAAGAGAGCTTGGGGGCTAAGAAAGCTATGTCTAATGTGGTAAAAGGTGAGTACAACAATATCTGAAAAGGTACAAGATGGTCTGCTAGGTCCTATACACCGTGGGCATCTTGTGCTCTCTCTCTTGCCTTGGGATCCCTCCTCTACTGGAGATGCCTGTACTGTACTGTCGGATGACGTCAGTCTCTGTCGGGTTGTCTCCTTCCTCTTCATCCTTGCGCGCCAAGTCTTGTCCCGAAGATGGTCGAGGTCGGGTTGTGGAATCGGGGTTGAGAGAGGAGAACTGAGGTCGGACTCGGGGAAAGGTCGGGACGTCTGACCCCGCAAAGAGGGGTCGACCCGTCGACCACGTCCCGAGGACTCTCGATTTTGATTTTAGTTGGACTTTGACTCCAGTCCATGGGGCACCCTAGGGCGACAACCCCACAGGGACGGCCGGGAAAAGCGACAGTGTGATGGCACGGAGTTGATGCGCGCGTGGGAATGGGAAAAGAGGTGCGGAATGCGTGGCGACGAGGGCGGCCAGGCGGCGGCGGCGGCCGGAGCGGCCGGAGGAAAGGGATTACATGTGGGGCCCACCTGTCATTGACTCGGGAAGGGGAGGACGGAAAGCAAATATTTGAGCGAGCGCGTGTGAGCGAGTGGGCCGTGGCCTTTGGGCCGGCCGAGGGGAGTAGAGAGAAAAAGGGGCACGCGCGTGAGGAGGCAAAGTGGACTTTTTGGAATGGGCCGAAAACAGCCTTGGAACAGGAGAGAGAATTTTAATTTTTTTCCATTTATTTAATTGCATGAATGATCTTTGTATTATTAAAATTATTTCTAGAGCTTCAAAATTTCACGAAAAATTTTAGATAATACTTTAAGGCATGGAGAATATTACAAGAATATTTCCAGCCATGATTTTTAAAGGAAATTTTTATTTCCTTACAAATTTCACTAGATTAATTGCTTTAAATTTTATTTTATTTCTAGAAAATGAATTACTAAAGAATTTTTAATCCCGAACGAAAAAATGGCGCGTGGCAGCAATGGTTGTATCCATAGTAGCCATGATCACATCATTCTCCATCAAGACCTTCAAGCAAATGTGCGTTTCGTGGCACATAATGATGTATCCGATAAGGTCCTTACCATTTTTTGAATCTATTATCTCTTGTCCCATCGGTAAAATCAATTTCCGAACCAATTCTCCCTCTTCAAAAGATTTTGGCACCACCTTTTTGTTATAATGCTTAGAAACCCTTTCTTTATCCATTTTAATCTTTTTGAATGCTAACCGATTTTGCGCCAAATCTTCCAACTCATCAGTCATTAAATTATAATATTCATTGGCTGTCAATTGATCCTATAGAGAAATTCTTCTTGAGCCAATGTTAGTTTTGCACGGCAAAATAGCTTCATGACCATACACTAACTGATAAGGTGGAACTGAAGGAATACACGCAAGCTACGAAAGCATAAATTCAAAATATTCTACCGCACACTCTAGGATACCATGTGAGTAAGGGACTATATATTGTTACCAATTGATGCGCAGGGCAGTGGAAGAATAAGTTGGAGAAGTCAGTCAAATGTACGCGCATCGGGGAAGTTGCGAAAGTAGCCGAGCACCACGATCCGATCGCCCGACCATTGACTCGTGTTGTCGATCTCCACCACAACGTAGCAGTGTCTCTATCGGTATCCACACGTCCAAGGGTGGAACGCCGATCGCCTGTGTGCTAGCACTCGACGCGCGGCTTGGGTTTGGCTCTGAGGTGGTGGCTAGGGTTTGCTCATGGGAGATCTCAACTCGCGTCTAACGTGAATTGCTTGCTCGCAATCTCCACCCCTTGCCCCTCTATTTATAGAGTTAGCCGACTGGGCCTAGATGGCTCATCGGGACTCTATCTCTAATCGGATCCTTATCCAAACTAAGCCTTACCTGAGTCCTCATCTGAGTCAAACTCAAATACCTATTCCAACCCATTAAGTGTGCGACCCTATAGGTTATTGTGTACTTGGTTACGATCCGAGAACACTTCTCGGCCGACCTATCAACCACGGCTCCTAGCAGAGTGTATTGACACCAAAGTATATATAAAGATCATATCGTCTGAACCTGTAATGAGTGCACAAATCCCTTTGCTATAGGCAAGATACGTTCCATCCTATCAACAGCTTAATCATTCACTCGATCTCGTATTGGATTATATATCTATTGATTGACTCCTGAATCAACTTGGCATGGCTCTGCACTTCCATAATCCATTACATCGAGCGGCCCAGAGATATCTCTCCCATAGGATAGGCAAATTCCATTTTGATCATCCACATCTCACTACATTTTTCATAGCAAACTCAAAGACTACTTTTATAACTACCTAGTTATGGTGTAGCGTTTGGTAGTCCCTAAGTAAGCCATTACACATGTTGAAATCCATGATGATCTTAGGTCCAAGGACATTGCATCAACACTACTTGAGATGAACTAATGGCACATTAAATCCCTGTAGTATCTCAAGGTGGGTCTATCCAACAACATGTTCTCTAACATGTGTTCACATTTTTGATTTGGTATCTTCATACCATGATCCATGAGACATGACATGATCATGAATCAATACACGTGCTGATCTTAGTATCATATTAATTCTAGACATACGAAATATGATCAGGGATCATTTAGAAATAGATTAATATCACATAAAGAGTCTCATGAATAAGCCACATACTTGTTGATCAATACAAGTTGTCTGTTTAATGGAACAGAATAACACTTTATTCATTAATACATAAACATTGACTGTGATATCCAACATATTCATGTTGCCTCTAGGGCATATCACTAACCTTGTGTAGCACCATGACATGCCATCCGATAGGCCCATAAAGAATCAGCTAATGTCATATGCCACCTCCTTGGTTGCTCACTAATTTTATTCTTAATCAACTTGAACAAACTTTTGATAGACGCCTCTGCCTGCCCGTTAGCTTTTTCATAATAAAGATTAGTATTCAATAGCTTAATCCCCATACTATCGGTGAACCTGACAAATTCATCAGCTAGAAAAGTCGATGCTTGATCTGTCGTAATTGTTTGCGAAATTCCAAATCGATAGATAATATGCTCCTTAACAAACTCAATCGTATCTTTTGAATCAACTTTCTTCAATGGAATTGTCTCAACCCATTTTGTGAAATAATTTGTTGCAACCAATACATTTATTATGCACTTTGCTTGATGGTGGATTATTCTGGTTGATTAGATCAATTTCTCAACTTCCAAATGACGAAGATTTTGTTATTGGATTCATAGTCGATGCTGATGTTGTCTGAACTGCTCCAAACTTCTGACAATCTTGACAACCGATTGAGAAGGATTTTGAAAATATTCAATAATCTCATATCTCTAGTCATCGGCATCAACATTAGCAACTTCTATCTCTACATCTTTTAACATCGGTTTATAACCTGATGTCCCTTGGGAAAAATCATTGGCTTCAACATTTTTCTCTCTTAGAATATGTTCCATAGATATAATCTTGAAATTCTTCATCAACTCCTAACATTTTTTCATTATAAATATTCAATACTTCATCTTTGCATTCATATTCTCCTGATAGTTGCTTGATCACCAACAATGAATCCCCAATATTCCGCCTCTACCTCTTTCAACAACTGGAGCCCTTTGAAAACTGTCTCATATTCTGCTTGATTGTTGGTATAATATGGTCTGATTGTAAAGGCAAGCTCAAAACTTGCCCCCAAGTGAAATATTTACCAATCCGATGCCACATTCATGTGCACAAACTGATCCATCAAAGAATAAGGTCCAAGCCATCGTCTCAACATAACCAATAGAATTGTCCAAACGTTGCACCACAAAATTGGCTATGGCCCATCCTTTAATTGCGTTGGCTGATTCTTATCGAAGATCAAATTTTGTTAAGGCAAAAATCAATTTCCCAACTCGACCTTTTAGCATTGTAGCCAATAACATATACCCAATCACATCGGCTTTGCAAACTACTATGCATTTGTTTGACAACAAGTAATGCCTCAACTTTGTACGTAAAAAGTATAAACAAAAACACAACTTCTTCACCGGGAAATCCTTGTTTCTGCATCAAAAAGCCTTCTACTGTGATAAAATATAACTCTTTCTTTTCCTACAATTCCTGAATCAATACTATCATGCCCACAATTTAGCCAAATTTTTAGATTATTTTGTGTATAAATCTCTGTCTAGGAATCAGCCATGGTATACAAAATAACAAAATAATATACAAATCCAAACGTAATTAAAGTGTAAATACTTACATCAGAGGCACTTAGTCCTCACATCGAAAAGAAAGCAACAGTGGAAAAGAGGGACGATCCTAGCTGGGTTGCAGCTCAACTCCACAGGCAAAACTTAACTAGGGTATGAGCCTTGGTCTTCTAACTGCAACTTCGACTCAGAGGCACTACACTTCTAGAAAAGGGGAAATATAGCAAGGCTAAGTACAACCACCGTACTAAACAAGCCACACCAATGATGCAGACGTGCAAGGGGAGAGAAAGAGGGGCTTGTGGCTATTTGCATAAATGTGGTTGTAAACATGTATAGTTTAAAATAGGAAACTGTTAATTAATTAAGTCAATGTTAATTCTCCACTGAACAACGCTATACCATGTTGAACAGACCCAACCATCCCACCTGAACTAAACCAGTTTATTAAGCCAAGTTGATTAATAGTGTGGCACAAATCAAGGTAAATCTAGTCAATCGCCCATAACCGCGGGCATGGCTATTCGAATAGTTTTACTCAGATCAGAGGTGTAAAACTATACCCACAAGACACAATCCACCAAATGGCACTGTGCCTGGCTGGACACGTCACCATATGAGTGATTGTGATAACACCCTTCGCATAACTCCCCTTAACCAAGCGATACCACTGTGGAGATTATGGCAATCGGGTATCTATATGGCAAGTTTATCCGACTGGAGATAGGGATAGGTTACGTCTGCCAATTATGTAAACAAAATATGACTTGGGTGTTACGTTGCCGATTGAGATAACGCAACGGTCCATAGTCACGGTTTGGTAAGATTGAGGAAACCGACTTAGAGTAAGATAGGGTTTCCGATCTGTAAGCCCGCCTCCCAAGACTATATAAGGGGGTAAGGGGCGTCCCTTGAGGGGTATCAGATTACATTTGCTTTACGAGCTTTTAGCTTTCAGCTTTAGATCACGAGATTAATAAAGACACTCGGCGGATCGAATCCCCAAAACAGGAGTAGGGTATTACCTCACGAGAGGGCCTGAACCTGTCTAAACCCTTGTTTTTGCTCTAACCCATCGAGCTTGGCGATCTTGACTGCACCCCCAATTTTCTATTGCCGAAACCAAGTTTCGACAGTTGGCGCGCCAGGTAGGGGATCCGCGCGTCAAGACTTCTTCGACAATCTCGTCGACAAGCGTGATGGGATCTTCTTCAGGATTCGGTGACTTCGCTGCCAACAACTTCGGCAAGTTCTCCTCTTTCGACTCGGATTCGAACCAGTCGGAAGGAGAGACCTACTCGGCGCCGTTCGGCCTCCCGAATAGTGCCAAGGTCTTCGACGACATCTTGAAGTCCAAGATGCGGTCTATCCTCTCCAACGAAGGAATTTACTCGGCACCGTTCGGACTACCGAACGCCGCCGAAATCTGCACCGATCTCCTCGTCTCCCCAACAGAGACGATCTACTCGGAAGAAAACCTCTCGGCGCCATTTGGATTACCAAACGCCGCTGAGATCTACGGCAAGCTCCTCTCCCCCGAGTCGAGGTCGACCCACTCGGAGGAGTCCGCGTCCTCAAGCTCTGACTCGGACTGGAACGATGCAGATCTGAGCTACCCAGGATCGAGGGAGGTCGCCGTCATCCTCTAGCCATTCGGCTCATGCTCATCTTCGGAGCTCAACGAATATCTGAGCTCCGCCGGCTTTGTCGACCTCTATGGCATCCCCTCGGACAAAGCCGACGACTTCGACTGCAACAAGGACTACGAGCCGAAGTGCTTCGATGTCCTCATGGCTGGGGTGGCCGAGTCCGACTCAGCCATGGCCCGCAGGCTTGCAGAGGAAGAGCGAGCCAGGATCGAGCAAGGGCGCAAGCTGGTGGAGGAGGAGAAGAAACGCAAAGAAGAAGCCGACAAGAGAAAGCAAGATCTACGGGCAGCCAGACGGTCTGCTCAAGAGGCTATTCTTTAAATGCGGGTCCGCAACACCAATATCTTCCAGACGCCACAGCAGAACGATGTTGCTGCCCTCACACTCTTGGACACCGTCATCGAGACGGCACCCCCCGACGTGACTCCGGTACTAGACAAAATCAAGACCATCGTCGTAGCCACAGCCAACGGTCATCCCTCCACCTCGGCACGAAGGCCGACTGAGTCTGTGGCCGAAACGCCCGACAAAAGCCGGCTCCCGCCACTAAGGTCGGAGACTACAAGAGGCCCGAGCCGACCGATCGACAACTAAGCCAAAAGGCCCACGCCACGAGTCCACGCGAAGCATCGGGAGCAAACGGCCGACTCGCGACAAGCGACATGGACGTCCACCCGTCCACCACCACATCCGCCGCAACAACAGCTCCAGCTACCGAACCAGCCAACCGAGGACCCCGTCGAGCGATCTATGGGAAGTCCTCGATCGCTGCTACCAAGAGCGAGACAAACGCACCCGCGAAGATCGGAGGGGATCACCCAATAGCAACAACGACGGAGTGCCAGCTTTCACTCGGGAGCTTCGCCGAGTGCACTGGCCGAATGGATTCAAGCCAACCGGAATCGAGAAATATGACGGCAAGACTGACCCCGAGTCATGGCTTACCGTGTATACCCTCGCCATCCACGCAGCTGGCGGCGACCACAAGGCTATGGCCAATTACCTGCCCGTGGCCCTCGCCAACTCAGCCAGGAACTGGCTCACGAGCCTGCCAAGAGGCTCAATCGGCTCGTGGAGTGAGCTGAGGGACCACTTCATCGCCAACTTTCAGGGCACCTTCGAGAGGCCCGGCACCCACTTCGACTTGTACAACGTCATCCAGAAGCCGGACCAACCTCTGAAGGACTACATCCGACGCTTCTCTGAAAAGCGCAACAAGATCCCCAACATCACCGATGACATCATCATCGCCGCCTTCCAAAAGGGAGTCCATGATGAGCTGTTAATCGGGAAGTTCGGGCGCAAGCCTCCAAAGACGGTGAAGCAGATGTTTGAAATGGCAATCTCTTACGCCAAATCCAATGATGCCATCAAGGCGGCGCGCCAAGACCGGCCCGACAGGAGGGAAGATAAGCAGGCGGGAGGAAGCCGAATCCTAAGAAGGATAACGGCAACAACAACCAGGGCCAGAAGGACCGCAAGCGCCGATCCGAAGATCTGGTCGCCGCAACTTCCAACTCCCAACGGCGCCCCCGAGTCGCGGCCTACGACGCCATCATGAACGCTCAATGCACTCATCATCCGAATCACAAGCATGCGGCTAAGGACTTCTTTATCTATAAATAGTTCATCGAGCAGTACGCGGCGCAACTCAACAAGAAGCCGACTGATGAGGCTGGTCCATCGGGCGCCAAGAAAAACAACGCGGCTGATAATGCCGAACCTTTCCAAGACCCCGTTGGCGAGCTCAATCACATCTTCGGGGGGCCGTTAGCCTATGAATCCAAGAGGAAACAGAAGCTAACCGACCGAGAGGTCAACGTGGCGCAGCCCGAGGTCCCCCAGTACCTACGATGGTCGGAAGTGGCCATTACCTTTGACCGCTCGGATCACCCCGACCGAGTGGTTCACCCGGGGCGCTATCCACTCGTCTTGGACCCGGTGGTCCACACATCAGGCTTAAGCACGTCCTCATCGACGGGGGCAGCGCCCTCAATATTTTGTTCGCCAAAACCATGGACGAGATGCAGATCCCGAGGGCCGAATTGAAGGCAAGCTCAGCCCCCTTCCATGGAGTCATCCCGGGGCTGTCATCTACACCACTCGGGCACATAGCCCTCCCGGTCACCTTCGGAGCTCGAGAGAACTTTCGAACGGAGAACGTCACTTTCGAGGTGGCCGACTTTGAAACGGCCTACCACGCCATCATCGGAAGGCCTGCGCTTGCCTAATTCATGGCGATCCCCTATTACACCGACCTCTGCATGAAGATGCCGGGTCCCAACGACGTCATCACTCTTCGCAGCGACGTGAAGCAAGCCTTCACCTGCGATAAGGAGAGCTCTGACATGGCCCAATCTCGCGAGAGATCACGTGGCCAGCAAAAATCCGATTGGCTGCATCGACTTTGGTAGAGGGTGAAATCCCCGCGAAGAAGATAGCCAAATCAGGATACGGCGACGCCAAGACCAAGAAGATCTCTCTTGATCCATCGGATCCCTCGAAAACTGCTGTAATTGGCGCTGAACTAGATCCCAAATAGGAAAGCACGCTCGTCACCTTCCTCCAAAATAATAAAGATGTTTTTGCTTGGAAACCATATGATATGCCTGGAATTCCTAGGGAGGTGATCGAGCACTCTTTGCACGTCAAAGATGACGCAAAGCCAATAAAACAACGATTACGCAGATTCGCGCAGGATCGAAAAGATGCCATCAAGGAAGAGCTCGCTAAGCTCTTGGCCGCCATCTTCATCAAAGAAGTCCTACATCTCGACTGGTTACCCAACCCAGTTCTGGTCCGCAAGAAGACAGGGCAATGGCGCATGTGCGTTGACTATACCGACCTCAACAAAGCCTGCCCCAAAGATCCATTCGGGCTGCCTCGCATCGACCAAGTCATAGATTCAACAGCTGGCTGCCAACTCCTGAGCTTTTTGGACTGTTACTCGGGCTATCACCAGATCAGTTTGAAAGAATCCGACTGCCTGAAGACGTCGTTTATCACGCCGTTTAGGGCCTACTGCTACATCACCATGCCTTTCGGCCTGAAGAACGCCGGTGCCACATACCAACGCATGATCCAAAGGTGTTTCCAGACGCAGATCGGCAAGAACGTGGAAGCTTATGTCGACGATGTCGTCATCAAGACCAAGCAGAAAGAAGACCTAATCGCTGACCTAGAAGAAACCTTCGTGAATATCCGGGCCTTCAGAATGAAGTTGAACCCGGAGAAATGCACTTTCGGCGTTCCATCAGGCAAACTGCTCGGCTTCATGGTGTCACATCGTGGCATTGAAGCTAATCTAGAGAAGATCAACGCTATCTTGAACATGAAGCCCCCGAGTAACAAGAAGGATGTCCAGAAGCTCACTGGCTGCATGGCAGCGCTAAGCCGCTTCATCTCTCGACTCGGCGAACGAGGCATGCCCTTCTTCAGATTGCTAAAGAAAATGGACGACTTCCAATGGACCACGGAAGCCCACAAGGCCTTTGAAGATTTTAAAGAATTCCTTACAACGTCGCCCGTCCTAGCCTCACCTCAGCCTCAGGAGCCCCTGCTACTGTATGTCTCAGCAACTCACCAAGTGGTCAGCACGGTTCTTGTGGTTGAGCGCGAAGAAGAAGGACGAGTCCAGAAGATTCAGAGGCCAATCTACTTTGTTAGCGAAGTGCTGGCAGGAGCCAAAACTCGCTACCCGCAGGTACAAAAATTGCTTTATGGTGTCCTGATAACCGCGAGGAAATTGGCGCACTACTTTCAGGGTCACTCGGTCACCGTCGTCACCTCCTTTCCACTCGGTAATGTCATCCACAACCCGGAGGCAACTGGGCGCATCGCCAAGTGGGCTCTGGAGCTGATGCCACTAGACTTAACGTTTAAGGTGAGGACGTCTGTCAAGTCACAGGCCCTGGCGGACTTCTTGGCCGAGTGGACCGAACAACAAGAAGATGTACCTCGGGAAGACCTTCAATATTGGACCATGCACTTCGATGGATCCAAGAGGATCACCGGCTTGGGAGCAGGAGTTGTGCTAATCTCCCCGACTGGGGAAAAGCTAAGATACGTCCTCCACCTCCACTTCTCCGCCTCACATAACATCGTCGAGTACGAAGCTCTGCTGCACGGACTACGGCTCGCAATTTCACTCGGGATACGTCGGCTCGTCGTGAAGGGGGACTCCCAGCTGGTCGTAAACCAAGTGATGAAAGACTGGTCCTGTCTAAACGACACCATGGAGGCCTACCGACAAGAGGTCTGCAAACTCGAAGACAAGTTTGACGGACTCGAACTATCACATGTCCTAAGGCACAACAATGAAGCAGCTGACGAGTTGGCGCAATTCGGGTCTAAACGCAAAGCCGCCCCAACAGACGTTTTTGTCGAGCACCTCTATGAACCAACTGTCGCGGCAAAGCCAACCCCTGACGAACAGGCTGCAAACGAAGTCACCATGATTGACACCGACTGGAGGACGCCACTCATGAAATTTTTAACTCAGCAGGAGCTGCCGGAAGACCGGGATGAGGCAGAACACGTCCGACGTCGTTGCCAAGCATATGTCATGGTTGACTCCGACTTATACAAGAGAAGCCCCTCCGGAGTCCTGATGAGATGCATCACACCCGAGGAAGGACGACAGCTGCTCCAAGACATCCACTCGGGCATATGCGGAAGCCATGCGGCAACACGCACCTTGGTGGGCAAAGCCTACAGACAGGGTTTTTTCTGGATTATTGCGGTCTCTGACGCGGACAAAGTAGTACGAACCTGTGAAGGCTACCAATTTTTCGCCCGACAAAGCCATGTCCCAGCCCAAGAGCTACAAACAATCCCACTATCCTGGCCGTTTGCGGTATGGGGCTTAGACATGGTCGGCCCTTTCAAGAAGGCTCCAGGAGGATTTACACACTTATTCGTCGCAATTGACATGTTCTCCAAGTGGATTGAAGCTAAGCCGGTTGCCACAATTACTGCTGACAAAGCACGGGACTTCTTCCTCAACATCGTGCACCGCTTCGGCGTCCCAAACAGGATCATAACCGACAACGGGACTCAATTCACAGGAGGCATCTTTAAGGAATTCTGCGAAGACTTCAGAATCAAGATTTGCTATGCGTCAGTTGCCCACCCCAAAAGCAACGGACAGGTCAAGCGTGCCAACGGCATGGTCCTTCAAGGCATCAAGGCCCGCGTTTTTGACCGTCTAAGTCGTTACGTAGGCAAGTGGGTTCAAGAGCTTCCCTCGGTTCTATGGTCTCTGCGGACCACACCCAGTCGGGCTACTAGCCAAACTCCTTTCTTTCTGGTCTACGGCGCAGAAGCCATGTTGCCAAATGAGATGGAGTATGAATCCCTCCGGGTCCGCAGCTTCAACGATGAACGCTATGACCTCGACCGAGTGGACGACCTCACCCGACTGGAAGAGGGCCGAGAGGCAGCCCTCATCCAGTCGGCGAAATATCTTCAAGGGCTCAGACGATACCACAGTTGCAACGTTCGAGCACGAGCTTTTATCGTTGGCGATTTGGTTCTACGCAAGGTTCAAACCACCAAGGACTGTCACAAGTTATCCCCCTTATGGGAAGGACCATACATAATCGCCGAGGTGACTCGGCCAGGTGCATATCGGTTAAAGCGTGAAGACGGGTCTATGATGGAGAACTCCTGGAACATCGAGCATCTTCGACGATTCTATGCTTAAATCGACTTAAGTGTCATGTTTTCCTTGACTGCCAACCTCAAGCAAGATGACTTCTTGAGTTAGCAGTCGGGGGCTGTACATATGTCAATAAAGCATAGTTTTCCTCATCAACCTTTGTGCATGATTTGGTTTATCATTGTTTAATGTTCCTTGATTCGAGTTCAGTGTTTAAGGACTGAGAGTTTTCTAATGGCCTAGTCGAGCTTAGGCTCGGTGACAGTCGGACGAAAATTACTTAAGAAATTTCACATAAAAACTCGGATCAGGGCATTAACATAAATAAACTGAATATTCACAAGTCTACAATAGAGCGTCATAATCATACAATATCTACAAGACGATGGTTACAAAACAACTAAGGCCGGAAATTGTTCACTACATCAACGACAATCCGCTTAGCCGAGTCCTGCGCCTCACTAATCAGGTCCAGGGCTTGCTCATCCGAGGTGCCGTCGGCGAAGCCTTCCCCGACTGAATTGACATCCACTCGGGGTAGAGTGATTTGGTCTGCGCAAGAGCCAGGCCAGCCCCCATGGTAGCAGCCTCGGTGATGTTGGCCAAGTATTGGTCGGGGGCTCTCCACAACTTGTCGAAGATTTCGACTGGATCCAGTGAGCTAGCCCCGACTCCTTGGTGAAATAATGATAGCAGGATCGGCGTCGCTGTATTGGCAACATCTTCCCGGACCTGTTCGGCTAGTTTGACCCTCATAAGCAAGACGTCGTATTGAGCTCGGGTCTTGACTTTGTAAGCTGCCAAAAGAACTTGATCACGCAAAGTACTCGAAGATAAAGTAGCGCAAAAATGATCACTTCAAAGAAGCTCACCTTCGAACTCGGCCTCCAACTCGGTCTTGCCGAGGCTGACCGCCTCTAGCTGGACCTGGAGCGAGTGGACCTCCGACGAATTTTCTACAAACAAAGAAGGCTATTAGTGACCAAGATCGGCACATAACCCATAAAGAAACTGGGAAGGTTAAGCTTACTCCCGACTGAACCCCGGAGGTCGAGGTTCTCTTCCTGGAGTTTAGCTATCTCCCTCCTCAGGGCTACCTCCCTCGACGCGGCCTCATCCCGAGTGGTCTTTAACTTCCGCTGGACGTCCCCCAGGGAGTTTAGATGAGGTACCAACTTTTCCAGTGCCTCGGACTTGGCCATGGATCGACAATACTCCTTCTGCATGCAAAGATCCGAAGTTAACCGATTCAAAAGAAATGATGATACAAAAATAGAAAAAGATCAAGGCTTACGTTGAGTAGCCGCGACGCCTCATTCAGGCTGTTGACAAGGGCATCCCTTTCTTCACTTTCCGCTTGTTTATCTAGGATGATGCCCTGCCTTTGGCCTTCCGAGTCTCGCCACACGATTCTAATCGGGGGAACCCAGGTCTCAGAAGACTGTAACCTAGGAATTTCCTCTACTGTGGATGGCAGATTAGGAAGAACAGATGAAGACACGAAAGATTCGAACTGAAGATTAAAGACAAGATTTCGATTCAAGACTTACCGGCTTCGGCAGCTGAACTCTTGACTGGAGCAAGCCGAGTGGTTTTTCCTTCGGCTTTTCACCGGCGGTCTCGATCGGAGCTCTCGAGCCGCGGCACAGGGCTTCTCCACGGCCAGTGGTTTCCGGTCGGGCGTCCCAGGGCGATCGGGGGCTCCTTCCTCGGGATATCCTTCTTTGGAGGCGAGGGCTTTCTACCCGGAGTGCTCTCGCTCGAGAGAGGGCTCCGGGGTCTTGGCTCCGCAGGCTTGGATGCCTTGGATGCAGCAGCTGGAGCTGGCTCTTCACTCCTCCTCGCAGGATCTATATCCTGAGGCCTCCTGCCAAACAAACGACAAATGCAGTTGGAATGAAGACAAAGAAATTTTCAACAATGAAGTTCAGATTTCAGTCATGAAGCATACCTGGATGACCGGCGGATCTTCGGCGCTGCCTTCGGCGACGGCCTTGGAGGGGTCGTTTCAACTGGAGGAGTCGGGACGTCATCATCCGAGTCGTCGATGACGAGCCTCCTTTTGCTCGCCCGTTTGTTGGTGTCCTCACTCGGGGCCGCCCGCTTCCCGACCGGATCACTTTGGATTTTCACTCCACTGGTCGGCTTCTTAGCAGGGCGAAGCGGCACGTCATCATGAGGAACTTTGTACGGTTTCGAAATAATGGAAGCATTTTCCTGCAAGAGAAATTCTCACAATACTAAGAGGCATGACATCAAGATTGCAAGACAGAATAAAGAGGTCAGTCGGCTTACCGGAGGAGGAGGCCGGTAGAGGCTGAAGGGAAGAACCGGTAGCACGAGGGCGCTTGACTACAATCCCGTCGAGAGGATCTTGTACATCCGGATCTTCGGGATCTCGAAACTAAGGGGGTCTCGGTCCTCCCGATTGGGGTCCTTCCCGCCTTCGTACTCGAAGGCTGGCTTCGATCGTTCTTTGGTTGGCGCCAGTCGGCTTCTGATGAAGTGCCGAGTGATATGTTCGCCGCGAAGACCCTTTTGCTTCATCTCCAAGATCTTCGCAAGCGGTTTGTTGGCTTCATCCCAATCTTGAGCCACTGGCACAGTGCTCCAAGTATGCTTGGGTACAGGGGGAAGGCTGACAAAGGCTGGCAGGTTGGGTTCGAGGTTGCTGATATTGAACCAGCCTGCGTGCCATCCCTTGTTGGAAGACTTCAAAGGGAGAGAAAAATACTCTTTGAGAAGAGATCCGCGGAGTTGGAAACCTGCCCCACCAACGACGCAGGGCTAGTCCTTATTGGGATGCGGCTTAAGATAGAACATGCGACGAAAGAGTTTGAAGTGGGGGAAGATGTCAAGGAAAGCTTCACATACGTGGATTGAAAGAGCGATGTGAAGCATGGAGTTGGGGTTCAGATGATAGAGTCGAAGACCATAATAATCCAGAAGCCCCCTAAAGAACTTGGAAGTAGGGAGGCTGAACCCGCAGTAAAAGAAAGAAGTGAACACAACAACCTCACCGGTGTTCGGGGTGGGGAAATCTTCACCCGCCGCCGGGCGCCAGCCCACAATCTCCTTGGGGGGAAGCACACCGTGCTTCACCATCTCCTTGAGGGTGGATTCCCTCACATCCGATGTGGCCCATTGTTCGAAGGGGATCTTTTTTTCATCCGCCATGAATGTGGTTTGGGTGGGAAGTAGATCTGGCCAAAAGGATGGGGGTTTGAGCAAGGGATCTTGGGAGCTGGATGCGGAGGCTAGTTTGTGGCAAAGAGCGAGCTCCTGGGTTGATGGATTCGGGTGCGCGCGAGTCTAGGGTTTTCCGCAGGGAGCTGGTGAACAGTGCTATGAAAAGAGGAAATTTTTGGGAAGACAAAGTGGCGGGGATGACCTCGAGGCTTTGTAGAGAGATTTGAGGGTTGCGCTAGGTTTTCTCGCGGTTGGGCCGAGCCCATGAGAGACCTGCGGCCCAGCTAAGGTGTGGCTCGACGCGTTTCCTTAGGGACTTAAGTGGATGAGCTTAAGCAGATTTTCCTTGGCAATATGCACGTGTCCGAATGCCCTATACCTTTGGAAGTCCTTTCATACCGCGGTTTGTTTGACTTCATGAGAAGCTAACACAATGCAATTTGAAAGGTGACCAACAGCCAAGCTTTTTATAGCTGCCTTGATGACAAGGGCTGTTTGGTTTTTTAGCATTTGATTGGATGATTATATCAATGCTATTTTTCCACCTTGGTGATGATCTTTATAGATTGAGACCAGTATTATGGCAAAAGCTATTTAATAACTTGGTCATATTTTTTAGACGACTGAAAAACTTATCTACCCATGAGGGATGATTAAAATATTTGTTCCGAGATGACTCGGGCAGATCCACTCAGGCAAGGATGAGTTTACCGAGTGCTTTTTTACCCACAAGGGTTGATTGAGTTATTTGTTCTGAGATGACTCGGACAAATTCACTCGGACAAGCATGAGCTTGCCGAATGATGAGATTTTTTATAATTGCTTTAAGCATAAGCTAAGCATTTATGAGAGTATGATTCTTTTAGGTCCTTGACTATGTGATTGATCATATAGTCGGGAGCTACATATAATTAGGTACATCAAGAGATGTGCCTAGATATTAATTTTGAGAATTTTTTAGATGTTTTCCAACCCTTCACGGTCTTTGGAGCCACTCGGGAGATTCAGGCAGAGGTGATGGAATCAGTCGGCGCCAGAAGCACTCGGCCAAAGAGTTGTTTGGTTGAATGTTGTCTTGGTTCGATGCTGAGTTGTCTCGTCGACTGAAAAGGACTCGGGGGCTACTGTGGAGATTATGGCAATCGAGTATCTATATGGCAAGTTTATCCGACTGGAGATAGGGATAGGTTACGTCTGCCAATTGTCTAAACCAAATATGACTTGGGTGTTACGTTGCCGATTGAGATAAGGCAACGGTCCATAGTCACGGTTTGATAAGATTGAGGAAACCGACTTAGAGTAAGATAGGGTTTCCGATCTGTAAGCCCGCCTCCCAAGACTATATAAGGGGGTAAGGGGCGTCCCTTGAGGGGTATCAGATATCATATGCTTTACGAGCTTTTAGCTTTCAGCTTTAGATTACGAGATCAATAAAGACACTCGGCGGATAGAATCCCCAAAACAGGAGTAGGGTATTACCTCACGAGAGGGCCTGAACCTGTCTAAACCCTTGTTTTTCATGTAACCCATCGAGCTTGGCGATCTTGACTACACCCCCAATTTTCTATTGCCGAAACCAAGTTTCGACAACCACACTTCAGGTTTTGCCCTTACCCCTAAATCTAGGGTAGGCAGCCCCCCTTGTGCCACGGTGAATCTGAAATCTGTAGAGGCCTTGCCTGGCCCATCCAAATTCCATCACGCCCACCCTTGGAAAAGCTACACTATAAGTCCAGCAGTTGCCCATTCTTGCTTGTGGTAAGTACGGTAAGTCTCGTAGGGTTTCCCGCGAACTGGTCCTTAATTGTCATGGGTGCGACAAGCAAAACCATGCACCCACAACCCACCATTAACTCACATTTTAGTGAGATAATTATGACCAATAAGCAAGGCCAGGTGTCTCAAGCTCGCAGCTTGTCAGATACTAAAATAATTAATGGTATCATTAAGTGAGCTAGTGGTAATTAAGCATGGCTAAGCATGCATAGTGTAGGAATACGCGTAGGCTACGGTAGCATAAAACAAAATTTTCTATCGTGCAATCCAGGAAAGCATGCAAGTAAGGGTCTATAGATTGTTACCAAGTGACGCGCTGTGCAGCGAAAAAACTACGTTGGAGTAGTCGACCCAACGTACGCACGTCAGGAAGTCCTGCCGACCTCGGACCGCCTTGCCCGACCTTGGAGACCTCGGACCGTCTCGCCCGACCTCACCGACCGCGGACCGTCTTGCCCGACCTCGTCGACGCCACGCCGATTCACCCGACCAGTCCGACTTCCAACTACCGAATAATGGATTCGGCTAGTCGAAGCTCGGGGATCTTCCGATGTCGCCGATTACACCGCAACGTAGCGATGTCTCTACCGGTATCCACACATCCAAGGAAGTAACGCCGAACATCCGTGTGCTAGCACGCGACGCTCAGCTAGGGTTTTGGCTCGGACATGGACTAGGGTTTTTGTGGAGAAGTTGATCCGTCTTAGAAGTTGCACACCGTGATCTCCACCCCTTGCCCTCCTTATATAGAGTTGGCCAACCAGACTCATAAGCCCACCAGGACTCTATATTGAGTCGGATCTTATCTAAACTAAGCCGTAGTCGAGTCAAACTCGAATACCTGTTCTAACCCGTTAAGTGTGAGACCTAATAGGTTCATCCATAGTTGGTTTCGGCTGAGGACACTTCTCGGCCGACCCAGTCAACAGCGGCCACTAGAATAATGTATTAACACCAAAGTATACACAAAGGTCATATCGGCTGAACCTGTAATGTGTGCCCAAATCTCTTTGCCTCACAATATCAATTAAGCTATAGGTAAGACTCGTGTCATCCTATCATTAGCTTAATCATTCACTCGATCCAGTATTAGATTATGTATCTGATGATTGACTCCTCAATCACATTGGCATGGCCATGCACTTCCATAATCCATTACATTAAGGGGCCCAGAGATATCTCTCCCATAGGAGGGGCAAATTTCATCTTGATCATTCACATCCCTCTAGATGTTTCATAGCAAATCCAAAGACTACTTTTATAACTACCCAGTTACGGTATAGCATTTGGTAGTCCCTAAGTAAGCCACTACACATGTTGGAATCCATGATGATTTGAAGTTTAAGGACTTTGCACCAACACTACTAGAGACCAACTAATGGCACAGTAATTCCCTGTAGTGTCTCAAGGTGGGTGTATCCAACAACATGTTCTCTAACATGTGTTGACGTTTATTGATTTGATATCTCCATACCATGTTCCGTGAGACATGATCATCAATCAATACACGTGCTGATCTTAGAATCATATTTGTTCCATAGATGTGATGTATGATGATGTATCATTTAGAAATAGATTTATATTACATAAAGAGTCTCATGAATAAGTCACATACTTATTGATCAATACTAATTATCTATTTCATGGAACGGAATAACAATTTATTCATTAATACATAAACATTGACCATGATATCCAACATCTCCATATTGCCTCTAGGGCATATCGCTAACATATAGTTCTAGCAAGGTCACATGAGTGACACAAGCCAGTCAAATATCATCTAGGTTTGACAATGAATGGACATCAAGTAAACATGGCACAAGCAAGCATATAGGTAGTCCTAATTCCCATGTAATTAGCAAAACATGCAATTTTGTTTACAAGTGGTAAAACATTTTATAAAGTAGGTTCGATATGCTTCCAGAAGGAATGTGTGACTTGCCTTGCTTCTTCAAACAATCTTCCGAACTCTTTTCCTTGCGAGCGTAAACTTCTGAAACGGCGGAGTCTACTTGCAAGCATGCAAAACAAGGAAAAACCCTAATAAAACCAAATAAACAGTACAAAAAAGGTAGGCAAACATGTAGAGCTCAATTTTAGATGAATTTTGCAAGTTGAATGGGCCAATTTGGAGTTACTACGAATTAGATATGAATTTTAGAAGTTTTGAGTCATTTAAATGAATTTCTAGATATTAAATAGATTTATTGTGCAGTAATTAATTATTTTGTCAAATTAAAAGTTGGTTTATTGCGTCAGCGATGGGAGTGGTGTCGACAGATGGGCCCTATGCATCGGCAGCTCCAAGGGAATCGGTCTACCGTGGACCAAGTCCACAGTGACATGGGCGAGTGCACCACGTGGCACTCACGTGGCACCAACGGGGCACCGATGTGGTGGCCATGTGGGCGGACACATGGACAGCCCCGATCTGCCCGATTGCAGATCAGATGGGCCGGGGAAAATGGGGCGGCTCCCATCGATCGACAGGCCGGGAGGCGATGCAGCAACGGCCTGAGCTATCCGATGGTCGTCGGCGGCAGCCACTAGTACGGTGATGCGCATGAGAGGGCGGCAGAGGAGGGCGAAAGAGGCTTGGATAGCTCACCGGGTACACAATGGTGATGGGCCATGGTCGAGGGGCTGAGGAGGGGTTGCAGAGAGTGGACGACGAAGCGGACGGCGGTCCGACTACTCCCCACGACGGTGGAGGGGTGGCCGAGGCTTGGCGCGACCTAGGAGAGATGAGGGAGGGGTCGGAAAGGGCTATTGGCAAGCCGAGCAGTGACCGGAGGCGGCCAAACATGGCGAAGGGAGGCCGAACGCGCCTTGCGCGAGGAGGACTGGGTTCCGGCGATGGGAAACGCTCAGGAAGGGGTGGACGGGGTGCGGCATAGCACAACAAAGCCGGCGATGGGGTCGGCCTGGTGCATCGGTGGCTAGGACAGCGGTGGCGTGCGGTTGGAGGGCGACAATGGCGGCGGCGGCTCAGGTTGGCGGCGTATGCGGTGCTGCAATGGCGATAAGGAGAAGCGGAGTGACGGCTAGGGTAAAACATGGCACATGTAGGCTGGGAGTGGTGGCACATGGCATGGGTGGTGTTTAGTGACGGCGGTGTTTGGCCGAAGGGCGTCGGCGATGGCGGAAAGAGATAGCAGCGTAGAGAGAGTGAGGAAAAGTGCCGCGAGCTTGGGCGAATAGAGAAAATGTGAGAGGGTCGGCCGGGAAAGAGTTTTATAGGCTCGGGAGGCGTCGAGGAGGTTGGGGAGTGGCCTAAAGAGGAAGCGGAGCGGGGTGGTGATGTGGGCGGAAGTGGCGACGATCCAACACCGGACTTCACAGGGGAAGTGGGGGAAAACAGAGCGGGCGAGAGGACGACCGGGGTGTGCACGTGCTGGGTGGTGAGGAGGTGTGAGGGTGTCGGGACGTGGGCGCGGGCGGTGGCGTAGGCGTGATGACCGGCCTCTTCGGATGGAGGAGGGCGATGACGGTGGGGCCGCCGATCCCACCCGTCGAGAGAGGGAGAGAGGAGACAGGAAGGAGGAGGCAAAGTAGATTTTGTGGAGAGGGGACGAGGCAGCGGGCCGGCGGGCTGGGCCATGCCGAGGAGAGAGCGCAGGGAGGTAAAGTAGACTAGTGAAGGAATGGGCCGAGAGCAGCCCAGGAATAGGAGTGCGATTTTTATTTTTTTAATTTATTTAATTGCATAAATAAACTTTATATTATTAAAATGACTTCTCGAGCTCCAAAATTTCACAAAAAATTTTAGAGGGGACTGTGGACACCTCGAGTATTATACCATCTAGTGTCCAACGCGACCACCACATACAATTGGAGGAGTGGGATCCAACCACGCATAAATAGCCACTCGTCCCAATGTGCCCATGGTCGCGGTTGACACCTTTTCCTATAATAACCGGAATGCCGAGTAGTGAGCGCAAGAGATAACCATAAGATAGCTTGCTAGTCCACTCCGTCATATGCTTGTCAAACCACACGAAGGCGGCGACCAAAAACATATCCTAGTGACTCGATCCAAAAACGCTATCCCCAATTATCTCAAGCGATCAAAACCCGTTACTCATGCTTAGCTGGTCCCCAGGAATGCGACTAGCCTCACACTTTCATCGCAAGTAATTAATAAACATAGCAAGTACCATAATAGAGATAAAGTGCAGCGAGGTACATGACACATAATAGGGTCCGAGGTCCCAACATACAACACATAAATATAGTAGCGAAAGTCTCATATAGAGCTCATAAGCAAAGATAAAACCGGTGGTGCCACAACCCCACTAGGGCAAACCAACCGGGCAAGAGCCAAGCTGCAAGAGATCACTCATCGCGCTCGCCGCCTTCGGCAGAGCAATGACCACACAAGAAGCATAACTCATAACCGGTATCCTCACCTGAAACAGCGGCGCTGGGTTAAGTACAAGATTGTACTCGCAAGTCTTACCCAAAATTATATATATACATAAGGGAGAGAGAAGTATGCAATCTTTCTAGCCTATAGTGGGTCTCTAGGTTCAACATTTGCATAAAGTTAATTTTATTGAGCAATTAATGAGTAAAATAAGCAAGGACGAACAAATCTCGCATCATTTTAATTTATGGACAGCAAGTATAAAATTCTGAAATGTATAAGCAAATGAGCCCAAATGATGCTCTCATCATCAACCATGGACTACCAAAGCCCATACCAACATGACACAGCATGCCAACATCACCATCAAACATAAACCCATCCATAATAACCCACATTTGATGCTAACATAACTGACTAACACATCAAGCATTGTCCATAACCGAGGACGCGACTATTCGAATAGATTATACTCTGATCAGAGGTGTACAACTGGACCCACAAGAGATGAACAAGGATCAAATGCTACCCACCACACAGGTGCGGTCCGCCAAGTTATTCGAGCTCATCACACGCCCTTTCCTAGCCCCACCCCAACCACCTAAACCACACCAGGGCTCCCGCCAACTCAGTCACGTGCGTGTGATGTGACCAAGGCGGGGGTCACCACGTGGGAGATACCCCCTGCCGCTCTCGGCCAACCGGGCACTCCTCGGATCCCAAATCCTCACGCTTCTCCGATGGGCGTAGATGATCACAGTAAGTCTAGTAATCAAACAAGCCATCCCATGCTTGGCATTTGGTAAGTACGAATGGTGCTCGAATAGATGTCAAAATGTTCGGTCCTTAACGACCCGGACGGGGCTACATGCATCAGGGGAAACCAACCTCCCATCATTGCCCTATCACCCGCCCCAAGTCTAGCATATTTCATCAACCATTATTTAGTGTAAGTGCTCAAGTTTTAGGCCCATTAATCCAAGTTGTCTATATATCACAATTAATAATACTGTCCATCAATATAGTTCTAGTAGCACTAAGCATGGCTAAGCACCATTGAATAAAACAACCCAAATATTCCCAACAGTAATAATAAGGTATAGGTACAGAAATATAACAAGAACTAAATGCATGTATAGGTTCTACCCATACTCTCAAAACCGACAATATTATACACTAGACAACGCATGCATATATATTAATAGATTGCAAACAAAACATTTTCAGAGAAAGCATAGGTTCTATATGCTTAGGTGCTTGCCTTGCTGCTGCAATGGATCACTCTCAACCTCAGGAAGTGGCTCGTTACTCTCCGGAATCTCCAAATCTATCGAAAAGAAGCAATATGCGAATAAGAGCCAAATAAACATGCACATGCAAAATGATCAATAAATCATAAAATAAATACAATGGGTATGATACATTTTAACTTGAATTTAGGTGAAAGAATCATCAGATTATCTCATAAGGTTTGGGAGATATGAAAATGACAAGGTCTCAAGTCATATAATGGCAGATTCCGCAATTAATTTAGTACACTTTAGGACATACAAGCAATTGCATTTCAAACAAGGATTCTATACATGTAGATATTTTTAGGTGAAGGTACAGTACTCACAGATGCTAATAAAAATTATTTCACAGCTATATGTGTTGTGTTTATTTATTTATGGATTTTACAAGTTAAACCACCCGTAAGGCAAATAAATTACTAAACATGATTTAAGAGGTAGTTTTGTCAAAACCAATTTCACAGCAGTGAAGAGTACTAAAACACAAGCTCAACAAAATTGGTTTCACATTTTTAGCATTTACCAACAATTTCTTATGCATTTTACAAGATCTAGTCTATTAAAAGGATACATGTAACTATTTATCTTTTTACAGAGAAAACCAGTACAAAAGTTAGTTATTTTTATTTCACAACAAAGTAGAACATATTTTTATGAATCCATAGAAATTGAGCTCACCACTTTTGGAGCTCTCAATTATTAGTTATGCATTTTTGAAGCATAGCATATTTTTCTGTACAGAGTTTAAAACAAAAATCGTTTTCTACCGGGATGCGCGTGAGGTTCAGCAGGCAGCAGTGAGCTCCGATGACGGTGACGTCCTGCAGTGGCGGTAGAAACACGGCGGCGACTCGGTGACGGCTCGATCTACTGTATGCATGTAAGAATAACGGCTTGACTCATGGATAGGAAGTCACAGGGGTGGTGTAAACTCGAGAACTCGACGCGAAACTCACCAGAGCGGCGGGAATTAACGCGTCAACACTCAGCAGCAGTGGAGAGGAACGGCGACGTCAAGCTCACTGGCGCTGTACGGATGGAGATGTGGTTTGGGGCTGCTTCAACCGAAATCAAAAGAGATGAACTCAGGGTGAGTTGCAGCCAACTTCTAGCTGCAACAATGGAGTGGAGGACCTGTAGAATGTTTCTATAGATGTTCAACATGGAGGGAACTCAGAAAGAGGCACCATGGATGGCAAGGAAGCTCACCAAATGGAGGAAGACAAACTTATGCTGCTGCTGCAGCCATGCAGGTTGAAACCACCATTTTCTTGTTCTTTCTCGATCTCTCTCAACTCTCCATGCATGTACAGGATGTTGGTATGGATGGAGAGCTTGGGTAATGGGGATTATTGTGGTCTAACATGCAGGGATTGATTTTGGATTATTGGATGGGATTTGGGGAGGAGAAGTGAGATGGGAGCTCAGCTTGAAGGGAAAAAGAAAGAACATGCAAAGCAAGTGAAAGGGGAGGAAGAAGAAAGGGTTTTCTCTGCCCACTTAAGTCCTGGGGGAGGGAAGCACGCCCAAGGGTGGGTTTGGGGCTAATGAGGCAACCAAGGTTTCTGACAAGTGGGCCCAAGTCGTGGGTATCTATAAGGGTGAGAGAGGTGGGTGAAAAACTGAGTACAGAATCGTTCTTGCAATTTTCCAGGATTTATTTTCTTCCTCTCTCTTGGTTAATTCGATTTGACCATGCAAATTTGCTCAAAAATTCTGTGATTTGGTGTGGTGATAGGTGTTGGTTTCTAGGTTCCATTTTTCAAAGTTTCACATATAAATTCAAAATATTTTAAATCTGGTGAAAAGATGAAATTGGTTAGGCTGAAAGTTAGATTGAATTCTTAGGAGGTCTAAACAGAAAGTAAATATTCCAAAAATTTATATTTAGTGATTATAAATAATCTAATATTTGAATAAAATATTAAACACCTATACTTCGGTTCAATTTATTATTCAATTGGACGTTGCTTTGATTTTGCGATTAAAGTTAATAACTCATCACATGTGATCATTTTGCAACAAATTAAATATGCAACCTAATGAACAACAAATGCACATCTAATTACCTAGTTCGTGACCTAGGGCTGTTACAGCTCTCCCTCCCTTAAAAACAATCTCGTCCCTGAGATTGCGACGTGTCGATGAAGAAGGAAGGATAGTTATTTCGGAGAAGATCCTCATGTTCCCATGTGGCTTCATCCTCGGTGTGGTTACTCCACTGAACTTTGAGGAATGGGATGGAGCGATTGCGAGTGACATGCTCCATTTGGTCGAGGATGCGAATTGGATACTCGCTATAAGAAAGATCGGGTTGTAGGTCAAGATTTTCGACCTTGGTTTCTTCGGTCGGAACCCGGAGGCATTGCTTCAGTTGTGAGACATGAAAACCTTGTGAAAAGCTGAGAGTGATGGTGGAAGGTCCAGCTTGTAAGCAACGGCCCCTCGCTTAGCAAGAATGCGAAAAGGACCGATATAACGAGGCGCCAATTTTCCTTTCACTCCAAACCGGTGTGTGGACTTGAATGGAGTGACCTTGAGATACACATGGTCACCAACATTGAAGGCAAGCTCATGTCTACAACGGTCGGCATAACTCTTTTGCCTAGATTGAGCGATTCGCAAGCGCTTCCGAATTAACCATACTTGCTCCTCGGCTTCTTTGACTAAGTCCGGACCAAAGAACGGTCTCTCTACGGACTCGGACCAGTTGAGAGGTGTTCTACATCTCCTTCCGTACAAGGCTTCGAAAGGAGACATTTGGAGGCTAGCTTGATAGCTATTGTTGTACGAAAATTCGGCGTACGGGAGACTTTTTCCCATTTTGCTCCATAATCAAGAAACACAAGCTCTCAACATATCTTCCAAGATTTGATTTACCCTTTCAGTTTGGCCTCCGGTTTGTGGGTGGTATGCGGTGCTAAAAGAGAGTTTGGTTCCCATAACCTTGTGTAGACACTTCCAAAAATGAGAGGTGAATTGCGGTCCACGGTCCAAAATAATTTTTTTGGGCACACCATGGAGACAAAAAATGCGAGAGAGGTACAACTTCGCCAATTTACTCACTTTGGATGTGGAATGGACGGGGAGAAAATGAGCCGTCTTGGTGAGCCGACTTGTACAGATTTTAAAACAAAAATCGTTTTCTACCGGGATGCGCGTGAGGTTCAGCAGGCAGCAGTGAGCTCCGATGACGGTGACGTCCTGCAGTGGCGGTAGAAACACGGCGGCGACTCGGTGACGGCTCGATCTACTGTATGCATGTAAGAATAACGGCTTGACTCATCGATAGGAAGTCACAGGGGTGGTGTAAACTCGGGAACTCGACGCGAAACTCACCAGAGCGGCGCGAATTAACGCGTCAACACTCAGCAGCAGTGGAGAGGAACGGCGACGTCAAGCTCACCGGTGCTGTACGGATGGAGACGTGGTGTGGGGCTGCTTCAACCGAAATCAAAAGAGATGAACTCAGGGTGAGTTGCAGCCAACTCCTAGCTGCAACAATGGAGTAGAGGACCTGTAGAATGTTTCTATAGATGTTCAACATGGAGGGAACTTAGAAAGAGGCACCATGGATGGCAAGGAAGCTCACCAAATGGAGGAAGACAAACTTATGCTGCTGCTGCAGCCATGCAGGCTGAAACCACCATTTTCTTGTTCTTTCTCGATCTCTCTCAACTCTCCATGCATGTACAGGATGTTGGTATGGATGGAGAGCTTGGGTAATGGGGATTATTGTGGTCTAACATGCAGGGATTGATTTTGGATTATTGGATGGGATTTGGGGAGGAGAAGTGAGATGAGAGCTCAACTTGAAGGGAAAAATAAAGAACATGCAAAGGAAGTGAAAGGGGAGGAAGAAGAAAGGGTTTTCTCTACCCACTTAAGTCCTGGCACTACTACAAAAAGGCTCATTGGTGTCGCCCAAAAAGGTGCCGGTTAAAACAAATCCGGCACCTATAATGCATATAGGTAGCATGTAAAGAATAGGTGTCGGTTCTTGTTAAGAACCGCCACCTATAGTGCCGAATAGGTGTCGGGTGAACAGTAAAACCGGCACCTATAGTATAGGTGGCGGTTACTAATTGGAACCGGCACCTATTTTTCCTAAATAGGTGTCGGGTCAATAGTAAAAACTGACACCTATACTATAGGTGCTGGTTTTGCTCTTTACCCGACACATATAAGGTTCCTTACGCTGTAAGCTTCGTAAACAGGTGTTGGTTGTTGTTAAAAACCAACACTTATATTCCGATCATCTATAAATGCCACCTTTCAGCCATTTAGCTCATTTCTATTCGGTCTTCATGTGTACAACAAAACGGAGGGGGGAAGGTTTTGCTGAAAATTTTCAGAAAAATTAAAGGTTAGTATATTTTAGTTGTTTACTATTTGTGTACGTGATTCTTTATGATATTTTTTTGTCATTTGTGTGTATATGCTAGTAGATGCATGACACCAGTTATGTCATTTGTGTCTCTTTAATTAAAGTATTTCGGATTGTCAAATTTGAAGAGACTATCACCGTAGAGTAATGTAACCAAAATAAAATAATGCCATTTATATGAAGACGTCACATTTTTTAAAAATTCCCGTAGGACCGATGGATGAAGGAGGGATGAACGATGCGAAGCGGGGTACCTTGCAGTATGCCAGGGGAGTAACCAAGTTCGTGATCGGGGCCACAAGTTCCCGGTCGTTGAGCATGACAGAATATTTGCATTGTCCATGTTCGATTGCGGGAAGAGAGAGACAGTTTCCCGCAAAGCAAGTTCACGAGCATCTGCTAACAAGAGGTTTTATGCGTAATCACACATGTCAAGACAATCACGGTGAAGATGAGAATGACAGTGTGGACAATCATGGCGATGCAATGCTTGAAGACAATGTGGAGTTACCTGCTGAGGAAGGTGAATACGACAATGACGAATCGGATGGGTTGGATCTGATGTTGCAGGATGGAGAGACAGCCTACCGCGATGACAGACAATACGAGAAGTTTAAAGCTATGGTGGAGGACTCAAAAACACTGCTTTATCCAGGTTGCAACGAGGAGCACACCAAATTACACGTCGTCCTCTCGTTGTTGCAGATGAAATCAACCAACGGCTGGAGTGACAAGAGCTTCACAGAGCTTCTACAGCTGATCGGAGACCTCCTTTCAGCGGGTCACGTATTGCCAGAAACGACATACCAAGCAAAGAAGGTTGTTTGTCCACTTGGGCTGGAGATGCAAAAAATTCACGCATGTCGAAAGGACTGTATCCTATATCGGGGTGACTATGAAGACCTGGATGCATGTCCAGTTTGCGGAGCACCACGGTATAAGGGTGGAGGTAACGACGATGATGCCGATGATGACAGCGGTGGCCCCGTCCTAAAGAAGAGGAAAGTGCCATTAAAGTTGTATGGTATTTTCCTATAATCCCTCGGATTGAGCGCCTGTATGCAAACAAAAAGCATGCAAAGATGATGCGGTGGCACGCGGAAGAATGTAAGAAGGATGGGATGATAAGGCACCCTGCCGACGGGTCTCAATGGAGAAAGATAGATAGAAAGTACAAAAATTTTGCACGCGAGATAAGGAATGTTAGGTTTGGGCTGAGCACAGACGGGATGAATCCATTCGGTGACATGAGCAGTCGGCACAGCACATGGCCAGTGGCACTTGTTATATACAACCTTCCGTCATGGTTGTGCATGAAGCGCAAGTATATCATGATGCCACTGCTAATCCAAGGGCCCAAGCAACCTGGCAACGATATCGATGTCTATTTCAGGCTAGTAGTAGATGATCTTCAGTTACCGACAATACCTCCCTCCCATGTGCTACACCCTCAGTGCCGCCGAGAAAATTAGCCTGTTGGAGTGCCTGCAGAGTGTCCGAGTCCCGTCTGGTTACTCCGCTAACGTTAAAAGACTTGTCAACATTAGAGAGAAGAAAATAGTGGGCATGAAGTCACATGATTGTCACGTGCTGATGACACAACTACTACCTGTTGCGATTAGAGGCATCTTGCCAGACAGGGTGCGAAACCCAATCATAAAGTTGTGCTCGTTCTTCAATGCTATATATCAGAAGGTGATCGATCCAACCACACTAGACAAGCTCCAAGCAGATGTAATCGTGACCATTTGCCAACTCGAGATGTGTTTTCCACCATCATTTTTTGATATAATTGTTCACCTAGTGATACATATCGTGAAAGAGATAAAGATTCTCGGCCCAGTTTATCTTCATAACATGTGGGCTTTCGAGAGATTCATGGGGATCATAAAAAGTATGTGCATAACGAGCTCGACCGGAAGGGAGTATCATAGAGGGTTATGCAAAGAGGAGGTGGTTGAGTTTTGCATCGACTATATGGATCTACGTCCCATTGGTGTGCTGATGTCCCGACACGAGGGTAGGCTAGTTGGGAAAGGGACTTTAGGGCATAAAGCAATATTCGCTCCTAGCCTTGAAACACTACGACAAGCACATTTCGCAGTGCTCGAGCAGTCGGCCTTGGTGGCTCCATTTATTGATGTGCATTACAACTCGCTCCGAACCGAGAACCCAGGCAAATCAGAAGCATGGATTGCTAAGCAGCATAGACTGCATTTCGGTGATTGGTTACAGAAGCATATCATGGCTGCGAATCCTGATAGTGACCAGTTGTATGTTTTGTCTCGAGGGCCTGCGAGCACTATTCATTCATTCCAAGGGTATGATATTAATGGGTATACATTTTACACGAGAACGCAGGATTCCAAGAGCAAATATCAGAATAGTGGTGTCCGTATAGATGCCTTCGATGGTAATGGTGTAAAACAAACATACTATGGCTATATAGAGGCAATCTGGGAGCTTGAGTATGGACCGCTGAAGGTACCACTTTTCCAGTGTCAATGGGTCAAAATTCCAAGTGGTTTGAAAATTGACAAGTACGGGATGTTCATCGTGGACCTAAACAATGTGGGTTATCAAGATGAACCTTTTGTGCTCGCAAACTCTGTAACACAAGTATTATATGTCAAGGACCCTTCATCGGTGACTGATCGCCACGTAGTTCTCAATGGAAAGCGAAACATTGTTGGAGTTGAGAATATCACCGATGAGGAAGGCTACGATCAAATTGACGAGTTACCACCTTTTGCAACAGATGTAGACAAAGGTGAAGAAAGTCAAGAAGACGAAGAAGAAGACGAAGAAGAGGAGAAACCCCATATGTTCGCAGTGATCATGAAGAAGGAGTAATAGTGATCGACTTATAAGTTGGAATTTGATTGTAACAAACATGAATCTGTAATTTTGGAACTAAATGAATTTATTCGCATGCAGTCCCATTGTAACAATCAATGGTTGGATTTAATTTGCTAGATGATTAGATATCAATTGATGCATACATATTAGGCCCATTGGCAGCCTAAGTTGTATGCGTATGTAATGTTAGAGGAGAAGATAAATGGAACTGATGAATTAGGGTTTTGGAGAATAGGTGCCGGATCCAACTTAAAACCGACACCTATTTCTCCTAATAGGTGCCGGTTATTTGGAAAAATCGGCACCTATTTCTCCTAATATGGACCGGTTTTTATTTGGACCCGGCACCTATAAAGTTAGTATATATATTTCTAGATCCACCGCCTCCTCGGTGTCGTCTAGATCCGCCGCCAGGCCACCCGTCCAACGCCGCCCACCCGCCCTTCGTCGCCCGCCACCCGCACACCCTCCGACCGCCATCGCCCGCCTCCGACCTGTCAAGCGCCGCCGTCGTCCAGATCCGCCGCCCGCCCACCCGTCCAGTGTCGCCCGCCCGTCCTTCGTCAAACACGCGCCGCCGCCCGCCGTCCACGCCGCTCGCCCGTCCTCCGTCTCCCGCCGCGCCACCCCACCCTCCGACCGCCGTTGACTGCCTCCGACCTGTCCAGCGCCGCCGTCCTCCAGCGACATCCACCGTCCGCCCGCTGTCATCGTCCAGTGTCCTCGCCCTCCTCCGGGCTACCTCCGCCGCCCGGTGATCTCCGGCCCGCCTCCACCGCCGGCCGGCATCATCCCTCCAACGCTGGCCGCCCCCATAGCTCGCTGCGAAGCACTTCGGCATAGTCAACCCGGACCGATGTAAGTTCCTTTAGCACATTTTTCTTTAGGGTTTTTTTTCTGCCTTTTTTTCCTTGTTGGATGAGAGATACTCTCCGTATTAAGAACGCAAGATAGATGCAAACATGATTAGTCCAGGATGTTAACACATTACTATGATATTTCTTCCTTTAGATAGATGCAAACATGATTTTAAGTCAATATACTTGAAAATAGAATTTCAGCAAAACTGATAATCTATTACATGAAAAGAAAATATTACAATAAAAAAACTCGAGCCTAGGGGAGAACATCACGAAGGCATTGAGTTTGAGGTTGAGAAAGCCCCGAAAGCAACATTCACCTATATCTATCGTTATCTGCGTAAAATGAGCATCCTCAGTTGCTTCTGAAGCTTTCTTGTTCCTAAAGTATTTGAAAGCTCACCCTACAACTGGTGTGATCAAATTGCTCTATTAGATAGTATCTTCTCAATATAACTTCCAAGTTCAGGTGAAATAGAATTTGCAGCACCAAGGACACACTTGTTGTAAGAGAAGTCTGCAGTAGTATCGTCACTCCTTTGTACAATGAAGCACCTTGAGTTTGGGTGACAACGAGTCACTCCAATCTGTATGTACCACACAACATGTGTTTCGATTAGAACATGCTACAATGAAGAATAATCATAATGCAACACATGATGCTTTCGATATATCATACAAAAAATGGTTGTAAAGAAGGAATGCATCAGGTGGTAACTGGTAATCCACATATTCAGTGCTAACAACAAGCTCGTGATGAACTGTGCAGTCAACGTGGGGGAGGGGGGCAAGCTTCTTCAACATCAAGAAGTTAACAGTGCTTGGAAATATTACAATAAAAAACTCGAGCCTAGGGGAGAACATCACGAAGGCATTGAGTTTGAGGTCGAGAAAGCCCTGAAAGCCGGCTCCATACAAGGACTCCATACAAGCCCCGAAAGGTATTGCTATTCTTTTGAGCCATAAGAGAAAAACTATTACTGCAGTATGTAATCAATGAAAATTTGATTTTTCATTCAGAATTACTATACTTATATCGCCACAATTTTGGTGGGATTACAGTAGATTTGGTAGCTATTGGATGTCTTTGGGATTTGTGCCTTATTTTCTTTGGTACCCGATAAAACTAGTTTGAAGCTTGCACTGCCCCTCTTGTGTGATACGGTTGCATCGCTAACTCTACTGTTGATCTTTTCCTCCATGACTGACTCGGAGAGAGAGCCAATTTTGCTCTTCGTTCACGTGAGATCAACAAAATTTACATTGAACTATTTTATATAATTTTAGGTTATGACTACTGTAATTTGTAGACTCAACTCTCAACTTTCTACATGCATGTATTCAATCTCTGTACAGTTTAAACAGGCACAATCTATTGCATCTACTATAATTTTTTACACTACATGCTAGTCACTTTTACTACGACAATGTAACTACCAAGTAATTGCTATGTAACTACGATATAACTACTGTGTAATTGCTAAGTAACTAGCATGTAATTTCAGTTACAATCTAATGTAAATTTTACCAACACTTGTCTAACCATGAATCAGCCCAAGCTGCTTAATCGACTGCATAGATAGATACATAGATTGATGAATCAAACCAAACTGCCCATCTAGTTGCAAAGTGTAGAATCAACCCCATCCATAGATAATGATGTAATCTAGCTCTCAGCCAATTTTCATATGTTTTTATTGGATGGTATAATAAGCCTTGCTCAAGTGGTTTAGGCGATATGAATTTTTGAGTATGACTATTGCTTTTTTTTTCAAAATCTGGATAGTAGTAATTGAAATGTTTTTGGAGGGGTTAAGCCACAGAATCAGTTCGGCTGCCTTAAGACAAACTTGTAGAGTTTTTTTCTGAGCCTTTCCTTGGTAAAGTACACTTTGATCGGATGAGTAGAACTCCGGATATAGTTGTTTTAGTATGTACCCTCTGAAATTCTGGACAGATTCTGAAGCCTGTTTTCAAGTGTGAATTAGATAATTTAAATGGCAGAACAAAAATGTGCTTTCTACATAAAAGATCTAGGTCTTGTTTTGTAGATCTCTAAAATGTATTTATTTGCAGTCATATCCTTTTTATATTTCAAGATACAAAGGTATGAAGTAGCAGTATTGTTTATAGTCCAAGCGGCGTTCCTTCTTTCCTTCTTTCCTTCGTGTGTCCCCCCTCTTCTTTCCTTCTGCATTTTTTTTAAAAAAACATGAGCAGATGTGGAGTAATATTTTTACACACACATATACATATTATATATATATAAGTTATATATATATAAGTTATATATATATAAGTTATATATATAAGTTATACATATAGGTTTTTAGAAATTCCTTTTCTCTGTTAAAAAAGTCCAATTTACATGAATGTTCAGAATCATTTGGATTAACTCTCTCAAACTTTTGATCATTATAGTGTAGAAAATTTCTCGGGAACAAGATAACAGTAGGCCTGCAATTTCCGGAGAAAACGACGGTGGTCCTGGTAGCCCAAGTGGCTTTCTAAACTTGAACCCTGAAAGCATGGAGGAGGCTACCCCTTCAGCCATTGTGAACTCTGGTGATACCGGGACCTCATTGACAAAAAGGGGGAGAGGTCCAACCAGGATGCCCTTGGGCCTTTACACTATAACAGCGTTAGATCCAGACGGGAGCCCTATAGCTCCTACGTCGGTACTCACCCCATACTCAAATGCTATAGGTGTCATCGTGAAGGATGACATCCCAATTAAGTACCGATACTGGAAGAGCAGTGATCCAGATCTATTGGAGTGGACGGTACCAGAAAGAGACAAGGACCTTGCTTGGGACAAGTTGAAGCGCACATTCTAGTTTCCCACGGGATCAAAAGAACTCGCAAAGCAGAGGGCCCTTGAGAGGATGAGCGTCAGCTTTCGAAAGTTCAAGACGGACCTTACCAGGAAGTTTGTGAAGCGGGGGCTGACACCAAATTTTGAAGATGCCAATTATCGTAGGTGCCGCATTTTCTGGGATGAATTTGTGGCGTACAGAACATCAGATGAGGCGAAGGAGGTTAGCGAAAGGAATCAAGCCAATGCAGCCAAAAACTTGTTCCCTCATCATCTCGGCCGTAGCGGTTATGCCAAGAACATAGAGAAATGGCGAGCGAGGGAGGAAGAGCTGTTGGAAAAAGGGATCGAGATTGAGACAAAGGACTGGTGCGAACAAGGAAAGAATTACCAATACGCCCGAGGGGCATCACTCTCTGATACAGGCGAGTTCGTACACAAGTGTCCAACTTCACAAGAAGTGTCCCGAAGGCTACATGATGAGCATCAGCAATCTTCTGAGGGATCTTTTGTTCCAAGCAGGGAGAAAGATGAGCTCACACTTGCATTACAGAATGCTGAGCATCCGGGACGCACAAGGGGAGTAGGCCTCGTACCATGGAGGGAAGGTTTTCCTGAGGACAGACATAGATACCGGTCTCGAAGTAATAAAAATTCCGCAGACCAATTGAACAGATGAGAGTACTAATGGAAAAAGTTCCAAAGATGGAGGCACCGGTAATGGAGGCGGGGATTGGCGGCGATGCTGGCCGTTTAGCAAGTCCAACAGGGAGGAAAAGCAGTTGCGCTTCAACTGAGATTCCTCAAGAACCGGAGACGACTCGTCACCCTGTGGACGCAATCACAGTACGTACTGCATGTAGGTTACATGTGCCACTGCAGAGTCAAAACCTCACTATAGAGGTGGCACGCGGTATGGCACATCCTGTAGTGGAGGGAGGAAGGATACATGGTAATCCAATACCAATTGGCTACTCAAGGGTTGAACTGGAGGACGTGTCGAGTAGATACAGGGCCATCCAGCTTGAATTTCCTCTAGAGGAAGGGGTGAACACTCTTGGAGAATCTATCCACAACGTCATCGTGTGGCGTAAGAGGTTCGTTGTCTTTCCTTCAGGAGATGGTGATGATGAGCCAAGCGATGGCGGGTCTAGCTCTAGTGGGCCTGCTGTCTCCCCCCAAAGAATGCCAACTCCACCACCGTTGCCACGTAAGAGCCCGTCTCCTCCGCCGTCACAACGAGCTCCTGATGACAAGCCCGACTGTGGAAATCTATAGATATGTCTGAACCATCTACTGTTAAGAAGGGCAACAAAGCGACTATTTCTACAAAGTCGGAGCCATCCCCGAAAGTGTCAGTTCAAGTACAGGACCACTTCATTCACATGGCAAGGCCACCAGCCCTGACGCAACCCATTTCGGACTTTCAGCGCACGATCCGGAAAAAGAAATTGCAAGAATTTTCCAAGGCTCAATTCACGAAAGACACCAAGAAGAATGAGAAAGAATTTCTGCAAAGTGCAGGGCTGAAGAGTTTGTCTGATGTGGACAATATTACGAAGGCACCTTTGGCAGCTAAGTTCAAGTTAGGTGGTCCTTTGACCACCGACGAATATCGCAACGTCATTGGAAATTGCACTCAGATGAGAAGGGTAGAAGAGTGGTACCTACAGATGGCAAAGGAGGGTAAGGAGACGTTCGGTGTCTTTTACAAGAACGAGGACTTTCATCACGACGATGGTGTAATCTTGGCCCCATTTGATGAACTATTTCAGCTATACAATCTGAGGGAGCTAGACGTATCGATACTTCAAATATGGGCATTGTAAGCATACTCAAACCCCTAGCTAGTATTTCTAAGTTCATACCCTTATTAGACTTTGTAAGTTGTCTAACTTGTTTGCTTATGCAGAATGGGGGCGCTTGAATGTAGAGTGACTTGTAACAAACTAGCATTCCTCGATCCTGCGATTGTCAATGCCAATCAGATTGAAGGAGGCCCAACGTCCCAAAAAATGGTGCTGGACTACCTGTACAGCTGATTCTTCTGCCATACAACTTTAAGTAAGTGAGGCAGTTATCGTTCCACCTACCATTTGTCCTTACTCGGTGTTAATTTCCCTGTCCCTTTGCATGTAGGAACCACTGGATCCTTCTTGTGATCCATTTAAATGATTCCAAAATCCTCGTTCTGAATGGATTGAGGAAACCGCGAGAAGATTTCCAATCCGTAATTGACATCCTTAATAAGACACTAGTGAAGTACAAGAAGAAGTGCATTCGACACGCTCCCTGTTCAAATACATTTCGGGTAACCTGCCCCCCTTGGTGCCAACGTCAAGATCAAGGAACGAGCACATGTGGGTTCTACACGATGAAATTTATGTGGACTTTCATGGAGATCAACAACTGGAACATTACGGATGCTGAGGTTCGTCAATTTTTTAAGACGGAAATACGCATTTCTAAACTCATAGTGCGTTTTCACATATTCAATCCTTCCATTTGCAGAAAATAAAGCTCCCAACAAGTAAGTTGTTGCCACATGTTTGCTTCGTGCTCGCTGAACAACTCTGCGGGTTCATCTTCGAACATGTCATCTCAGAGACTGGCGCATATCACGTTTCATGAGTCGGTTTCATCATTGGTTTTCTTCAAGATTGATCCTGTTAGTATTTTATCATTATATGTTTCTCATCAAATCTTAACTTCAAACTCAATTTTATCATGGAGTAACACAAAAGACAAAGGAAGCATCTTTTGATTGAAGAGATCCTTCGATCTCCATTTTTCATCATCATCATCATCATCTTCATCACAATCTAAGTTAACTGGGAGAGAGTCCTACAAGGATGAACAGAACAACCAGCTGCATGACAGATCTGCACATGTAGGCTACTCAACTCAACCCATGCATGATCCTTTTGATCATCACAACCATGTAAAAACCTAACCAAAAGAAATTAAAACCCTAAGTATTATTAATGGATCGATCTAAGAGAGGAGCGAACTAGAGCCTCATTGCCAAGGGGGTACAAGAAATATGCTAAATTTTAATTTTAATTTGATTCTAGTATATTTTATCAATATAGTATTTTTAGTCGCTCAGACATTACTTATAAATTATAAGCCGATGGCTTTCAAACTTTTCTACCGCTCGAGCCCCGAATTCTAGTTTCATTTTCTGTTATGCCGTAGCATAGTATGGTTGGAGAGTTGAAATATGGCCTTCTTCTGTTTTCTGTTTTTTTCAACCATTGAATCGAGAAATTTCATTATGTCAAAATCTCATTACTACTTGCATCTGTTTGGCTTCAGTACTGCTAACGATTTCTTAGTTCTCACGCATCAAGTTGTCAACAGTTCTCATCCAGCAAGATATTTGATGATTTATTTCCTAATAATTCGTGTTCACCTTTTGTAGGTTCTTCAAGGTGATGATTGGGATCGAACCCTGGTAACCTTAACTAATAAACTTGGTTTAAATCCTTTATTAGAAAATCTTGACTAGTGGCTTTGTTGTTAAGTGTTACCAGATCCTGGAGTTCATTAGTGAAAATAGTTATCATGAAAGGTGGTTGTTGAACTGTATGTATTATGCCAGATAGCAAGAAGGATTGCCATTCCATACTTAGCTTTGATGTGCTACACAATCTTGATTCATTTGGGATGTTTCTGAGCAGTGACTATAACAAAGCAGTGAAGAATAATCTATATATATCTGATGTATGACTGTGGATATTGTATGAGCTGTGGATTGTATGAGCTATGGATATATATCTGATTGATCCTTACTTTTGACCGTGTGGTTTTTGTATGAGCTGTGGATATTGTCAGTTCTGATGTATGAACCATTGCAAATGTTATGTGACTGCAGTATGGAATAAATGTTGTGTGGCTGTATGGAGGAATATTTATGCTAAATATAATTTTTTTGTATGTTCAGGAAAATACATACCGGTTTTTAACAAAAACCGGCACCTATTAGACCAATAGGTATCGGTCTCAAACAAAAACCGGCACCTATTACAACCAATAGGTTTCGGTCTCAAACAAAAACCGGCATCTATTATGACTAATACGTGTCGGTTCGAAGTTAGAACCGGCACCTATTAGTCATAATAAGTACCGGTTTTGTATTGAGAACCGATACCTATTAGTCGTAATAGGTGCCAGTTTTTAATCGTGGCCGGCACTTATTAGGCCGAATAGGTGTCGGTTCTCAATACAAAACCGGCACCTATTGGGCCTAATAGGTGCCGGGTGAAGAACCGGCACCAATGACGCCGACAAATAGGTGTCGGGTACGAAACCGACACCTATTGTGGGTTCCGAACCGCCACCTATTAGGCATTCTATACTAGTGTGGGGGAGGGAAGCACGCCCAAGGGTGGGTTTTGGGGCTAATGAGGCATCCAAGGTCAGTGACAAGTGGGCCCAAGTCATGGGTATCTATAAGGGTGAGAGAGGTGGGTGAAAAACTGAGTACAAAATCGTTCTTGCAATTTTCCAGGATTTATTTTCTTCCTCTCTCTTGGTTAATTCGATTTGACCATGCAAAATTTGGTCAAAAATTCTGAGATTTGGTGTGGTGATAGGTGTTGGTTTCTAGGTTCCATTTTTCAAAGTTTCACATATAAATTCAAAATATTTTAAATCTGGTGAAAAGATGAAATTGGTTAGGCTGAAAGTTAGATTGAATTCTTAGGAGGTCTAAACAGAAAGTAAATATTCCAAAAATTTATATTTAGTGATTATAAATAATCTAATATTTGAATAAAATATTAAACACCTATACTTCGGTTCAATTTATTATTCAATTGGACGTTGCTTGGATTTTGCAGATTAAAGTTAATAACTCATCACATGTGATCATTTTGCAACAAATTAAATATGCAACCTAATGAACAACAAATGCTCATCTAATTACCTGGTTTGTGACCTAGGGCTATTACAAGGACTTCATGGCATGAAGAATATTACAAAAATATTTTCAGCCATAATTTTTAAAGGAAAATTCAATTTCCTCATTAATTTCACTTGATACTTCATTTTACTTTTAATATAATTTCTATAAATGTATTATTAAATTATTTTTAATCTCGAACAAAAATCGGGGCATGACAAACCTTTCCCCTTACAGGAATATCGTCCCGAAATTCGAGATGGCTAGAAAGGAAGTCGGGTGTGGGTGGTGTTGGATCGGTCTGCTGACTTCTGTAGTTCCTTTCTGACTCACATTGGTTGATTGATTAACCAAACTTGGATGGCGAAACCTACTGGCAGGGAGCTTGGCATTTTTTTGCTCTCCCAAAAAATGCCCTGGTTGGTTCTGTTCACTCTGACCCTGATTTGGTTGCATGAGTTCAATGATTTTCCTTTTTCCTTAGATGCCTAGCTAACATCAGCACATCCGATAACCTAAGAATTTACCCTGTTGACCAGGAATTTGATGGGCCTTTCTTGAACCCTTTTACCGAATTTACTAAATCCATACATTTTGAGTTTCTCTAAACTGCTCTTGGTCCGAACAGCGAGTATTTCGGAGCTACTCAATCTTCCTTTTATCTGGACTGCGATTGTTCCTAATTGTTTCTTCTTAAGGCTGAACTGTTGGCATAGAAGTCAGGTGTACCTTAAAATTGAACCTGTTAACTTGAGGTTATCTTCCTTTTATCTGGACTGCGATTGTTCCTAATTGTTGCTTCTTCAGGCTGAACTGTTGGCACAGCAAGTTAGGTGTACCTTAAAATTGAACCTGTTAACTTGAGGTTAGTGTGACCCTGCTAATACCTAGCAATTGGCTTCTTGGGGTCCTACCCAATCGTCTTACTTGGCTTAACCTCCAAGCGATATGGTTACGAGGTAAACCAAATTTAACATCAAGCTCCTTAGTTGGGCTTTCGCCTGGCTGTGAGCAATTAAACTGCTATACTTGAGAGTAGCCAACCTCTCTGACTTCCATGGAACCCTAATCTGTAGACTTGATTCTTCTTCAGTCCGTAGAAACGAAGCATTGACGGTGGTGCCCTTTCATTCCAGGAAGGCTTAGAATACAACGTCCAATTGACGATGGAGAGTTCCACATAAAGGTGACTGTAGTTCCCTTTGACAATATGACTCTCTGCTGATTTCCCATCAAGTCTGACAGCTGACATGTCTGTTCTGCTTCTGGCCCGACTGTGATGATCTAACTTCTGAACAGGTTGCTTAGCAGCTGACCTGTGAAACAAGCACTGGCCACTCACCCAATCATGTCCTAAAGGTTAATCCCTCGATATGACATTCGACTTCTTTGCTTATCCTTTGTGTGTTCTTCTAGGTTGATAAGCTATAAGCTCTGCAGTTGCTTTCCCAAAAAAACCGAAACTTGTTCCACTATCATAAACTAACTTTGATGCTACCATGGGTTTCTGCTTTCAGATCGCACAAGTTCGCTTTCAATCCTTGAGTCGAGATGAGATGGATTCCCTGTAGCATATTCGGCTGGTTGGGTTTTCTAGCCTGACATCTGGATCCATTCACTTCTGAGCGAGGTGGTGGGGGAATTTCTATTGTCGTCTTCCAGGAAACATCGAGGTGGTTTCTGGAAACTGTAACGGTTGCCTTGGGCTAAGGATAACTGTTCCTGATCCTTATTCACCACTAGGGTGTAGTTGCACTTACTATTTTCTGAAGTACCTCTAAGATTAAGAGTGCGGACATTTCTTCCATGATGTTACTACCAAATATTTCATTGTTCTCCTCATTCCCTTGAGGTGCCACTTATACTATCCTTCAAGGAGATCATATCATGTCGTATGTTTCTGCGGTCTGACCATTCTCATTTCCTTGACTGCCCATTTTACTCTCTTAGCTAGCAATCGTGCCTTGGGGCCTGACTAAACTGTAATAAGCTGGGAGAATGAAAGTCTAGGTTTCTTATGACGCTAATAGGTGCATACCTGAATCCGCATTTGGACGATCAAGACGGGTTATGAGGGAAGGTAGAATTGACTCTTGTACTTTATTCAAGATTCCTTCTGATCGCATAACTGCCATGAAACTTCTAGGTACCAGAAAAAATACATGGAGACCCAAGACTTATGGATTGTGGTGACCCTTGCCGACAGAATTGCTGAATTGTACCACATTTACCTTGAGTGATTCAGACTTGGTTGGTTTGTTCCTTCGTTGACAGTTGGTTGGGGTACCAACAAGGACAATGCTTTGACTACTGACATTCCTTGGAGAGATATCAGTTTCCTTGATGACTACAGTAGATAGATCTTTCCTAATGATGGTGCCACTCCTTTGATGTTGAATGTCAGGCATCTGGGTTGAAGCCACACGAGGTGCAATGTTGGTGTTGATGGCAGGCTTATGATTGGGTGTTGTTACCACTGATTAATTTCTGGAGAATGGGCGAGAGTCTTTTGATTCTCCTTCTATGATGTTGCTTTCGATTATTTCATCATCCCTTTTCATTCTCTTGTGATACCATTGATATCGTCCTATCGAGAGGTCTCATCACATTGGGTGTTAACATTTTCCATTCTATGCCAAAAGTCATGTTTTCAAGCTCAACAATACCACAATGGGTCAAGGAAAAGAAACTCTAGGTTTCTTATGACACTAACAGGTACACAAGTTGGTCGACCTTTTGGATAAATGAGATGAATCATATGGAAAGGAAAAACTGTCTGAGTCATACTTTATTGAATATTCCCCTTTTATTATATAATTGCCATGAAACTTCTATACGGTGAGAAGTACTTAAAAGTCAGACTGATAGACTATTGCTGACCCTTACTAATAGAAGTATCGACCCATACAACATTCATGCCCGTGATAATGACATGGTCGACTTGCTCTCTCTTTTCTTATCGGCTGAAATTTCAACAAGAATAGTACTTTTACGGTTGACCCTTCTTGGAGAAGCATCCTTGTCCTTAATAGCTGAAGTAGTGGGCAAAACCTTCTTGTTGTTGGTGTTGCTTTTAATTGATTGCTTGCTAGGCATCTGGGCTGGGGCAACACGGGGTGCCTTGCTGATTTTGATGGTAGTCTCGTGGCCTAGTGCTGGCAACATTTGCTGCGGGTTCCGCTGAAGAAGTGTACCGTTTCTTTGCTGTTGGAGTAGATTATTGGTTCCTTGGCATTGCTTGTCCTGCTGGTGCTGGTTCTGTAGCTTCGAGTGGTTGATGGTAGAACATTCCCTTTGATGGTGCCCTTAATGACAAATCGTTGTGGTGGAGGTTTCAGGTACGGGCCACGATTGGTATCCTTTGTTAGTGATATGCCCTAGAGGCAACACGGAGATGTTGGATATCATGGTCAATGTTCATGTATTTATGAATAAAGTGTTATTCAGTTCCATGAAATAGACATCTTGTATTGATTAATAAGTATGTGACTTATTTATGAGACTCTTTATATATGAATCTATTTCTAAACGATCCCTGATCATATGTCATATTGTTGGAACAAATATGATTCTAAGACCGGCATGATTATTGATTGATGATCATGTCTCATAGATCATGGTATGGAGATACCAAATCAATATACATGGACATGTGTTAGAAAACACATTGTTGGATAGACCCACCATGAGACACTACAGGAATTAATGTGCCATTAGTTGGTCTCAGGTAGTGTTGGTACAAACTGCTTAGACCTGAGATCATCACGGATTCCAACATGTGTAGTAGCCTACTTTGGAACTACCAAACGCTATTTCGTAACTGGGTAGTTATAAAAGTAGTCTCTGGATCCCTCCTTTGGAGAGATACCTCTGGGCCCCTCGAGGTAATGGATTATGGAAATGCATGACCATGCTAAGTTGATTGAGGAGTCAATCAACAGACAGATAATCCAATACGGTTCGAGTGAATGGTTAAGCTATTGAAGGGATGGCACACATCTTGCTTATAGCTTAATTAGTATCGTGAGGCAAAGGGATTTGTGTACACATTACAGGTTCAGAGCCGATATTATATTCTTGTATACTATGGTGTCAATATGTCTTGCTAGGCGCCGCTTGTTGTGGTCCGATTGAGTTAGACTCAGGAAGCCGAGTATACCCGAACCTACGTGGTCGCACGCTTAAGGGGATAAGAACAGACATTCGAGTTGGACTCGAATATCTGTCGATCGAATAGGGATGTGATCGGATAGAGTCCTATGGGCTTACGAAGTATGGGCGGCCAACTCTAAGAGATTCGGATTGGATCCGATTCAAAATAGAGTATCGATCAGCCACTAGACCCAGTTAGCCAACTCTATATAAAGGGGCGAGGGGTGGAGAGTTGCGGCATTGCATTAAACCAAATCAATCTGATTTGGCGCAACAGAAGTCGACGAGATCAATCTCCACGGAAACCCTCCCCACCTCTGAGCAAAAAACCTAGCCTTGCATCTTGTGCTAGCACACGGGTGTTAGGCGTACTTTCCCCGGACGTGTGGATACCGGTAGAGGCACTGCTACGTTGCGGTGCTGTTCGTCGGCTACAAATGGGCTGCGATCGGACAATTTGGCTGCGGCTCATCGGAGCGAAGCGGCTGCGACGGATCGGCAACGCGAGCATGGTACAGCGAATCGGCGAGTCGACTGAGGTTAGATCGGCTCCGACATCGGGAATCGGCTACGTCGGATCGGCTGTCAGCGGATCGGCTGTGATCGGTTGGCACTGCTCCGGATCGGATAGCTCCTGATTGGCTATTTCCGCTGCATACTCCAATCACTAATGATCTATCGACCCTTACTTGTAAGTGTTCCTGGTTTGCGTGGTAGAAATTTTTGTTATTAGATATCGTAGCTTCCTCGTAACCCTTCAGTGGTATCTGAGCTAATCTTGCTTAGTTTGGGTTTTAGATTGGATCTGGAACAAGTTTTGCACATGGGTTGATTAGATCAATTGGTTTTATGGGATCTGTAGAGGAGAGTAGATGGTAATTGCGTTCCTTGATAGTGTATCGGGACAGCATAATGTAATTACGTCAAAGCAATATCCATAGAACTCGGTTTGAGTTGGGTTCGAGATAGCATTCCTTGATAGTGTACCGGAATGGTATAATGTGATTATGCCAAAGCTGTCTCGTAGTTCGACCTTGTTTGCTGCTGAAGGGTTACGCGGAAGCTACGCTAGCCGAAAGCAAAAATTTTTCTACCGCGCAAACCAGGAACACTTGCAAGTAAGGGCCGATAGATCGTTACCGATTGGAGTGTGCAGCGGAAACAGCCAATCAGGGCTATCCGATCCGGAACAGTGTAGCCGATGACAGCCGATTCCTGGGGACAGCCGATTCACCAATCAGCTGATTTGAGTCGTCCGATCGCGTTCTCGCGCCTCGCTCCGATGCGCCCGACCGCAGCCGATTCGAAGCCGATCAACTGCGCGCAACGTAGCAGCGCCTCTACCGGTATCCACACGTCGGGGACAAAACGTCGTACACCCGTTTGCTAGCACGCGATGAAAGGCTAGGGTTTGGCTCGAAAGTGGGGAGGGTTTCCGTGGAGATTGTTCTCGGCGACTTTTGTTGCGGATTCGGTTCAACGCGATCCAACCGATGTGTGGCAGCTCTCCACCCTCGCCCGTTTATATAGAGTTGGCCCACTAGGACTAGTGGCCGATCGGACTCTATTTTGAATCGGATCTCATCCGTATCTCATAGAGTTGGCCGCCCACACGTCGTAAGCCCATAGGACTCTATCCGATCGGATCCCTATCCGATCGAGCCGTATCCGAGTCCAACTCGAATATCTATTCTATCCCCTTAAGCGTGCGACCTGTAGGTTCAGGTATACTTGGTTTCGGCTATAGTCTAACTTAGCCGATCGTCGCTCGAGTCCAACTCAGCCCGACCGTCAACGGCGCCTAGCACAGACATATTGACACCATAGTATACAAGAATAATATCGGCTCGAACCTGTAATGTGTACACAAATCCCTTTGCCTCATGATACCGTTAAGCTATAGGCAAGATGTGTGCCATCCCTTCAAAAGCTTAACCATTCACTCGAACCGTATTGGATTATCCGTCGTTGATTGACTCCTTAATCAACTTAGCATGGCCATGCATTTCCATAATTCATTACCTCGAGGGCCCGAGAGATATCTCTCCAAAGGAGGGGCAAATTCCATCTTGATCACTCACATCCCACTCCATGTTTCATAGCAAACCGAAAACTACCTTTATAACTACCCAGTTATGGAATAACGTTTGGTAGTCCCAAAGTAGGCTACTACACATGTTGGAATCCATGGTGATCTCAGGTCTAAGGACTTTGTACCAACACTACCCGAGACCAACTAATGGCACATTAATTCTGTAGTGACTCATGGTGGGTCTATCCAACAATGTGTTCTCTAACACATATGTCCATGTTTATTGATTTGGTATCTCCATACCCATGATCTATGAGACATGATCATCAATCAATAGACATGCCGATCTTAGAATCATATTAGTTCCAATAATATGATATATGATCGAGGATCATTTAGAAATAGATTCATACATATCGAGTCTCATAAATAAGTCACGTACTTATTGGTCAATACAAGATGTCTATTTCATGAAAGTGAATAACACTTTATTCATAAATACATAAACATTGACGTGATATCCAACATCTCCATGTTGCCTCTAAGAAATATCACTAACAATCTCCCACTTGCACTAGAGTCAATCATGTAAGTATCTAATACCCATTGCTCTTGTGTGCGCCTCATGCTTCGGTGAGGAGAGGTTTTGTCGGCGGATCGGCTATGTTGAGATCCGTGTGCACTTTGCATATCTTGACATCACCTCTGTCCACTATCTCGCGGATGAGATGATATCGCCGAAGTATGGGTTTGGACTTCGATGTGACCTCGGCTCCTCGGCTTGCGCAATGGCTCCACTATTGTCACAATAGAGAGACATTGGACCGTCGCACTAGTCATCACACCAAGCTCGAAATGAATTTCTTGATCCAAATAGCCTCCTTTGCGGCTTCGAAGTAGCAATGTACTCGGCCTTCGTTGTAGAATCAGCAACGTATCCCGCTTGGAACTCTTCCCGTGATCGCGCCTCCGTTCGGCGAACACGAACCCGATTGCGATCTATAATCATCCTTGTCTGTTTGGAAGCTAGCATCGGTGTAACCACTTACAACGAGCTCTTCTTCATTTTCATAGACTAGGAACATATCCTTAGTTCTTCTCAAGTACTTAAGGATATTCTTTACTGGCATCCAGTGACCTTCACCGGATCGGCGGTATCTCCTCGTAGCACTCAAAGCGTACGAGACATCCGGACGTGTACAAAGCATGGCATACATGATGGATCCAATTGCCGAAGCATATGGAACCATACCCATCTTATTCCGCTCATCATGTGTCCGAGGACACCGATTCTTGCTAAGATTAACGCCATGTGACATGGGCAAGAAACCTTTCTTGGAATCATGCATGTTGAACCTTTTCAACACCTTGTCAATGTATGTACTTTGGCTTAATCCAATTAGCCTCTTGGATCTATCTCTATAGATCCGAATGTCCAATATGTATGCTGCCTCCCTAAGTCTTTCATGGAAAAACTATTTTTTAATGAAGACTTGACGGATTCAAGCATAGGGATATCATTTCCAATCAACAATATGTCATCCACATATAAGACTAGAAATACAATTGCGCTCCCACGACCTTTTTGTAAACACAGGCCTCATCTTCGTTTTTGATGAAACCAAACCCTTTGATTACTTCATCAAAACGAATATTCCAACTCCGAGATGCTTGCTTCAATCCATAAATGGATTTCGTAGCTTGCATATCTTTCCAGCGATTCGGATCGACAAAACCCCGAGGTTGTATCATGTATACATCCTCGCTTAGGTTTCCATTTAGGAAAGCCGTTTTGACATCAATCTGCCATATCTCATAATCGAAATATGCAGCAATCGCTAGGATAATCCGAATAGATTTAAGCATTGCGACGAGCGAGAAGGTTTCATCATAATCAACTCCTTGAATCTGTTTAAAACCTTTCGCCACCAATCGCGCCTTATAGATGTGAACATTTCCATCCATATCGGCCTTTTCTTAAAAACCCATTTACACTCAATGGTTTTGACACCATCAGTGGATCAACCATGTTCCAAACTTGATTGTCGTACATGGATTCTATTTCGGATTTCATGGCTCCAAGCCACTTGTTGGAAATCGGGTCCCACCATCGCTTCCTCATAGGTCTTAGGTTCATCGTTGTCCAACAACAATATATCACGTTGTTCCGCACTGTCTACACGTCGGTGCACGACGTGATCTTTCGACCTCCGTGGGGCTGGTGTATCTACAACGGTCGCGCAACACTTTGCTCCTCCTGTTGTGGTTACTGTGGTTGCTGAAACGTTTTTCGGTGTTCTTTGAACTTCTTCAAGATGCACCCTGCTCCCACTAACCTTCTTGAAAGAAACTCTTTCTCCAAGAAGACATCGTGTCGGGCGACAAACACTTTGCCTTGTTCCCGATTATAAAAGTAATATCCCTTAGTTTCCTTAGGATATCCCACAAAGAAGCACTTGTCGATTTGGGTGTGAGCTTGTCGATCGTAAACGTTTTACATAAGCTTCGCATCCCCAAATTTTGAGAAAAGACAAACTAGGGGGTTGCCCTGTCCATATCTCATATGGTGTCTTTTCAACCGACTTAGATGAAACTCTATTTAGTGTGAGCGCAATTGTTTCAAGAGCATATCCCCGAAGGATAACAAGAAGATCACTTTGGCTCATCATGGACCGCACCATGTCCAACAAGGTGCGATTTCTCCGTTCGGACACTCCGTTCCATTGTGGAGTTCTGGCGGAGTCAAGCGTGAAACAATTCCACAATCTTTCGGATGATTACCAAACTCTTGGCTCAAGTATTCCCCTCCACGATCGATCGTAGAAACTTGATTGTTTTCCCTAAATGATTCTGTACTTCATTCTGGAATTCTTTGAACTTTTCAAAGGATTCGGACTTATGCCTCATTAAGTAGATATAACCATATCTACTAAAGTCATCGGTAAAGGTAATGAAATCGATAACCACCTTTGGCCGTTGAGCTCATTGGTCCACATACATCGGTATGTACGAGTGCCAACAAGTCACTTGCTCTTTCAGTGTGTCCCGTGAAAGGTGCCTTTGTCATCTTACCAAGTAAGCAAGACTCACATGTCTCAAATGATTCAAAATCAAAAGAGTGAAGCAATCCATCCTTGTGGAGCTTCTCCATGCGTTTCGATTTATATGGCCTAAGCGACAATGCCGGATAAACGTGGGGTTTGTATCATTAGAGAGTTGCCTTTCTGTATTAATGTTATAGATGGGAGATGCTTCGAGATTCAAAACGTATAATCCATTCACCAATGGAGCATGAAAATAGAACATATCTCGAGATATATTGAACAACCATTGTCCATTGATCTAAAATCATATCCTTCCGCTTGTAAACATGAAGCATAAATAACGTTTTGACATAGTGTTGGAACACAATAACAATTATTCAATTCCAAAACTAATCCGAAGGTAGATGAAGTGGTATCGTGCCGACAGAGCGTAGCAACGCTTGCTCCATTGCCGACGCGCAGTTCACCTCGCCCTTCTCAATCCTCTACTTCTTCTCATTCCCGCAACGATTTGCAAATATGAGCTACGATCGGTATCAAATACCTAAGAGTCGTAGGTGAAGTAGCAAGATTAATGTCTATAACATTAATACCTGAAGCGAAGTCGTACTTTGCTTCTTTTTGAGATCCTCCATGTACTTCTTGCAGTTCCTCTTCCGTGGCTGTCTCGTTGCAATAGAAGCAAACGGCATCGATGCCGCCGACCCCTTCTTGCCCTTCTTTGCATTGGAGGCACTCGCGATCTCATCGGGAGTTAACTTCCTCTTGGTGCAAAGTTTCTTGACAGTGGTTTGCGCTTAGCCTTCGCATTATCATCACATGATGACCATTCTTCGGATACTCTCCTCACTGTCTTTAGCATCCCATGCAATTCAGCCAAGGTTCTATCCATATTGTTCATGTGATAATTCAATATGAATGGCTCGAAGCTCGGAGGGAGCGACTGGAGAATCACATCAGTAGCCAACTCTTGGCTAAGGGGAAAACCTAGTTTTTCCGGACTCTCAATGTAGCCAATCATTTTTATCACATGCGGACGACGGGATTCCCCTCAACAAGCTCGCACGCAAAACAAGGACTTTGAGGTGTTGAACCTCTCGGCCCGAGCTTGGTTCTCAAACATGCCACGCAGTCCCTGAATAATAGTGTGAGCATCGCTGCTCTCATATTGCTTCTGAAGCTCAGGGGACATTGTAGCAAGCATGAGACAGCTTATATCTAGGGCATCATTAGTGTGCTTCTCATAAGCCCTCCGTGCAGTTGCAGTGGCATTATTTGGCAAATCCTCAGGATAGGGTACTTCAAGAACGTACTCCTTACGCTCTTGCTTGAGAACAATTCTCAAGTTGCGATACCAATCCATAAAGTTTGTTCCATTTAATTTTTCCTTTTCGAGAATAGATCGCAAATTAAAGGTATAGGGTGTAGTATTAGCCGCCATTTATTCTACAACGAAAAAGCAAAGTTTAGCACAATGTTTATGCTGTGTCTATTGTTAAATAATTTAACATTAGACTCCCATTACGTATTTTCCACCTTCCCTCTAGGTTACGTATTTTCCACCTTCCCTCGTGTTATGATAGAGAATGACACTCTGCTTTGGCAGACCCACCATTGACGAGCATAACGGTGACGGGTGCAACATTTGGAAGGGCATCATTACTACTTAATTTTGTGAGGGATGCTATCCTATCAAACAAACATATCACATATATAAAAGCAGGTAGAATAGCATATAATGAAATAGTATGGCCCCCTTCACATGGTGATCTCCATCTCCATGTCGGTGCTGAGGATCTCCATCTTCGGCACCATCTTCCAATGTGCATGATGCTTGATTTCTTCAAACTAAGCTACTACTATAGAAGCTCTAATTGAAGATTATATCGACTCGTAGGTCGTGAAAGAATATTACAAGCATTGCACGTATGAAAGTATATTACAGGGATTGCACATATGAAAGAATATTACATGCATCTCATACATACAATAGGGCCATACCATCTCAAAGCATTCTCTGCAAAAACATGTTAGGCGTAGAAACGTTTTCTACCTATCGCAGAGATACGGCATCGAGATGACCTATAAGGGACTACGAGATAGCTTCGGCATAATCACATTATACCGTTCCGATACACTATCAAGGAACGCTATCTCGAAGCCGACTCAAACCGAGATCTATGGATATTGCTTCGACGTAATCACATTACGCCGTTCCGATACACTATCAAGGAACGCAATTACCATCTACTCTCCTCAACAGATCCCGTAAAACCGATTGATCTAATCAACCCGTGTGCTAAACTTGTTCCAGATCCAATCTAAAACCCGAACTAAGCAAGATTAGCTCTGATACCACTGAAGGGTTACGCGGAAGCTACGCTAGCCGAAAACAAAAATTTTTCTACCGCGCAAACCAGGAACACTTGCAAGTAAGGGCCGATAGATCGTTACCGATTGGAGTGTGCAAGCGAAACAGCCAATCGGGCTATCCAATCCGAAACAAGTGTAGCCGATGACACCGATTCCCTGGGGACAGCCAATTCACCAATCGCCCGATTTGAGTCATCCGACCGCGTTCTCGCGCCTCGCTCCGATGCGCCCGACCGCAGCCGATTCGAAGCCGATCAACAGCGTGCAACGTAGCAGCGCCTCTACCGATATCCACACGTCCGGGGACAAAACGCCGTACACCCGTGTGCTAGCACGCGATGCAAGGCTAGGGTTTGGCTCGAAAGTGGGGAGGGTTTCCGTGGAGATTGATCTCGGCGACTTTTGTTGTGGATTCGGTTCAACGCGATCCAACTGATGTGTCGCAGCTCTCCACCCTCGCCCGTTTATATAGAGTTGGCCCACTAGGACTAGTGGCCGATCAGGACTCTATTTTGAATCGGATCTCATCCGTATCTCATAGAGTTGGCCGCCCACGCGTCGTAAGCCCATAAGACTCTATCCGATCGGATCCCTATCCGATCGAGCCGTATCCGAGTCCAACTCGAATATCTATTCTATCCCCTTAAGCGTGCGACCCGTAGGTTCAGGTATACTCGGTTTCGGCTATAGTCCAACTTAGCCGATCGTCGCTCGAGTCCAACTCAGCCGACCGTCAACGCGGTGCCTAGCAAGCACATATTGACACCATAGTATACGGGAATAATATCGGCTCGAACCTGTAATGTGTACACAAATCCCTTTGCCTCACGATACTAGTTAAGCTATAGGCAAGATGTGTGCCATCCCTTCAATAGCTTAACCATTCACTCGAACCGTATTGGATTATCCGTCCGTTGATTGACTCCTCAATCAACTTAGCATGGCCATGCATTTCCATAATCCATTACCTCGAGGGCCCGAGATATCTCTCCAAAGGAGGGGCAAATTCCATCTTGATCACTCACATCCCACTCCATGTTTCATAGCATACCCAAAAACTACCTTTATAACTACCCGATTACGGAATAGCGTTTGGTAGTCCCAAAGTAGGCTACTATACATGTTGGAATCCATGGTGATCTCGGTCTAAGGACTTTGTACCAACACTACCCGAGACCAACTAATGGCACATTAATTCCCTGTAGTGTCTCATGGTGGGTCTATCCAACAATGTGTTCTCTAACACATATGTCCATGTTTATTGATTTGGTATCTCCATACCCATGATCTATGAGACATGATCATCAATCAATGGACATGCCGATCTTAGAATCATATTAGTTCCAATAATATGATATATGATCGAGGATCATTTAGAAATAGATTCATACATATCGAGTCTCATAAATAAGTCACGTACTTATTGATCAATACAAGATGTCTATTTCATGGAACTGAATAACACTTTATTCATAAATACATAAACATTGACGTGATATCCAACATCTCCATGTTGCCTCTAGGGCATATCACTAACAGCTGCCTCGCACCTACGTAAACCATCTCCCTTGATAGTGTTTCTGGACGGCATAATGTGATTACGCTGAGATGGTTTCCGTAAGCGATTTCATAGATTGGATCTATGAATTTCATATGACCGCCGTGTGCGTCCCCCCTTTTATGTCGTCTTGATACCGTATCTCCGCGATAGGTAGAAAACGTTCTACGCCTAACTTGTTTTTGCAGAGAATGCTTTGAGATGGTATGACCCTATTGTATGTATGAGATGCATGTGATGCGTGTAATATTCTTTCATATGTGCAATCCCTGTAATATTCTTTCTTACGTGCAATGCTTGTAATATTCTTTCACGACCTACGAGTCGATGTAATCTTCAATTATAGCTTCTATGGTAGTAGCTTAGTTTGAAGAAATCAAGCATTCGATACTTGGAAGAACGGTGATGAAGATGGAGATCCTCTACACCGGCATGGAGATGGAGATCACCATTTGAAGGGGGCCATACTATTTCATTATTTTCTATTCTACCTGCTTTCATATATGTGATATGTTTGTTTGATAGGATAGCATCCCTCACAAAATTAAGTAGTAATGATGCCCTTCCAAATGTTGCACCCGTCACCGTTATGCTCGTCAATGGTGGGTCTGCCAAAGTAGAGTGCCATTCTCTATCATAACACGAGGGGGTATATGTCGGACATATACAACAGGAGCATTTGGTTTACTTAACAAGGCTATCAAAACAGTTTTGGGCCTTAGGGCATAGGTTGGCGCCGGGGCATGGAGATGCCACACCAACAACAAGAGTCACATAGAGATGTGATTAGCAAGGAGTTGCTTACCGATGTTATTAATCTTCTAGCAGTGATGCCAAAGCTCACTAGAAATTAATTAACATGTGGATCTTGACCCAATACGTAACCTAGAGGGAAGGTGTAAAATACGAAGTGGAAGTCTTATGTTAAATTGTTTAACAATAGACATAGCATAAACATTGTGCTAAACTTCGTTTTTTCTGTTGTACAATAATGGCAAATAATACTACACTCGTACCTTTAATTTGCGATCTATTCTCGAGAAAGAAAAATTGAATGGAACAAACTTCATGGATAGGTATCGCAACTTGAGAATTGTTCTCAAGCAAGAGTGCAAGGAGTACGTTCTTGAAGTACCCTATCCTGATGATTTGCCTAATAATGCTACTGCTACTGCACGGAGGGCTTATGAGAAGCACACTAATGATGCCCTAGACATAAGTCGTCTCATGCTAGCTACAATGTCCTCTGAGCTTCAGAAGCAATATGAGAGCAGCGATGCTCACACTATTATTCAGGGACTGCGTGGCATGTTTGAGAACCAAGCAAGGGCCGAGAGGTTCAACACCTCAAAGTCCCTGTTTGCATGCAGGCTTGTTGAGGGGAGTCCCGTCAGAACGCATGTGATAAAAATGATTGGCTACATTGAGAGTCCGGAAAACTAGGTTTTCCCTTAGCCAAGAGTTGGCTACCGATGTGATTCTCCCGTCGCTCCCTCCGAGCTTCGAGCCATTCATATTGAATTATCACACGAACAGTATGGATAAGACCTTGGCCGAATTGCATGGGATGCTAAAGACAGCTGAGGAGAGTATTCAGAAAAATGGTAATCATGTGATGATAATGCAGAAGGCTAAGCGCAAACCACCTATCAAGAAACTTTGCACCAAGAGGAAACTAACTCCTGATGAGATCGCGAGTGCCTCCAAAGCAAACAAGGGCAAGAAGGGGTCGGCAGCATCAGATGTCGTTTGCTTCTATTGCAAGGAGACAGGTCACTGGAAAAGGAACTACAAGAAGTACATCGAGGATCTCAAAAAGAAGCAAAGTGCGACTTATGTTTCGGTATTAATGTTATAGATATTAATCTTGCTACTTCACCTACCGACTCTTGGGTATTTGATACCGGATCGTAGCTCATATTTGCAAATCGTTGCAGGGAATGATAAGAAGTAGAAGCTCTAGAATGGGCGAAGTGAACCTACGCGTCGGCAATGGAGCAAGTGTTGCTACAATCGTCGCGCACTACATCACTTCCTTTACCTTCGGATTAGTTTTGAAATTAAATAATTGTTATTGTGTTCCAACTCTATGTCAAAACGTTATTTCCGCTTCATGTTTGCAAGCGGAAGGATATGATTTTAAATCAATGGACAATGGTTGTTCAGTTTATCTCGTAGATATGTTCTATTTTCATACTCCATTGGTGAATGGATTATACGTTTTGAATCTTGAAGCGTCTCCCATCTATAACATTAATACAGAAAGACAACTCTCTAATGATACAAACCCCACGTTTATCTGGCATTGTCGCTTAGGCCATATAAATAAGAAATGCATGGAGAAGCTCCATAAGGATGGATTGCTTCACTCTTTTGATTTTGAATCATTTGAGACATGTGAGTCTTGTTTACTTGGTAAGATGACAAAGACACCTTTCACGGGACACAGTGAGAGAGCAAATGACTTGTTGGCACTCATACACACTGATGTATGTGGACCAATGAGCTCAACGGCCAGAGGTGGTTATCAATACTTCATTACCATTACCGATGACTTTAGTAGATATGGTTATATCGAGGCATAAGTCCGAATCCTTTGAAAAGTTCAAAGAATTCCAGAATGAAGAACAATCATTTAGGGAAAACAATCAAGTTTCTATGATCCGATCGTGGAGGGGAATACTTGGGCCAAGAATTTGGTAATCATCTGAAAGATTGTGGAATTGTTCCATAGTTGACTCCGCGAGGAACTCCACAATGGAATGGAGTGTCCGAATGGAGAAATCGCACCTTGTTGGACATGGTGCGGTCCATGATGAGCCAAAGTGACTTCTGTTATCCTTCTCGGGATATGCTCTTGAAACACTGCGTTCACACTAAATAGAGTTTCATCTAAGTCGTTGAAAAGACACCATATGAGATATGGACGGGCGACCCCTAGTTTGTCTTTTCTCAAAATTTGGGGATGTGAGGCTTACGTAAAACGTTTATCCGAAAGCTCACACCCAAATCTGACAAGTGCTTCTTTGTAGGATATCCTAAGGAAACTAAGGGATATTACTTTTATAATCGGGAACAAGGCAAAGTGTTTGTCGCCCGACATGGTGTCTTCTTGGAGAAAGAGTTTCTTTCAAGAAGGGTTAGTGGGAGCAGGGTGCATCTTGAAGAAGTTCAAAGAACACCGAAAAACGTTTCAGCGACCACAGAACCACAACAGGAGGAGCAAAGTGTTGCGCCACCAGTTGTAGATACACCAGCCCCACGGAGGTCTGAAAGATCACGTCGTGCGCCTGACAGGTACACAGGTGCGGAACAACGTGATATATTGTTGTTGGACAACGATGAGCCTAAGACCTATGAGGAAGCGATGGTGGGACCCGATTCCAACAAGTGGCTTGGAGCCATGAAATCCGAAATAGAATCCATGTATGACAATCAAGTTTGGAACTTGGTTGATCCACCTGATGGTGTCAAAACCATTGAGTGCAAATGGGTTTTTAAGAAAAAGGCCGATATGGATGGAAATGTTCACATCTATAAGGCGCGATTGGTGGCGAAAGGTTTTAAACAGATTCAAGGTGTTGATTATGATGAAACCTTCTCGCCCGTCGCAATGCTTAAGTCAATTCGGATTATTCTAGCGATTGCTGCATATTTCGATTATGAGATATGGCAGATGGATGTCAAAACGGCTTTCCTAAATGGAAACCTAAGCGAGGATGTATACATGATACAACCTGATGGTTTTGTCGATCCACAATCGCCTGGAAAGATATGCAAGCTACGGAAATCCGTTTATGGATTGAAGCAAGCATCTCGGAGTTGGAATATTCGTTTTGATGAAGTAATCAAAGGGTTTGGTTTCATCAAAAATGAAGAGGAGGCCTGTGTTTACAAAAAGGTCAGTGGGAGCGCAATTGTATTTCTAATCTTATATGTGGATGAGATATTACTGATTGGAAATGATATCCCTATGCTTGAATCCGTCAAGTCCTCATTGAAAAATAGTTTTTCCATGAAAGACTTAGGGGAGGTAGCATACATATTGGGCATTCGGATCTATAGAGATAGATCCTAGAGGCTAATTCGATTAAGCCAAAGTACATATATTGACAAGGTGTTGAAAAGGTTCAACATGCATGAATCCAAGAAAGGTTTCTTGCCCATGTCACATGGCATTAATCTTAGCAAGAATCAGTGTCCTTAAACACATGATGAGCGAAATAAGATGGGTATGGTTCCATATGCTTCGTCAATTGGATCCATCATGTGTGCCATGCTTTGTACACGTCCAGATGTCTCGTACGCTTTGAGTGCTACGAGCAGATACCAGTCAGATCCAGGTGAAGGTCACTGGACTGCAGTAAAGAGTATCCTTAAGTACTTGAGAAGAACTAAGGATATGTTCCTGGTCAATGGAGGTGAAGAAGGGCTCGTTGTAAGTGGTTACACCGATGCTAGCTTCCAAACAGACAAAGATGATTATAGATCTGTGGAGATTATGGCAATCGGGTATCTACATGGCAAGCTTATCCGACTGGAGATAGGGATAGGTTGTGCCTACCAAATATGTAAATCAACTACGACTTGGGTATTACGTTGCCGATTAGATAAGGCAACGGCTCATAGTCATAGTTTGGTAAGATTGAAGAAACCGACTTAGAGTAAGATAGGATTTTCGACTTGTAAGCCAGCCTCCCAAGACTATATAAGGGGGGTAAGGGGCGTCCCTTGAGGGATATCAGGGTTGATGAGCAAGAGCTTTAGACTTTAGATATATAAGATCACGAGATCAATAAAGACACTCGGCGGATCGAATCCCCGAAACAGAGTAGGGTATTACCTCACGAGAGGGCTGAACCCGTCTAAATCGTTGTTTTCCACCTAACCCATTGTGCTTGGCGATCTTGACTCGCACCCCCAATTTTCTATTGCCGAAACCGAGTTTCGACGTTGGCGCGCCAGTAGGGGCCGCGCGTCAAGATTTCTTCAACAATCTCGCCGACAAGCGTGATTGGATCTCCTTCAGATTCGGCGACTTCGCCGCCAACTTCTTCAACTATTCCTCCTTCGACTCGGATTCGAACCGCCGGTGGGAGAAATCCACTCGACATCGTTCGAACTTCCGAACAGCGCCACAATCTACAACGACGTCTTGAAGACCAAGATGCAATCTACTTTCTCCGACGACGGACTTCACTCGCACCACTCGGATTACCGAATACCGCCGAAATCTGCACCGATCTTCTCGTCTCCCCAACGGAGACGATCTACACGGAAGAAGACCTCTCGGTACCGTTTGGGTTACCAAACGCCGTCGAGATCTACGGCAAACTCCTCTCCCCGAGTCGAGGTCGACCCACTCGGAGGAGCCCACTCCCCATGCTCGACTCGACCGGAACGATCCGACACGGGTTACCCAGTGGCTAAGGGAGGTCGCCGTCATCCTCCCGTCATTCGGCTCATGCTCATCTTCGGAGCTCAACGAATATCTCAGCTCCGCCGGCCTTGACGACCTCTATGGCATCCCCTCGGACGAAGTCGACGACTCCGACCGCAACAAGGACTACGAGCCAAAGTGCTTTGACGTCCTCATGGCCGAGGTGGCCGAGTCCGACTCAGCCATGGCCCGCAGCTTGCGGAAGAAGAGCGAGCCAGATCGAGCAAGAGCGCAAGCGCGGAAGAGGAGAAGCAACACAAAGAAGAAGCCGGAAGAAAGCAGGATCTAAGGGCAGCCGGACGATCCGCTCAAGAGACTATTCTTCAAACCCGAGTCCGCAACACCAATATCTTTCGACGCCACAATGTAACGCTGTTGCTGCCCTCACACTCCCGGACACCGTCATCGAGACGGCGCCCCGACGTGACTCCAATACTAGAGAAGATCAAGACCATTGTTGTAGCTACAGCCAACGGTCATCCCTCCACCTCAACACGAAGGCCGACTGAGTCTGTGGCTGAAACGCCCGACAGAAGCCGGCCCCCGCCGCTAAGGTCAAGGGATTACAAAAGGCCCGAACTGCACCGGTCGACTACTGTGCCGAGAGGCCCACGCCACGAGTCCACACGAAGTACCAAGAGCAAACGGCCAACTCCCGCGACAAACGACATGGACGTCCACCCGTCCACCACCACGTCCGCCGCAACAAAGCTCCCCTACCCAACCAGCCAACCGAAGACCCCGCCGAGCGATCTGCGGGAAGTCCTCGATCGCCGCTACCGGAGCGAGACCGACGCACTCGGGAAGATCGGGGGATCACCCGATAGCGGCGACGACGGAGTGCCGCTTTCACTCGGGAGCTTCGCCGAGTGCACCGCCGAATGGTTTTAAGCCAACAGAATAGAGAAATATGACGGCAAGACGACCCCGAGGCATGGCTTGCCGTCTACACCTCGCCATCCGCGCAGCAGTGGCGACACCAAAGCTATGGCCAATTATCTTCCAAAGTGGCCCTCGCCAACTCCGACCGAACCGGCTCACGAGCCGCCAAGAGGCTCAATCGGCTCGTGGAGCGAGCCGAGGGACCACTTCATCGCCAACTTCCAAGGAACCTTCGAGAGGCCCGGCACACACTTCGATCTATACAACGTCATCCGAAGCCGGACGAGCCTTTGAAGGATTACATCCGGCGCTTCTCCGAAAAGCGCAACAAGATCCCTAACGCCACCGATGACATCATCATCGCCGCCTTCCGCAGGGAGTCCGTGATGAGCGTAATTGGAAAGTTTGGGCGCAAGCCACCGAAGACGGTGAAGCAAATGTTTGAGACGGCGAACTCCTACGCCAAGTCCAACGATGCAATCAAAGCGGCATGCCAAGCCCGGCTCGACAAAAGGGATGACAAGCACTCGAAGGAAGCCGACATCCGAGGAAGGATAACGGCAGCAGCAATCGGCCGAAAGATCGCAAGCGCCGGCACGAAGACTGGTTGCCACAACGTCCGATTCTCAACACCGTCGCCGAGTTGCGGCTTACGACACGATCATGAACGATTGTGAACGCTCGGTGCACGCATCATCTACAAGCAATTCGCAGAGCAATATGCGACACGGTTAAACAAGAAGCCGACTAATGAAACCGGTCCATCGGGAACCAAGAAGAACAACCCGATGAAAAATCGAGCCTTTTCAAGTCCCACAATATCTACAATGGTCGAAGGTGGCCATCACGTTTAATCGCTCGGATCATCCCGACCGAGTAGTTCACCTAGGGCAAGTATCCCTTGGTACTTGATCTCGTGGTTCGAACATCAAGCGAAGCGCGTCCTCATCGATGGGGGCAGCGTCCTCAATCTCCTGTTCGTCAAGACCCGGATGAGATACAAATCCCGAGAACCGAGTTGAAGGCAAGCTCAGCCCCCTTCCACGGAGTGATCCCGGGCCGTCGTCCACACCACTCGGGCACATCGCCTTTCCACCACCTCCGGAGTTCGCGAGAATTTCTGAATGGAGAATACCACCTTCGGGGTGGTCGACTTCAAGACGGCCTACCACGCGATCATCGGAAGCGACGTCAAGTAAGCCTTCACTGCGACAAAGAAAGCTGCGATATGGCCCAATCTTGTGAGAGATCATGTGGCCGGAAGAAATTCGACGGCTACATCAACATCCGAAGAGGGTGAAATTCGTACAAAGAAGATAGCCAAGTCGGGACAAGGCGAGCCAAAACGAAGAAAATCTTCCTTGATCCAATGGCAAGACATCTTCAAAGGATTAGAAGATACCATAGTCGCAATGTTTGGGCGCGAGCTTTCATTGTCGATGATTTGGTTCTACACAAGATCCAGACCATCAAGGACCATCACAAATTATCTCCACTATGGGAAGGACCATACATAATCGCCGAGGTGACTCGGCCAGAGCATTTCGACTAAAGCGCGAAGATGGATCTATGGTGGAGAACTCCTGGAATATTGAACATCTTCGACGATACTATGCTTAAATTACCGTAAGTTTTATGTTGTTCTTAACTGTCAACCTCAAGCAAGATGACTTCTTGAGTTGACAATGGGGCTGCATACGTGTCAATAAAGCATGGTTTTCTTTGATAACTTGTTTATATTTAGTTTATCATTGTTTATTGTTTTGATTCGAGTTCAATAGATAAGGACTCGAGAATTTTTGATGATCTAATTAAGTTTTAGGCTTGGTGACAATCGGATGAAAATTACTTAAGAAATTTTCTATGAAGACTCGGGTCAAGGCATTAACATAAATAAGCTAGATACCTACAAGTTTACATCGGAGGCATAAAGAGACCAAGATGATTAGATGAAGTGTCGAGGATGACCTCGAGGCTTCAAAAAAGACTTGAGGGTTTTTGCCAAGTTATCTCGCGATTGGGCCGAGCCCATGAGAGACTTGCGGCCCGGCTAAGGTGTGGCTTGACACGTGTCCTTAGGGACTTAAGTGGATGAACTTAAGCAGATTTGCCCTGGCAATATGCACGTGTCATATAGCCCAATACCTTTAAAATCCTTTCATACCGCGGTTTGCTTAACTTCATGAGAAGTTGGCACGATGCAATTTGAAAGGTGACAAATAGTTAAGCTTTTCATGGCTGTCCCGATGACAGAACTATTTGGTTTTAAAGCATTTTGATTAAATGATTATATCAATGCTATTTATTCCACCTTGGTGAAGATCTTTTTAGATTAAGACCAATATTATGGCAGGAGCTATTTAATATTTGGTCGTATTTTTCGATGACTGAAAATTTGTTTACCCATGAGGGTTGACTAAATTATTTGTCCCGAGATGACTCGGACAAGTTAACTCGGATGAGCATGAGCTTGCCGAGTGTTTTTACCCATGAGGGTTGATTAAATTATTTGTCCCGAGATGACTCGGACAAGTTAACTCCTGACGAGCATGAGCTTGCCGAGTGATTTTTACCCATGAGGGTTGATTAAATTATTTGTTCCGAGATGACTCGGGCAAGTTAACTCGGATGAGCATGAGCTTGCCGAATGTTTTTTACCCATGAGGGTTGATTAGATTATTTGTCCCGAGATGACTCGGACAAGTTTACTTGGATAAGCGTAAGCTTGCCGAGTGTTTTTTGCCCACGAGGGTCAATTAAGCTATTTGTTCCGAGATGACTCGGCAAATCAACTCGGATAAGCATGAGTTTGCCAGTGAATTGACTTCTTACCTATAAGGGTTGATTAAATTGTTTGTTCCGAGACGACTGGCGAACTTACTCGGATAAGCATGAGCTTGCCGAGTGATGTGATTTTTTATAACTGCTTTAGCTTGAGCTAAGCATTTATAAGAGAATTATTTGTTCCGAGATGACTCGGGCAAATTTCCGGGATGTCTCGGGAGGATCAGCTCGGATAAGCATGAGCTTACCGAGCGAATTGATTTCTTACCCATGAGGGATGATTGAAATATTTGTTCCGAGATGACTCGGCAGATCCACTTGGATAAGCATGAGCTTACCGAGTGCTTTTCACCCACGAGGGTTGATTGAGTTATTTGTTCCGAGATGACTCGGGCAAATTCACTCGGATAAGCACGAGCTTGCCGAGTGATGAGGTTGCTTTAGCATGAGCTAAGCACCTATATAAGAATGATTTTTATAGTTCTTGACTATATGCTTAGTCCGTTTTTGACTAACCACATAGTCGGGGCTACACTAATTAGGTGCATCGGAGATGCACCTAGATATTTATTTTTGAGAATTTTTTAGATATTTTCTAGCCCTTCACGCCTTTGGAGCCACTCGGGAAGATTCAGCAGAGATGATGGAATCACTCGGCGCCAGGAGCACTCGGCCAAAGAGGTTTTTGGCTGCATACTATTTTGGTTTGAAGCTGAGTTGTCTCGTCGACTGAAAAGGACTCGGGGGCTACTGTGGAGATTATGGCAATCGGGTATCTACATGGCAAGCTTATCCGACTGGAGATAGGGATAGGTTGTGCCTACCAAATATGTAAATCAACTACGACTTGGGTATTACGTTGCCGATTAGATAAGGCAACGGCTCATAGTCATAGTTTGGTAAGATTGAAGAAACCGACTTAGAGTAAGATAGGATTTTCGACTTGTAAGCCCGCCTCCCAAGACTATATAAGGGGGGTAAGGGGCGTCCCTTGAGGGATATCAGGGTTGATGAGCAAGAGCTTTAGACTTTAGATATATAAGATCACGAGATCAATAAAGACACTCGGCGGATCGAATCCCCGAAACAGGAGTAGGGTATTACCTCACGAGAGGGCCTGAACCTGTCTAAATCGTTGTTTTCCACCTAACCCATTGTGCTTGGCGATCTTGACTGCACCCCCAATTTTCTATTGCCGAAACCGAGTTTCGACAAGATCGCAATCTGGGTTCGTGTTCTGCCTGAAGGAGGAGCAGTCAGCTAAGAGTTCCAAGCAGGATACTATTGCTGATTCCACAATGGAGGCCGAGTATATCGCTGCTTCAGATGCTGCAAAGGAGGCTGTTTGGATCAAGAAATTTGTTTCTGACCTAGGTGTGATGACCACTGCAACTGGTCCAATGTCTCTCTATTGTGATAATAGTGGAGCCATTGCGCAAGCCAAGGAGCCGAGGTCACATCAGAAGTCCAAACACATACTTTGGCGATATCATCTCATCCGCGAGATTGTGGACAGAGGTGATGTCAAGATATGCAAAGTGCACACGAATCTCAACACAGTCGATCCGTTGACAAAACCTCTCCCTCAGCCGAAACATGAGGCGCACACAAGAGGCAATGGGTATTGGATACTTACATGATTGACTCTAGTGCAAGTGGGAGACTGTTAGTGATATGCCCTAGAGGCAACATGGAAATGTTGATTATCATGGTCAATGTTTATGTATTTATGAATAAAGTGTCATTTAGTTCCATGAAATAGACATCTTGTATTGATCAATAAGTACATGACTTATTTATGAGACTCTTTATATATGAATCTATTTCTAAACGATCCCTGATCATATGTCATATTGTTGGAACAAATATGATTCTAAGACCGGCATGTTTATTGATAGAGGATCATGTCTCATAGATCATGGTATGGAGATACCAAATCAATATACATGGACATGTGTTAGAGAACACATTGTTGGATAGACCCACCCTAAGAACACTACAAGAATTAATGTGCCATTAGTTGGTCTCAAGTAGTGTTGGTGCAAAGTCCTTAGATCTGAGATCATAATGGATTCCAACAGGTATAGTAGCCTACTTTGAGACTACCAAACGCTATTCGATAACTGGATAGTTATAAAAATAGTCTTCGGGTTTGCTATGAAACATGGAGTGAGATGTGAGTGATCAAGATGGAATTTGCCCCTCCTTTGGGAGAGATATTTCTCGGCCCCTCGAGGTAATGGATTATGGAAGTGCATGGCCATGCCGAGTTGATTGAGGAGTCAATCAACAGACAGATAATCCAATACGGTTCGAGTGAATGGTTAAGCTATTGAAGGGATGGCACACATCTTGCCTATAGCTTAATTGGTATCGTGAGGCAAAGGGATTTGTGTACACATTACAGGTTCAGAGCCGATATTATATTCTTGTATACTATGGTGTCAATATTTGCTGCTAGGCGCCGCTGTTGACAGATCGGCTGAGTTAGACTCAAGCCGAAGCCGAGTATACCCGAACCTATAGGGTCGCACGCTTAAGGGGATAAGAACAGACATTCGAGTTGGACTCGAATACGGATCGATCGAATAGGGATGCGATAGGATAGAGTCCTATGGGCTTACAAAGTATGGGCGGCCAAGTCTATGAGATTCGGATTGGATCCGATTCAAAATAGAGTCCCGATCGGCCACTAGACCTAGTCGGCCAACTCTATATAAAGGGGTGAGGGGTGGAGAGTTACGGCATTGCATTAAACCGAATCAATCTGATTTGGTGCAACAGAAGTCGGCGAGATCAATCTCCATGGAAACCCTCCCCACCTCTGAGCCAAAACCCTAGCCTTGCATCTTGTGCTAGCACACGGGTGTTAGGCGTTCTTTCTCCGGACGTGTGGATACCGATAGAGGCACTGCTACGTTGTGGTGCTGTTCGTCGGCTACAAATCGACTGTGATCGGACAATTCGGCTGTGGCTCATCGGAGCGATGCCGCGGCGGACGGCTAGCAGCGCGAGCGCCAGATTAGCGTGACGGCAGCGCGAGCGCGGCAGCGAATCAGCGAGTCGGCCGAGGTTAGATCGGCTCCAGCATTGGGAATCAGCTACGTCAGATCGGCTGTCAGCGGATCGGCTGTGATCGGCTGGCACTGTTTTAGATCGGATAGCTCCTGATTAGCTATTTCCGCTGCATACTCTAATCGGTAATGATCTATCGACCCTTACTTGCAAGTGTTCCTGGTTTGCGCGGTAGAAATTTTTGTTAATAGCTATCGTAGCTTTCGCGTAACCCTTCATCCTTTGCCTTACGGGTGCATTTTGGCTGGATTCAACCATGTTGTGCTGAAGCTAGGGCACCTTGCGGAGTAAGGGTGTGGCAGACAGTGCTGGTGCCTTGAGGATGTTGGCGCTTGGGCATTGGACAACCTTTAGATAGATGATCTGTTTCCCCACAGTTGAAGCAACGGTGGTCTTCTTTTGCTGGTCTCAGAAGTGGACATTGACTGAGGTGGTGTCCTGCCTTGAGACAATTGAAACAAATCAGACCTGGTTGATCACGATGTGCACTCTTCTGGGTCTGCATGCTCACAAGTAGAACTAGAACAGGTAAAGGCTCGTGAGCGTTGTTTACAACGTGTCTGTTACCCCTAGTAGTCTTCAGAGGGGTTGAGCTGGTTGAAGACCAAAAACATCAACACCATTAGTAGCGACAATCATGAGTTGACGTACAGGTCGTCGAAATGTCCTTTGGTATTCCTTGTTCTTATTTAGGACCAAATTTAGTTGACAGTTCTTACGCATGTGATCGGTTCCCTCAGACAAGAAAGATGTGACATTTCTTATGGGGCATTCAACTGGCCTATGGGTATCCTCACCACAGAGGCAGGTGTGGATACATATGCTAGCAATGTGTCCAATTTCTCCACAATGAGTACATGCTTTTAGCTCCATTTCTTTTACACTAACGCATTCAAAGATCGCTTTATCATCATCGTCGGAGGACACCTCTTCTGAGTCATTATCTTTTGGCTTGGGCGGCCCATATAGCGTGAGATGTCGGGTTAACTGATGTGCACCACAAAAGGTATTTCCTCTCAAGCGCCAGAGAATCTTCTTAGCATCTTCATGAGAAAATTATGTGCCAGTGACGATCGTATTGCTGGCACCTCCTATATTCCATACTAGTGCCTTTCTCTTCTTAGGGTTGGACTATGGAATACCATAATTCTTGACGATGAGTTGACAAAAATCTTTCTTCCTTCGTGGGAACTGCATCTCATCTTTTGCCGGTGTTCCATGAATGGTTTCTTGCATAACGACCTTGCTCATCATAATCATGGCAGATGGCATGTGTTTTCCTCTAGCATGACGGCAAGGTTGGTGCGATCGTCATCCGGGGACTTGATGGTATACTGGCGGGTGTCACCAGGGCTTGCATCAAAGTATATTGACTTTGATTTTGACATTGGCCCCGAACTTGCATCTGAGCTTACATCTGTTGTTGCTAGTACTGCCGTTGCATTTGCTGCATCATCATAACCATTATCTGCGTTTTATTGACCACTACTTGGGCTAGAGTTGGGTCCCTGGGAGGTGGAGGTGGAATGCTCGCAGTGTGGTTCTGAGTTAACCCACGAGACTGCGGGGTCCAGATCCACTGACATTACCCCTGGTGTTACCCATCTGTTGTAGGAGGAAGAAGGAGAGGACAAGGGGAGGGTTACACTAAAGACAATACTTTACCCCACTTAGCTACTGATCTGATGTGAGTAGACTTTTATTGTTCAAGTTGATTAGGCAAACAACCTAGTATGATCACATCCCCACCACTGATGTAAACCATATGCCTGCACACAACAAACAACACACATTCTAGCAGCTAACGCACTACTCTTCGAGGAAGTATTGGGTTTAGGTAAACTCCTGGAAGGCTTCGCTTGATCATTGAGAAGTGCTGACTCAGGGTTGCTTCTCTTGATCTAGTTGCTTCAAGCTAGGGTCTCGACTTGACTTCCATGAAGGTTTCTGGTTGATGCTCCAAGCTTTACAGATAGAGAGTTGGAGAGGGAAGAAGATAAATTTGATAAACTGTTTTGCAGAGGACTTCGAAGGGAGAGAAGAGACAATTTTGCAAATAAGGTTTTCACAAAACTTGTCCTTAGGGGTTTGACCATTTGGCTCAACCTACAGTCAAGGTGGCTTTGATACCAACTTGTCACGCCTAGAAATTTAGCCAAATTTCCAGACTATTTTGTGTATAAAATCCCTATCCAGGAATAAGCCAGGGTACACAAAACGACAAAACAATATATAGATCCAAACATAAATAAAGCGTAAATACTTACAGCAGAGGGTAACTAACCATGAATATAATTATTGTGTAACCTATATACCTATACTAGAAGTACATTAGGAATGTAGCTCTAATACTATAGTCTCCACTTAGCATTACTGTACCATTTGTTAGGACTCTTCTGTGTGTGTCACACTACCAAATTATCCATATATATCTTACCCCTATTTAGACTTTAGCAACTCAACTATAACATATGAATAATGATAGTAACTTAATATTCTCTTCTCGACCATCATCTTCCTTTGGGATAAAATAAAAACGATATCCCAGAATACTCTAGGATCAAATGCTACAACGGTATATCCGTGTGCTTGCGGATTTATCTGTAAACGTAAGAAATACCAACAAGCATTTCTGACACCGTGGCCATGGAAGACATTGGTCTAAGAAGGGATATTAATTACTAGATATTGATATGTTCATAGTTGACTTACCTTTACTTTAGCAGGCTTGTCTTGGTATGTTCTCTTTTATGTGAAAACAGGGTAGTGTATGTTTGGTTTCAACTTGCCGATAAATTATAATCCAAAACCAGAATCACTTGTAAGAAGAGTCCAACGTTGTGTCGTTCCTCCTCAAGTGATCCTCTCAGCAAGTGAATCCTCGATCAAAGCACCATGAAGCTCAATGGCCTAGAAGACCCTCCGTGATTTATCGGCACCCTTGGCTGCCAATGTCCTTACCGGACTGGCTGTCAACATGGGTGAAGCCAGTTTTGGAATCAAGACGGGTCTGATTACCATGGTGCAGGCTAGCCCATTCTGTGGGAAAGCCAAGCAGGATGCTACTGCTCATCTCCAATCATTCCTGGAGATCTGCAACACTTTTACTATCGAGGGAGTCACCCAAGATGTCATCCGACTTCGACTGTTTCCGTTCTCTCTCATTGGGAGAGCGAAACAGTGGTTCTACATGGATTGAAGTGTTGTGGACTCATGGGATAGATGCTCCAATGCGTTCCTCATGAAATTCTTTTCGATTGGTAAAACCAATGCCCTTGGCGGAAGAATTTCGAGCTTCCAGTAGGCGTCAGATAAATCAATCCCTAAAGTATGGGAGAGATTCCAAGAGTATATCTTAGGTTGAACTTACCAGGGATGGACGATTGGCTCATTATTCAGAATTTCTACAACGGGTTAACTATGACTGCCCGTGATCAAATTGACACTGTTGTGGGAGGTGCCTTTTTCTCATTAACCAATTCTAATGTGACGGAGTTAACTGAGAAGATGGTTTCCAATCAGGGATGGAGCGACGATCGTCTCCAACCTCGTAAAGCGGGGCATGCATTCCGTTAAGGAAACGGACATGTTTGCCGCTAAACTAGACCTTCTATTGAAGAAACTGGACAACATGGCCGAGGCGATGAATAATGTTTAAGCTATTGATGCTCACATGACTTGCGAGACATGCGGCAACACCGGCCACTCGGGGAATAATTGCCCCGAGACCCATGAAGATGCATGCTATCTGAACAACAATAGGTATCGTCCACAAGGAGGTCAAGGGTGGAATCAACAACGCCCTTACTATCAAGGAGGTAACAATTCTTCTCATGATTTCAATTCAAATCAACCTTCCTTGAAAGATCTTGTCTTAGGCCAGGCTAAAATCAATGAAACCATTTCTAAAAGATTAGCTGCCAATGACAAGACTTCAGAGAGTATCGATGCTAAAATGAAAGACCTTTCTTCTGCAATAAAAAACAATTGAGTTTTAATAAAATGATAGAAACCCAATTAGCCAATTGGCTGCTGCTATACCTTCCTCTGAATCGGTGAAGATTCCGGGGCAACCCAAACCTTCCCTAGAAAATGTTAGTGCGGTGACCACACGAGGGGGTAAAACCACTCATGTATGCCGAATACTAACCATGCAGGGAAGGCAGTCGAAAAAGAGAAGGAAGTCAAACCGTCCAACAATAATGATTAAGTCCATGAGGGAAATAATGCTCCGCAAGAATTCCATGATACAACTCTGTTGTCGTTCCCTCATCGCAACAGGAAGCCAACTGTGTATGAGCAATTTGCTCGCTTTGTTGAGGTTATTCAAAAGATCAGTATCAATGTCCCTCTATTGGATGCGATGCAAGTTCCCACTTATGCTCGCTATCTCAAGGACATCCTTAACAACAAAAGGGCGATGCCTACCACGAAGAAAGTCAAATTGACAGAAGAGTGTAGCACAACTACACTCAATCAGCTTCCTGAGAAAAAAGAAAGATCCGGGGTGCCTCAACAATTGTCTGTTCAATTGGGGCACAACAATTCGACCATGCCCTATGTGACCTTGGAGCAATTGTTAGTGTTATGCCCAATGAGGTATTCGATCGACTAAACTACACAACTCTGTCATCAACTCCGATGCGATTGCAGCTAGCCGATTCCAAAGTCTGCTACCCGGCAGGAATTGCCGAAGACATTCCGATGAAGATTCGAGGTTGCTTCATTCCTGTTGACTTCGTGGTGCTCGACATGGATATCGATAAGAGAACGTCGCTCATTCTTGGGCGACCATTCCTTAGCACTTCGGATGCCCGCATCGATGTGGGAGCTAGAGAAATCCGACTCCATATCATTGGAAAGGAGGAGAAGTTCACCTTCGAACCTAGCATGGAATAGTGTTCGATGGTCAGAATCAAATATGGGCCGAACACAAGGAATATCAAAGAGGTTGAAGTTAAACCCCTGGAGAAGGACAGCCTCATCATGTTCACGATGAAATTATAGGCAAAGGGAAATCAAAACGACGGTGAGGCAGGAGGTGTCAGCTCAACCGCCACCTCCAAAGTCCAAAAATTCCTCGACCACACCAAGCAAGCCAAGAAAATCAAGAAGGTGTGGCGAGTGAAACAACTGCAACCGTCCACGCCTATTTCTCCGAGACCGGGCGCCACAACAGCATGATCGCATGGAAGAAGTCCCTGCACGTCGAACTTTAAATGGGGAATCCTTGCCGATAGGTAAATCAGTAGTTATCTCATATTTACTTTCCCCAAATGCATGTTTAATTTCCTTGCAATTTTTTGTTTCAAGTTCTGCATACTAGCATCGCATGTTTAATTTTTTGAATCATGCATAGAAAATACTTGAACTTAGGGTTTTTGTAATTGGAATTCATGTACACTAGTTGGCAAATGTCTCCCTAGGATTCCAATCACCAAACCGACACATTACTAAACTAAAATGCATTACTGAACATTGGATTCTTGGGTGGGGACCCAACTCCACCATAGTGGTTCGGCCGAACCATCATGGTGCCGCCTAGTGTTCAAACTTTTGTTTGTAGCTGTTAACGAACAAATTTGGTAACCAAATCTCTAAGTTCAAGGTCGAATTTTTACCGGGATCAGATCAGGAAAGTGATCTGCGGAGAAACAGAGGCCGCATCGGCTACGATCAAATCGGTTGGGAAACCCGTCGGTTGAGAGCGAGTCGGACTAAGACAACCGATAGCCGATTATGGGTCAGGGTGAAGTGGGACCAGTACTGATGGAAAGCATAGATATAAGGGGTTGGATTCGGTTCCCAAATTGCGCGTTAAAAGATATTGCCATCTATTGATAGAGTCTTGTAACGGCAATTGTATCTGTAAATTATTAATTTGTTTAGATTTTGTATTGTAAAGCGGCATGGGACCATGTCCCAGGTATTGTCGTACCGTGTATAGTAGATTAGATAGAGACCGTGTCTTACACGGGTAGTTTTATTCTTGAGTATAAATAGGACCCGAGACCCTTGTAACAAAAAACACACACAATCAATACAACTTCGGCGTATCGCATCCTATTTTCTTCAGACGAACACTTGATCCGGCATCGGGCTGCATCGTTTCGATCCCCGATTAAGGTAAATGTTTGTCATTAGTGGTGTATCTCGTCAAATTTAGTGCTTTCATCGCTATGATACTCTAAATTCAGTGATTTATGTTGCGCTAGTTATCATATATCACATATAATATAGAACAATGTTTAGATCTGCCTTGACATTGGCCTGTTTCTATCAAGAATCAGTAGCCGACAGAGTTAGATCTAAGGGTTGGCCTAGATTATATGCAATATCCACCGTCTCGAGGGGTTTTACATCAGCTATAGTAGATCTCATTGTTCTTTTTATACTTAATGTTAAATCAATCCGACCTATTAAGTCGTTTGTAGAGCTTTTATGATCTATTCGGCTAGATGTATATGTTTAGAGATAGTGCCGGGGTTTCAGCCGGCCTTATCTGTTTTAATATCCTTTCGATATATTTATTATCACGTTTATTAAAGCCACCTCTTATATTAAGATCTTGCTCTAGTTAAATGGCCTAAGGCAGAATCAATCTGTCAGCCACAGCCGACAGCCGATTGATCTACGTTTAGCACAATTAGCTTAGATCAATATCTTTTCATAAGATGAGTCAGAGTACTAGCTGATTCACAGTTAGACTTACGGTATTAGCTAGGCTGTTAAGGCATATATTTATTATCCCATTGTATATTTTGATAAAGTGGTTAATACTGTCTCAGCGCAGCCGATCTATTATACTCACTTAGTTTAAATGCACTTCGGGATAGCATATATATGTAAATTGACTCTCACAGCCAATCCAGTAGGATCTAACTTAACCCTTAACACATATATTTTTATTTTTCTTGTTGGTTACCAAATCAAACCAACCGGCATGCCCTGCATCGCACAAAATGAGAAGGACCTGCATTGGAGCTAAGTAGATCTCCGAGCCAGCGCGTGAGAGAAATTTCTCATCAACACGCTTCTTGGCACGCCCGATGGGACTATCTCTGTCAACTCGGCTAGGATGCATCGACGTAGCTGACAAGATGGTCGATATCAAGAGCCCCAGCGTTTCTCAGGACAACATCATGTCTGTGAAGATGGAACAACTGTCGGCTGAACAACAAGCCGACTACAAAAGGATGCTAGAAGAGCTCCAAGCCAACTACCTACGACGTTGCTCACCTGACAAGGTCCGGGCCGTGGAACCAAGTACAAATTCAGCATGGACGAATTCAAGGCGTCCTCCTCCGCGGACCAAAGGACAAACGAAGGCGGAGGAGCCGACTCAAGAGCAAGATGTCTCGGGTTTGCATACCTTGCAAGACCGAATTGATTCGGCCGTGGACCATTCACTGCTCAACCAGAGTGACATTCTTGTCAACACCCTCAACAATATGATTGCCACTGTGGTCGACGCTAAGATAGCCGACCAATTGCAGCGGGGGCCGACTTACTTCACAGATGGTCAGTTTTCTGGTTACAGGTCATTGGCCACCCAGAATCAGCAGATTCCACCACCAGACAGCCGGGCCGCCAGAGGGCCCTTAACTGCCCGAATCCGTCCGGATCGGCCGCAAGACCGTGGTCACCATGCTGAACCGACAACAACCACTTCCCCAAGACCAGATCGCCAACATGTTCAACGACAATCGGCAATTAGAGCCAGTTGCCCAGATCGGCCTGGAAGGACAGTACAAAGACGGTGGCCGACAGCTGTTCCCGGGTCCACCAACGCCGCCACCGGCAAATTGGCCGTCTCCTGCTAGCCATCCGCTCCAGTACCAGTATCAAGGAGGCCATCAAGATCATCACTACAGGCCCCAGACACCGCCACCGCTGTATCAGCAAGCACCCGCACCATATGATCAATATGAGCCGATACAACAGGACAACCAGATATGGGCCGATTTGTTTGCGGACGTCATGCGTGATAAATTCAGCCTCAAGCCAAAGTACTCGGGAAACATGTATCGGTACCCTTATCCGAAGCATTTCGAGCGGATTCCATTGCCCAACCGATACAAAGTTCCAGACTTTTCAAAATTGTCACGGTAGGACAACGTGTCAACCTACGAGCATATCAGCCGATTCTTGGCGTAGTGCGGTGAAGCATCGGCTACAGATGCCTTGAGAGTTCGATTGTTCCCCTTGTCTCTTTCGGGATCGGCTTTCACCTGGTTCTCTTCATTGCCGTACAACTCAATTAAGAGCTGGGCCGATCTCAAAAAACAATTCCATAGCTACAAGGACAAGGGCTGATGATAGATGAATCAGAAGACCTAGTTTTGTCAAGGACAAGGGCCTTGGAAAAAGTAACAAGGGATAAGGAACGAGTAGCCCGTCATTATAACAAGAAAGTTGTGCCTAAGTCCTTTGAAAAGGGTGAACTCGTTTGGAAATTAATATTGCCGATTGGATCAAGAGATAATAAATTCAGCAAATGGTCACCTAATTGGGAAGGGCCTTGCAAGGTCCACAAATGTGCCTCTAAAGGGGCCTACATGTTAGAAGGGTTGGATGGAGAAGTATTTGGAAGGACTCTAAATGGCAAATATTTAAAGAAATATTACCCAAGTGCATGTATCAACTCATGATTCGGCTCTATTTGTTCAGCCGATTCGTGTTAGCCGATGCATTGTGACGCACACATCGCCTTTAGGATATTTTTACGCCATGTTTTTCCCCTAATTGCTCTACATGGGCTTAGCTTAGTCGATGATGACAATATATGTGATTTGATAATTTTGTTAATGCTGGGAACATCATCAACAAAATTAGGAGGCATATACAATACAATATGATATTGAGGAGACATACCGAATTTTTCAAATTTTTTTGACGTCTTCAAGCAGCTTAATGTGATCGGCAAGCATGCATTAAGTGGAGATCAAGTAAAGCAAGCCGATTACAGATGATAATTCAAGTCAGTTACAAGAGATAATGAAAGCCGATTACAAGAAACAGTTAGATTACAAGATTTATAAGTTTTCTCCCAACTATTACAGCTGACTTAGCGCCTAAGGAACTCAGCAATGGCCGAGATTACTGTACGATGGATCCCGTCGATGTCTTCAATCACCTTAACGTCGGCTGCATCGGTCCCAGGCACTGGTTTCATCGCCCTCGTCAGATTTGTCATGTAGGACACGACCGCCTTGATGCTGGATCATTCATCTTCTATCTCCTTCGGCAAGCCGGCTACGCATTCTTCTTGGATCGCGATCTCGGTCTCAACCTGGACGAGTTTAGCTACCAGTTTGTCCCGTCGTGCGTGAAGCCGATCGAGTGTGGCAATCGGTTCTGTCTTCAACGCATCAAACGTGGCCTTCTTCGCTTGATCTCTTCTTGGTTGGATTTGATGGCCGCCGCTAGTGATTTGTTCTCTCGACGATCAGCTATGTGCTGCTTCGCTCGCTCATATTTATGCCGATGCACTTCAAGAAAGGTTGCGAGTGCGACCGTATCGGCCAACTCGTCTGGAAGCTTGGCTTGGATCTCTTCGAACAGATTACGGACAGAGCCGCAATCGGCTACTAGCGCGTCCAATGAGCCCTCCAGCCGATTAGCGATATCGGCTAGCATGGTCCTTAGGTCTTTGTCAAGCGGCACCAGGGCCCTGTCAACCATCTCATCTCTATCGATGAACTCCGACAGGTGGAAGCCCAGGAGATCGGCTACGCTCTGCCGGATACAGAACAATTATAGCATGGACAGAGGTCATGCGGCCGATTATGAGAAAGATAGTTGTAATACTCACTTGGACTGCTGGGACAGACGTAGCTTTGTCATCGGCATTCTTATCACCTGCAGCCGACGGAGTGTGTTCACTGGATACCTAGGGGTCGGGTGTCAGGGCGCGAGGAGGCTAAAAAAGGTACAAGGTTAAAGATCGGCTAATAAGAGAAAGTATGTAGAGTCAAGATAATTTACTCAACGGAGAGGAGTCGTTTTCTTCCTGGTAGCCAGCTTCTTCCTCTGCCGATGTAAAGGGTATAGTAAGGCGAGTATGAATAAAGAAGTCAAGGGGCCAAAAGCATTGAAAGTCGCTTACCGGCATCAGATGGATGGAGCGTTTGGGTGGACTTTACGTTTTCTGCACAGAGGCCTCGTCGACCGACGGAGTTTGAGCGTACTTGTCAGAGGAGCTTGATTCGGCCACTGCGTCATCAAGGGCTTTTTCCATCTCCTCGTCCTGAAGCTCTTCATCGAGCATGGCGTCGACATCCGGGTCGATGGCGGGTAGATCATCGGCCGGGCTTGGTTTCTGCTTCTTGGCAGGCTTCTTCTTCGCCGCAACCGGAGTGGCGGTAGCCGACGGCTTGTCCCGTTTTTGCCGACGGAGGGGTTCATGGGTTTGACCGTGGAGGAGGGTTGACACCTTCGGCCCGTTGAAGCCGATTATGGATGGCGCCAACCCACAGCCGCTTGGCAGCACGCCGGGCCCATAACTGATGGCCACTCCTGATCGGCTGGCCTAGGAAGGAGAAACATCATTCGTCTGCAGGGAAAAAGGCATGAGTAATGATACATGTACATTATAGCTGATAAAGAAGAAAGGACTAGAAAAGAATGGCTTAACGATGGAATCATGTCCGGGTCGACGGTGGTAAGATACATAGAAGCCGATTGGTGGAATATGTGTGATTTCCATTCTGCCCACCATCGGCAGAAGGCACTTGTCCTTGAGACTGCCAGCTCGATGACCCCAAAACTGCCAAGATGAGAGCTTGGAAGGTTTAATAGCCGAAGCATCATGATTTCGCCGTTAGTAATGCCTCTGGTTTGGATCTTGTCTGAGTAGTACAGCCCAATCAGCAGTTGACCTAGCCCCAGTTGCCTTGCAGCTACCATCGGATGATAGAACTCGTAGCTCTTCTGACTGTTTCGTCCTTGGTGGATGCCGGTCGGCAGGATGCAAGGAGAGATGGCAGTGGTAAAGATCTCTCTTGGCTTGTCAAACTTTGGAGAATTGATCTCGTCTAGCGAAGATCGTCTGACAGCTCAAATTTGCTAAATTTATCATATGCAAACCAAATGGTAGAATTGGCTGAGAACCCGTTGTAGAAGTTGCTGAACAAGTTTTTGAAGTATTCGGCTGACAGCTTCGAGCCTGAGTAAGAGGAAGCAGCTTCTCCATATGACATACAACGCCCAGTGGTTATCTCTTCGTCATCACGGTGTTTCGGCTCGGCTAGGGGGAAATCGGACTCAAACAGGCTTGGCCGATTTGCAACTTTATAAGTGTGCAGGTTGAGCCACAGCTGAAGCAGCCACCAGGGCCCTCCGGTGTTGATAGATTGTTTTAAAGCTAGCTTCATTGGCACACCACTCAGCATTTGATACAAGTAGCTGAGCAGATATTTCCCCAGGGGGATTTTCCTTTTCTCCACTAATGCTTCGGCTACATGTTGCTAGTTGCTGGTCGGCCCACAACTCGATCCGCAGAAAACGAATTTCTCCACCCACATCATCAAGAAGGCTGCATGTTCCCTATCAGAGACTGGGCTGTCCTTCATGTTCGTTGTTATGAATCTGCTCCAGCCGCCGATGCTCTTGGTCTTGAAATTGTGGTGGCACTTGATATTCAGCTCAGAGGAGGCAACAACCGATGTTATGTCCAGACTGGTTAGCATGACTATGTCCATAAGAGTTGGCGTCATCGGTCCTTGCCTAAAGAGGAACGCGTTCAGCGTGTCCGACCAAAAATAGCTAGCAGCCGATAGCAGTGGTTCATCCTTCGACATGTCGGCTAAAGTCAGAGCTAAGCATTGGCTGATCCCTATCTCGTCCTAGATGGCTTGCTTGCTAGCCGACATTCTAGCATACCAGGATTTAACTAGAGGAAGAAAAATCAGATTGCGCAAAGCGATTTGTCTGTTGAGGGCCAGGATTTAAAGGTCCCTGTCCAGTAAGATAAGTATGGGGAAGAAAACCTAAAGGGGATCCGATTGGTTTCAGCGTTGATGAACTTAGTAGGGTCTAGGTTACCAATCGGCCCTAATAGCAGCTGGTCAGGATGAAGAAGGCTAGGGACCGCAATTTGGTGGATAGGTGCTACAAATAGCAAGAAGGAATAATGGAATCAATGAGAGGACGAAAAATATCAGATTGCGCAAAGCGAAGGATGTGAGCCGACGAGAAACTAACCTCGGGGTACTCCGTGGGGATTGCGTCGGCGCGGGTGCTTGAGGACGCCATTGGTGAAGAGGATTGCTGTTGTAGGGAAATCACCAGAGAAGTTCTGCTTCGGTTCGTCGGAGTCACTGAAGGGAGAAGGGGAGTTTTTTCTAGCTAGGTCTTGAGGAATAGAAGTGATGGCGTGGCAGTATTTTAAGAGTTTTTCTTAACAGCCAAAACGAAATAGGACGGGAGTCGCGCGGGAATTCAAAAAAGCGGCAAATCCGCGATATTATCTTATCACAGACTTGGGGGGCATGTGTTAACGACCAAATTTGGTAACCAAATCCCTAAGTTCAAGGTCGAATTTGAAGTGGGATCGGATCAGGAAAGTTATTTGCGGGGAAACAAAGGCCGCATCGGCTTCGATCAAATTGGCTGGGAAACCCGTCGGCTGAGAGCGAGTCGGACTAAGACAGTCGTAGCTGATTCTGGGTCAGGGTGAAGTGGGACCAGTACCGATGGAAAGCGTAGAGATAAGGGGTTGGATTCGGTTCCCAAATTGCGCGTTAAAAGATATTGTCATCTATGGATAGACTCTTGTAATGGCAATTGTATCTGTAAATTAGGAATTTGTTTAGATTTACTATTGTAATGCAGCATGGGACCATGTCCTGGGAATTGTCGTACCGTCTATAGTAGATTAGATAGAGACCTTGTCTTGCATGGGTAGTTTTATTCTTGGGTATAAATAGGACCCGAGTCCCTTGTAACAAAAAACACACACAATCAATACAACTTCGGCGCATCGCCTCCTATTTTCTTCAGACGAACCCTTGATCTGGCTTCGGGCTGTATCGTTTCGATCCCTGATTAAGGTAAATGTTTGTCATTAGTGGCGTATCTCGTCGAATTTAGTGCTTCCATCGCTATGATACTCTAAATTCAGTGATTTATGTTGCGCTAGTTATCATATATCACATATAATCTAGAACGATGTTTAGATCTGTCTTGACATTGGTGTGTTTCTATCAAGAATCAGTAGCCGACAGAGCTAGATCTAACGGTTGGCCTAGATTATATGTGATATCCACCGTCTCGAGGGCTTTTACATCAGCTATAGTAGATCTGATTGTTCTTTTTGTACTTAATGTTGCATCAATCCGACCTATTAAGTCATTTTTAGAGCTTTTATGATCTATTCGGCTAGATGTATATGTTTAGAGACACTGTCGGGGTTTCAGCCAGCCTTATCTGTTTTAATATCCTTTTGGTATATTTATTATCAGGTTTATTAAAGCCACCTCTTATATTAAGATCTTGCTCTAGTTAAATGCCCTAAGCCAATCAGTCTGTCTGTAAGAGCCGACAGCCGATAGGTCTAGGTTTAGCGCATTTAGCTTAGATCAATATCTTTTCATAAGATGAGTCGAAGTACTAGCCGATTCACAGTTAGACTTACAGTATCGGCTAGGCTGTTAAGGCATATATTTATTATCCCATTGTATATTTTGATTAAGTGGTTAATATTGTCTCGGCGCAGCTGATCTATTCTAGTCACTTAGTTTAAATGCACTTCGGGATAACATATATATGTAAATTGACTCTCATAGCCGATCCTGTAGGATCTAACTTAACCCTTAACGCATATATTTTTATTTTCTTGTTGGTTAACAGATCAAACCAACTGGCATGCCCTGTACTGCACAAGCAGCCGAGAAGGACCTGCACTGGAGCTAAGCGGATCTCCCAGGCCATCGCGTGAGAGAAATTTCTCATCAACAGTAGCATGTTTTGATTTGTGTGTTAGGGAATCCAAAGTTTAGAGGGGGAGAAGAGCACCCCTTGGTTCGGCCGAACCAAGGGTGTGCTTTCTCTATAAATGCCAAGGCATGGAACTTCTCGTTGCCCCAAATTGAGTTGCACTTGTTTGCTCTCAAGTTTTATCCTCCTCTCTTGAGTTCTCATAGTATTCTTGTTCTAAGTTCATAAAAAATATTTCCCAAAGTTCTCTTGCATCTTGAGTTTCCTTCACGTGTTGTCAAGCAAGAACAATTTGTGGTGGCAACAAAGCTCCACAAGAACAACTGACTCTGGGACGGCTAAGCTACTTTTAGCTAACACTTAACCCGTTTCGAGTGTTCTTGTGTTGTGTTGTTCTTGTTCCAGCTGCAGATATGAAGAAAGGTGTCAAGCGGTTATTCGGTGTCGAAACTTGGTTTCGGCAATAGAAATTTGGGGGTGCAGTCAAGATCGCCAAGCACAATGGGTTAGGTGGAAAACATGATTTAAACAGGTTCAGGCCCTCTTGTGAGGTAATACCGTACTCCTGTTTCGGGGATTCGATCCGCCGAGTGTTTATTAATCTCAAGATCTGTTGCTCATGTGTCTCCTGAATCTAAAGCTGATAGCTCATGAATCTGATATCCCTCAATGGATGCCCCTTACCCCCCTTATATAGTCTTGGGGGGCAAGCTTACAAGTCGGAAACCCTATCATACTCTAAGTCTGTTTCCTCAATCTTACCAAATCATGACTATGAGCCGTTGCCTTATCTAATCGGTAACGTAATACCCAAGTCATAGCCGGTTTACATAATTAGAGGGTGTAACCTATCCCTATCTCCAGTCGGATAAGCTTGCCATGTGGGTATCCAATTGCCATAATCTCCACAGTAGCCCCCGAGTCCTTCGCAGTCGACGAGATAACTTTACCTTGAACCAAGATAACTCACAACCAAACAACTCTTTGGCCGAGTACTTCTGGTGCCGAGTGGTTCCATCATCTCTGCCTGTATCTCCCGAGTGGCTCCAAAGACTGTGAAGGGCTGGAAAATATCCCTAAAAAATTCTTAAAAATAAATATCTGGGTCCTGATGCACCTAATTAGGTGCAGCCCCCGACTATGTGGTTAGTCAAAAATAGACTAAGCATATAGTCAAGAACTATAAAAAATCATTCTTATATAAATGTTTAGCTGAAGCTAAAACAAATATAAAAATCTCATCACTCGGCAAGCTCATGCTTATCCGAGTGAATTTTCCCGAGTCATCTCAGAACAAATAACTCAATCAACCCTCGTGGGTGAAAAGCACTCGGTAAGCTCACGTTTATCCGAGTGGATCTACCCGAGTTATCTCGGAACAAATATTTTAATCATCCTAGGCTCGCGCTTCCCCACAAGCTAGCCTCCGCATCCAGCTCCAAAAATCCCCATCTCAAATCTCCATCTCCCGAGCCAGATCCACTTCCCCCAAAACCACATCCATGGCGGGAGAGAAGGAGATCCCTTTCGAGCAATGGGTGACCTCGGATGTCAAGTAGTCAACTCTCAAGCAGATGGTGAAGAACGGAGTACTCCCTCCTAAGGAGATCGTCAGCTGGCGTCCGGCGGCCGGTGAGGAGTTCCCCACTCCGAACACCGGTGAGCTCGTCTTCTTTACTTCCTTCTTTTACTGTGGCTTCGGCCTCCCTACCTCCGAGTTCTTTAGGGGTCTTCTTGATTATTACAGCCTTCAACTCTACCACTTGAACCCAACTCCATGCTCCATATTGCTCTCTTCATCCATGTTTGCGAAGCTTTTCTCGGCATTCTTCCCCATTTCCAACTTTTCCGGCGCATGTTCTATCTCAAGCCGCATCCGAACAAGGATGAGCCCTGCGTTGTTGGTTGGGCCGGCTTCCAGCTCCGCGGATCCCTCCACCAGGAGTATTTCTCTCTTCCCTTGAAATCCTCTAACAAGGGTTGGCACGCAAACTAGTTCTACATTGCAAACCTCGAACCCAGTCTGCGCAACTTCGTTGGCCTTCCTCCTGTGCCAAGGTCCAACTGGAGCACCGTGCTAGTAGCCCAAGATTGGGATGAAGCCAACAAGCTTCTGGCAAACATCTTGGAAAGAAGAAGAAGGGCCTCCGGGGTGAACAGATTACTCGACATTTTATTAGGAACCGATTGGCGCCGATTAAGCAGAGGTCCAAACCTGCCTTCGAGTATGAGGGCGAGAGGGATCCCAATCGGGAAGACCGCGACTCCCTCAGCTTCGAGACCTTGAAGACCCGCATGTACAAGATATTTTCGACTGGGATTGCAGTCGAGCACAACCTTATGCTGCCGGTCCTCCCGTACAGCTTATATCATCCTCCTCCTCCGGTAAGTTGACTCAGCTTCTTTATTGTCTTTCAATCTTGATGTCACACTTCTTAGTGTACAAAGAATCTCCCTTGTAGGAAAACGCCTCCATTGTCTCGAAGCCATATAAAGTGCATCACGATGATGTGCCGGCTCAGCCTTCCAGGAAACCAGCTGGCGGCGTCAAAATCAAGAGTGACCCAATCGGCAAGAGGGCCGCTGCCAGCGAGGACATCAGCAAGCGAGCGAGTAAGAGGAGGCTGGTGATTAATGACTCGGACGATGATGTCCCAGCCCCTCAAGCTAAAGTGACCCCTCCAAGGCTGTCACCAAAAACTGTGCCCAAGATTCGCCGTTCGACCAGCTGTGTCTCATGACTGAAATTGTGCTCTGTTTGAAAACCTCTCTGCCTTCATCCCGATTGCTCCTGTTTTTCTCTTTGCAGGAGGCCTCAGAATATAGACCCCACTGGGCAGAGTGAGGGCCTTATGCCATCTACAGCCGCTGAGGCGACAAAGCCTGCAGAACCACAACCCAGGAGCCCTCTCCCGAGTGAGAGCGCCCCGAGTGAGAAGCCCACTCCTCCCAGTGAGGATATCCCAAGGGAAGAGCCCCCGACTGCCAGCCGGGAAGCCCCGACTGGGAACCAATCGGCCGCAGAAGAGACCCCGCCGCCACTCAAAGGACCCCGACCGAGAATCGCCGGTAAGAACCAAGAAGGGAAAAGCAGGGAAATGGCAGCAAGGATTCGGCCACCGAAGCTGGTAAGCCTCGAAGCAACCTTCCATCTTTTAATCTCCACCATTTTTCCTATGTCTTCATTCACTTCTTCTGAATCGATCAGCCAAAGTGGAGGAGATCCCCAGGTTGCTGTCGTCTGAGACCTGGCTCCCTCCAATCAAGATTGAGTGGCGCGACTCCGAGGGCCCGAAGCAGGGCATCATCCTGACCAAGCAAAAGGAGAATGAAGAAAGAGATATGCTTGTAGACAGCCTGAACGAAGCTACTCGACTGCTAAACGTAAGTTTTGCTCCTTTTCTATTGTAGCTTTGTGATTGCTTTTCAGTCGACCAACTTCAGAACTCGCACGCAGAGGGTGTATTGCCGGTCGATGGCCAAATCCAATGCACTCGAGAAGCTGGCCCCGCACTTGAACTCCCTGGAGAACATCTAGCAAGAGCTAAAGGCCACTCGAGAAAAATCTGCATCGGGAGAAGCGGCTCTGAGGAGAGAGTAGCCGCGCTCCGGGAGAAGAACCTCGACCTCCGGGGTTCAGTTAGGAGTAAGCTTGATCTCCTTAGTCTTTTTTTTTGCCTTTGTTTATAGTCTATTTTGATCTTGGCGTTGACAACTTTTCTTGTTGCAGAGAACTTGTCGAAAGTCCATACGCTCCAGATCCAGCTAGATGAAGCCAACGCCAGCAAAGCCGAGCTAGAGTATGAGTTTGAAGGTGAGCTCTTTCAAAACAGCGTTCTTTATTTTGCGTCATCTTCGAATGTTTGTGTGATCGTATATCTTTGACAGCTTACAAGATCAAGACCCGAGCCCAATATGATGTCTTTGTTGAAAGGGTCAAAAAGGCCGAAAGCGTAAGGGACGATGTTGCTAACGCGGCGACACCGATCATCTTGTCGCTGTTCCATCATGGGCTCGAGACCAGCTCGCTGGACACTGTCGAGGTCTTCGACAAGCCTAGGAGGGCCCCTGATCAATACCTGGCCAACATCTCAGAAGCAGCCACCATGGGAGCGAACTTTGCCCTTGCACAGCCAAGTCACTCTATCCTCGGATAGAGGTCGACTCGATCGGGACGGCTTCGCCGATGGTTCTTCAGACGAGCGGGCTCTGGAGTTAATTGATGAAGCTCAGGAGTCGGCCAAGAAAGTGGCTGCTGATGTAGTGAACAATTTTTGGTCTTAACTATTTTGCGAACATTTGTATGTAACCTTCTGATGTAGGCTTGTAAATACTCAGCTTATTTATGTTAATGCCTTGATCTGAGTCTTTATGCCAAATTTCTTAACTAATTTTCGTCCGACTGTCACCAAGCCTAAGCTTGATTAGGTCATCAAAAAATTCTCAGTCATTATTCATTGAACTCGAATCGAGGAACATTAAACAATGATAAGCCAAATATGCACAAGTTGCCGAAGAAAACGATGCTTTATTGACACGTATGCAGTCCTCGACTGCTAACTCAAGAAGTCATCTTGCTTGAGGTTGGCAGTCAGGAATAACATGAAACTTAAGGAAATTTAAGCATTGTATCGTCGAAGATGTTCAATGTTCGAGGAGTTCTCCACCATGGATCCGTCTTCACGCTTTAGTCGATATGCTCCTGGCCGAGTCACCTCAGCGATTATGTATGGTCCTTCCCATAGTGGAGATAATTTGTGACGGTCCTTGGTGGTCTGAATCTTGCACAGAACCAAATCGCCAACAATGAAAGCTCACGCCCAAACATTGCGACTGTAGTATTGCTTGAGTCCTTGAAGATATCTTGCCGACTGGATCAAAGCTGCCTCTCGGCTTCTTTCAGTCTTGATCGTAGCGCTCATCGTTGAAGCTGCGGACTCGTAGAGATTCATGCTCCATTTTGTTCGGCAGCATGGCTTCTACCCCGTAAACCAAAAGAAAGGAGTTTGGCCGGTAGCCCGACTAGGCGTAGTCCGTAGAGACCGCAGACCCGAGGAGAGCTCTTGAACCCATTAACCGGCATAAGGATTTAGCCGATCAAACACTCAGGACTTGATGCCTTCAAGAATCATGCCATTGGCATGCTCAACTTGTCCATTGCTTTTGGGATGTGCGACCGATGCATAGCAGATTTTGATGCCGAAGTCTTCACAGAATTCCTTAACGATGCCTCTAGTGAATTGGATCCCGTTATCGGTTATAATTCTGTTTGGGACGCCAAACCAATGTACGATGTTGAGGATGAAGTCTCGTGCCTTGTCAGTGGTGATCGTAGCAACCGTCTTATCCTCGATCCACTTGGAAAACTTGTCAATTGCGAGGAACAAATGCGTGAATCCTCCTGGGGCCTTCTTGAAAGGACCGACCATGTCCAAGCCCCATACCGCAAATGGCCAGGATAATGGTATCGTTCGTAGCTCTTGGGCTGGGTCATGACTCTGCCGAGCGAAGAACTGGCAACCTTCACACGTTCAGACCACTTTGTTAGCGTCGGAGACCGCCGTAAGCCAGAAGAAACCTTGTCTGTAGGCTTTGCCCACCAAGGTGCGTGCTGCCGCGTGACTTCCGCATATACCCGAGTGGATATCTTGGAGTAGTTGCTGTCCTTCTCAGGCGTGATGCATCTCATTAGGACTCTAGAAGGGCTCCTCTTGTATAAATCAGAATCTACCATGACGTAAGCTAGACAACGGCGTCGGACGCGTTCCGCCTCATCCCGGTCTTTCGGTAGCTTTTGCTGAGTTAGAAATTTGATGAGCAGTGTCCTCCAGTTGGCGTCGATCATGGTGACTTGGTTTGCAGCTTGCTCGTTGGGAGTAGGTTTTACTACAATAGTCGGCTCATAGAGATGCTCTACGAAAACGTCTGTTGGAGCAGCTTCTCAATTGGACCCGAACTGCGCCAACTCATCAGTTGCCTCGTTGTTATCTCTCAGGACATGGGATAGCTCTAGTCCGTCAAACCTGTCCTCAAGTTTGCGAAATTCTTGCCGGTAGGCCTCCATGGTGTCGTTTAAACAGGACCAGTCTTTCATCACTTGGTTGACAACCAGTTGGAATCTCCTTTCACAACCAATCATCGTATCCCGAGTGAAACAGCAAGTTGCAAGCCATGCAGCAGGGCTTCGTACTCGGCGATGTTGTGTGAGGCGGAGAAGTGAAGGTGAAGAACATATCTTAGCCTTTCCCCAGTTGGGGAGATCAGCACGACTCCTGCTCCCAGGCCAGTGATCCTCTTGGATCCGTCAAAGTGCATGGAGTATTGTAGGTCCTCTCGAGGTACATCTTCTTGTTGTTCGGTCCACTCGGCCAGGAAATCCGCCAGGGCTTGTGACTTTACAGACGTCCTCGCCTTGAAAGTTAAGTCCAGCGGCATCAGTTCTAGGGCCCACTTCGCGATGCGCCCAGTCGCCTCCCGGTTGTGGATGACATTGCCGAGTGGAAAGAAAGTGACAACGGTGACCGAGTGACCCTGAAAGTAGTGCGCCAATTTCCTCACGGTTATCAGAACACCATATAGCAATTTTTGTACCAGAGGGTAGTGAATTTTGGCTCCTGCCAGTACTTTGCTAACGAAGTAGATTGGCCTTTGAATCTTCTGGACTCGTCCCTCTTCTTCGCGCTCAACAACAAGAACCGTGCTGAACACTTGGTGAGTCGCTGAGACATACAGTAGTAGGGGTTCCTGAGGCTAAGGTGAGGCTAGGACGGGCGACGTCGTGAGAAATTCTTTAAAATCTTCAAAGGCCTTGTGGGCTTCCTTAGTCCACCGGAAGTCGTCGGTTTTCTTTAGTAACCTGAAAAAGGGCATGCCACGTTCGCCGAGTTGGGAGATAAATCGGCTTAACGTTGCCATGCAGCCAGTAAGCTTCTGGACAACTTTCTGGTTACTTGGGGGCTTCATATTCAGGATGACGTTGATTTTCTCTTGATTAGCTTCAATGCCGCGATGGGACACCATGAAGCCGAGCAGTTTGCCTAATGGCACGCCGAACGTGCACTTCTCCATGTTCAGCTTCATTCTGAAGGCTCGAATGTTTGCGAAGGTTTCTTCTAAGTCGGCAATCAGGTCTTCCTTCTGCTTGGTCTTGATAACGACATCGTCGACGTAAGCTTCCACATTCTTGCTGATCTGTGTTTGAAAGCATCTTTGAATCTTGCGTTGGTATGTGGCTCCGGTGTTCTTCAGACCGAAGGGCATCGTGATGTAGCAGTAAGCTCCAAACGGTGTGATGAACGATGTTTTTAGGCAGTCGGATTCTTTCAAGCTGATTTGGTGATAGCCCGAGTAACAATCCAGAAAGCTTAAGAGCTGGCAGCCGGCTGTCGAGTCCATGACTTGGTCGATGTGAGGCAGCCAGAATGGATCTTTGGGGCAGGCTTTGTTGAGGTCGATGTAGTCAAGGCACATGCGCCATTGCCCTGTCTTCTTCCGGACCAGGACCGGGTTAGCAAGCCAGTCGGGATGGAGAACTTCTTTGATGAAACTGGCGGCTAGGAGTTTTGTAAGTTCTTCCTTGATGGCATCTTTTCGATCCTGAGCAAATCAGCGTAGTCGTTGTTTGATAGGTTTCGCGTCATCTTTGACGTGTAAAGAGTGCTCGATCACCTCCCTAGGAATTCTAGGCATATCAGATGGTTTTCAAGCAAAAACATCTTTATTATTTTGGAGGAAGGTGACGAGCGTGCTTTCCTATTTAGGATCTAGCCCAGCGCCAATTACAGCGGTTTTGGAAGGATCCGATGGATCAAGGGAGATTCTCTTCGTTTTGGCTTCGCCTTTTCCTGACATGGCTATCTTCTTCGCGAGGATTTCACCCTCTCTAGAAGTTGATGCAGCCAATCGGATTTCTTCCTGGCCATGCGATCTCTCACAAGATTGGGCCATGTCACAGCTTTCCTTGTCGCAAGTGAAGGCTTGTTTGGTGTCGCTGCGAAGGGTGATGACGCCGTTGGGGCCGGGCATCTTCATGCAGAGGTAGGTATAATGTGGTATCGCCATGAACTTTGGGAGTGCAGTCCTTCCGATGATCGCGTGGTAGGCCGTCTTGAAGTCGGCCACCTCGAAAGTGATGTTCTCCGTCCAGAAGTTCTCCCGAACTTCGAAGGTGACTGGAAGGCCGATGTGCCCGAGTGGCGTGGACGACAGTCCCGGGATAACTCCGTGGAAGGGGGCTGAGCTTGCCTTCAATTCGGCTCTCGGGATTTGCATCTAGTCCAGGGTCTTGGCGAACAAAATATTGAGGGCGTTGCCCCCATCAATTAGGACGCGCTTCAGCTTGATGTTGCGGACCACCGGGTCTAGTACTAGGGGATACCGCCCCGGGTGAACCAGTCGGTCAGGATGATCCGAGCAGTCGAACGTGATGACCACCTCCGACCACCGTAGATATTGTGGGACCTCGGGTTGTGCCGCGTTGACATCACGGTCAGCTAGCTTTTGCTTCCTCTTGGACTCATAGGCTTGCGGTCCCCCGAAGATGTGATTCAGCTCGCCTACGGGGTCTTGAAAGGGCTCCGTATTTCCAGTCGGGTTGTTCTTCTTAGTCCTTGATGGACCGGCTTCGTCAGTCGACTTCTTTTTGAGCTGTGCCGCATATTGTTCGGCGAATTGCTTATAAATAAAGTAGTCCTTGGCCGCATGCTTGTGGTTTGGATGATGCATGCACTGAGCGTTCATGATTGCGTCGTAGGCCGCGACTCGGGGACGACGTTGGGAGTTGGACGTCGCGGCAAGCAGATCCTCAGGCCGACGCTTGCGATCCTTCTGGCCCTGGTTGTTGTTGTTGCCATTATCCTTCTTAGGATGCCGGCTTCCTCCCGACTGCTTGTCGTCCCTTCTGTCAGGCCGGTCTTGCCGCGCCACCTTGATCGCGTCGCTGGATTTGGCATAGGAGTTCGCTGTCTTGAACATTTGCTTCACCGTCTTCGGTGGCTTACACCCAAATTTTCCGATCAACAGTTCATCACGGACTCCCTTCTGGAAGGCGGCGATGATGATGTCGTCGGTGATGTTGGGGATCTTGTTGTGTTTTTTCGAGAAGCCCCGGATGTAGTCCTTTAATGGCTCGTCTGGCTACTGGATGACATTGTAGAGGTCGAAGTGGGTCCCAGGCCTTTCAAAGGTGCCCCGGAAGTTGGCGATGAAGTGATCCCGTAACTCACTCCACGAGCCGATCGAGCCTCTTGGCAAGCTCGTGAGCCAGTTCCTGGCTGAGTTGGCGAGGGCAACAGGTAAGTAATTGGCTATGGTCTTGTTGTCTCCTCCTGCTGCACGGATGGCAAGGGTGTACATGGTTAGCCATGACTCAGGGTCGGTCTTTCCGTCGTACTTCTCGATTCTAGTCGGCTTAAAACCATTCGGCCAATGCACTCGGTGCATGTCCCGAGTGAATACAGGTACTCCATCGTTGTTGCTGTCGGGCGATCCCCCCCGATCTTCGTAGGAGCGCTGATCTTGTTCTTGATAGCGCCGGTCAAGGACTTCCCGCAGATCACTCGACGGGGTCCTTGGCAGGCTGCTTCAGTAGTCGGAGTTGTTGCTGCGGCGGACCCGGTCGTGGACGGTGGTCGTCCATGCCGCTTCTCGCAGGAGTCGGCCGATTGCTCTTGATGTTTCTGCATGGCCTCATGGCGAGGGTTTCTTGACCTAGTGGTCGTCCGATCTTGTTCGGGCCTCCTGTAATCCTTCGGCCGCAGCGGCGGAAGTCAGCTTCTGTCGGGCATTTCTGCCACGGACTCAGTCGGCCTTCGTGCCGAGGTGGGGGGAGAGCAGTTGGCTGTAGCCGCGACGATGGTCTTGATCTTGTCCAAGATTGGTGTCACGTTGGCGGGCGCCATCTCGATTACGGTATCGGGGAGGGTGAGGGCGGCAACGGCGTTCTGCTGGGGTGTCTGAAAGATGTTGGTGTTGTCGACTCACGTCTGAAGTATGGCCTCCCGAGCAGATCGTCCAATCGCCCTCAGGTCCCGTTTTCTCCTGTCGGCTTCCTCCTTGCGCCTCTTCTCATCTTCTGCCAGCTTGTGCTCCTGCTCAAGCCTGGCTTGTTCTTCCTCTGCGACCCTGCGGGCCATGGCTGAGTCGGTCTCGGCCACCTCAGCCATGAGAACGTCGAAGCACTTCGGCTCGTAGTCCTTGTCGCAGTCGGAGTCGTTGGCCTTGTCCGAGGGGATGCCGTAGAGATTGTCGAAGCCTGAAGAGCTGAGGTACTCATCGAGTTCAGTGGATGAGCATGACCCGAACGGTTGAAGAATGACTGTGACTTCCCTTGAGCCTGGGTTGCTTGAATCTGGATCGCTCCAGTCCGGGTCATAGCTTGATGACGAGGGTTCCTCCGAGTGGGTCGATTTCGACTGGAGGAGAGGAGTTTGCAGTAGACCTCAGCAGCGTTTGGTAATCCAAACGGTGTCGAGAGAATTTCTCCTCCCAAGTGGGTCGATTCCGATGGGGAGGTCAGAAGATGGCTGTAGATCTCAGCGGAGTTCGGTATTCCGAACGGCGCTAAGTGGATTCCTCCTTCCAGGTGGATGGACCCCATCTTGGAAGTCAGAACTGCGTCGAAGATCTCGGCGTTATTCGGCAACCCGAATGGCGTCGAGTGGACTCGTCTTTCCAAGTGGGGGGAACCAAACTCGGAAGTCAGAACCTTGTCGTAGATCTCGGCGTTGTTCGGTAGCCCGAATGGCGCCGAGCGGGTTCCCTCTCCCGACTGGTCCGAATTCGAGTTGGGGAAGGAGAGCTTGTTTAATCCTTCGGTGGCGAAGTCATCGATGCCTGAAGAAGATCCCATCGCGCTCGCCGGCGAGATTGAAGAAGAAATCTTGACGCGTGGGCCCCTACCTGGCGCGCCAACTATCGAAACTTGGTTTCGGCAATAGAAATTTGGGGTGCAGTCAAGATCGCCAAGCACAATGGGTTAGGTGGAAAAAAGATTTAGAAAGGTTCAGGCCCTCTCGTGAGGTAATACCCTACTCCTGTTTCGGGGATTCGATCCGCCGAGTGTTTATTGATCCCAAGATCTGTTGCTCAAGTGTCTCCTGAATCTAAAGCTGATAGCTCATGAATCTGATATCCCTCAAGGGACGCCCCTTACCCCCCTTATATAGTCTTGGGGGGCGAGCTTACAAGTCGGAAACCCTATCATACTCTAAGTCGGTTTCCTCAATCTTACCAAACTGTGACTATGAGCCGTTGCCTTATCTAATCGGCAACGTAATACCCAAGTCATAGCCGGTTTACATAATTAGAGGGTGTAACCTATCCCTATCTCCAGTCGGATAAGCTTGCCATGTGGGTATCCGATTGCCATAATCTCCACATTCGGCACTATGCGCAAGGCCACGGGGACGAGCTCGAGCCTTTCAAGCTCAGCTTCGTCCACCGGCTATGCACCCAGTCCGACACGATAGGATGAACCGCAAGCTGTTACATCGAAGGGAGAAGCAAGCTTCAACGCTCTCCCATTCCTCTCCGACACCAACCTCGATCTAAGGAATGATCAAGAGAGACAAGCCTACATCATTCTCAAGGAGCGGGACTTTTGTCATACTCGAGCATATGATCCAGCACTGCTCACCAAAACAGGTATGGCTACTGACTTCCTTAATGTTTGACGTACCATAGGATCGCATAAATTTGCACATGTGGGGGAAGAAGGTTCACACCTTCTTACCATCCAATTTCTTTGCACATTAAAAGAAGTAGGACATGGTATTACTTTTCAATTTTTCAGAAAGGAATACTATTACACATGGAGAGAATTTAGTCTTGTTGGTTTTGCTCAACATTGTTCTATGAACTAGGAGTCACCACTATCAAATTTTAATAAACATAGTTTTTGGCAAAGCATATCAGGTGAAAATTTCTATAGTAAGCCAAGAGCTAATGACATTCATAATCTTACCTTATGGTTGATGCATAAATGGGTAGGATTTACTATCTTTCCTAGAGAAGATGTTAGGCCAATAAGAGCTGATGAATTAATGTTCCTTTATGCCATGGTCAAGAAAATTAAAATCTCTCCTGTAAAAGTAATGAGAAAACAATGGTTAGAACAATTTAGGATGAAGGGACCCATTGAGTGCACTTCATTAATCACACGTATTACATTTAATGCCGGGGCCTTGGGAGATGTACAAGTCTCGTGCATCACCAAACCCTGTGAAATAATAGACGAGGATTATTTAGTACAAGGTAATATCATTTGTATAAATGTTTGATGCTAACCATAACTCTCCAGCCGAGAGAGGTTATTCGCAGGAGAAGTATTTCTGGCAGGATCACAAGGAGTAGGTCAAGAAGGGGCGCTATGGAGGCACAACCTCAACAGCATGCACAGGACACTCATCAGCCAAGGTGTGTTCCAGCTGGATATACATCCGGTTAGGAACAACCCTTGCAACATTATTAAGCTGGAGGTTCATCATGACAATTAGCTAGTAGTTAACAATGGGTACAAGGACCTAGCTGGTACCCTGGACAGGCCACAGAGTCATCAAGCTCCAGTGGTCTGCCTCCATCTTTTGGTGCTCAACGCTCATTCTCGACACAAGGTTTTCATGACCAAGGATTTGCGAATATCACTCAAAGTATGGGACATGAGAACCATGGGGATTCAAGATACACTCTATCAACATGTCCAAAAAACTCATCAGCGGCAGTACCAGACTAATGAGCAGCATCAGGAAATCAGCTCTGCACTATAGCAAGGCCAATCCGACCTGATGGCCTACTTCCGTTCGCAGGGGTTCAATCCCTATCGCGGACCATGAGCAAGGAACAAGCTTGGGGAAGGGCCCCCGCATGAGATAACTCGTATCATTTACTTATTTAATTCTTGCATTGCATTTAAAAAATGATAAAAAAATATAAGGTAGTTATGCATGGTAGGAATACTTAATTCCCTCATTTTGGAAATAATGAATAGTTGCTCTGTTTTATTTCCCTTTGCCTGTGTAGTTTACAACTTAGCATTCACCAAGTTTTGAGTTTGGTGGTTTGGGTATATCACCTTGAACTTTAAAACTTGTGGGTACTAAATGCATAATCTAAGTCTAGGTTGTTGTGGGATATGAATTGGTAAAGTGGAGTGATCTTATTATAAGTGAACCTAGAATCCGGAGATTTTATTTTCAAAAAGATAAAAATGATGAGTTCCTCAATGATTATAAATTCCTACTATAGTCATATGTTGACCACATGAAAAATCATATAGAAATGCTGCTTGTCGTCATTTTAAGTTTGTTCAAATAGTTAGACCATTGTTTGAAGCTTTTCATGCTTTCATGAATCAAAGTCTTGTGCATATCCACCATAAAAAAATGCTCTCCCTCTACACAAGAGGTTTAGCCAAATATATCTCAGATGCAAACTTCTACTCCAAAAGTCTGCATCCACCATCAACTCTCCACCAAATAAAGAGTCCAAATGAGACATGAGCTAAAAGGATATATACATGCAAAATGAGATATGAACTAAAAGGATATATACAAAAATGATAGTAGAAAAATCATAATGCTCACAAGAGAACCTATCCATGCCAAATGAGACATGAGCTAAAAGGATATATACAAAAATGATAGTAGAAAAATCATAATGCTCACAAGAGAAGAAACAATTCTTTACGAGCATGATGATGAAATAAAAAGTGTGTATTCTTAGCCATGTCCTCTAAATAAATAAAAGATGGGGAGGAGGATCATACAAAAAAGAGTCACCAACCTATTTCTTTATTTTTTCTTCTTCCAATTTTTCCACTCATATATCAACTCATACATATATGCACAAGATTTGATCATGGTCACATGACTAGTATTCTTCTTGGATCTACTTTTTGATCTTACAAAATATTTGATACAAGTATGCCTCATAGTTTTCCCTACCTTGAGCCCCACATAAGGGTTATTAGAAGTAGGAGAAAAGAGGCAAAGCAAGGCCTTGGTAAGGAATTAAACACATTGAGTGATCCGAGACTATCATTCGAGGAACTCTGTTTTCTTTTCAAAAAATGAAAACCTTCGAAGGTAAGTGAAGCAAAGAATGAAGGAGTAGTACTCTCGCGATCGCCATTCTATCCTTCAACCACCCAAGACAACGAGAAGCCAAAAGCCCAATGAGGACTAAGGTAAAAAGGGTGAGATTACCATTGCCAACTTATTCAATTCAAGGTAGAATACTTTGTTGTAGGTATGGTACTTTAGAGAAATAAAACATGGTAGCACCTCCTAATCCAACCGAGCCTAAGTCTTGTCTTTGCTCGAGGATGAGCAAAAGGTCAGCTTGGGGGAGTTTGTTGATGGTCGTTAAGTATCTATTCTGACCGTCACAAACCTCGAGAATAAAAGGGGATTAGCATCTTTTACCTGCATAGGTTTAGAATTAATAAAGTTCCACATGTCCTTGGAGATTATATGAATCCAGGAACATTTATGAATAAATGAAGTGAAAGCACGCTCGCGTGGCGAAGAAACACAACTCCAACCAATCGACTATCGCCATGTCAACACCCCATTGATTGGAGGGCGCACAACTCAGGTGAAACCGACTTAAGGTGGGGCCAAACACCTAGGAATCGACCAAGGGGCCCACTGTCATCCTGTGGCCAAAGTCGGTGGCCAGAGGCGGTGGCCCTGGTTCGGCCGAACCAGCCACAACGGCTCTAGCCTTCCACCGACCACGTGGCAACAGCTCTACCATCCACTATGATGGTTGTGGGAGTTTGGCTGTTGGAAACCGACTTCACAACCGTCATATGGAGGTCATAAAAGGGGATCTTCACTTCATATTCAACACACACCACAAGAACTAATTTCTACATTTCATACTTTGTCTCTAGGCTAGTAGACTAGGGGTGTAGTTTAGAGTGTCTTCTTGGTTCTGACTCGTCTTCAGAAAGTCAGGTATGTCTTTTGTATCTTTTTTCCTTTGTACGACTTTGATCAACATAATATATTTATCTTCTCGTATATTTGAGTGTGGTTGATGTTCTTCTTGCTTAGATGTATGTCCCACCTATAGTTTATATGATAATTATAACATGGTTAGATGAGTAACTCTATCGCCGCTGTCACGATCCAATGTGCATTTAGGATGTAGGTGTGCCCTTGCCTTAGTCATTGACGTCCTGGGAGACAATGGTATCTGTGGCAATGTAAGCGCGGTGCATAGATTGTTTCATATACATTGGTTATGGTCATATCCCACGGGTTGTAGAGGTAGGTGACAGGTGGTCACAGCTCTGTCTGTCCTTTATAATCCTCCACGTTCGGGTATGGCGTAGGGCGGACGGTAAGAAACCGCCTCCGGTGACAGGTCGGGCCACTGGAGGCAGTACCCAAGTATTCCTGATAGCATAGAACTGGGTAACTAACCATGAATATAATTATTGTGTAACCTATACAACTATACTAGAAGTACATTAGGAACCTGGCGTTAATACTATACTCTCCACTTAGCATTAGTGTACCATTTGTTAGGACTCTTCTGTGTGTGTCACACTACCAAATTATCCATATATATCTTACCCTTGTTTAGACTTTGGCAACTCAACTATAACATATGAATATTCATAGAAACTTAATATTCTCTTCTTGACTGCCGTTATCCTTTGGAATAAAATAAATACGATACCCAGAAATACTCCAGGGTGAAATGCTACAACGGCATATCCGTGCGCTTGTGGATTTATCTACAAACTTAATAAATACCAACACTGGCGGGAATTGTTGAAGACATTGCGGTGAAAATCCAGGGTTGCTTTGTTCCCTTTGAATTCGTGGTGCTTGACATGGATGTCGATAAGAAAACACCGCTCATCCTTGGGTGACCATTCCTTAGCACCACGGATGCCCGCATCGATGTGGGAGTTGGAGAAATTCCTTAGCACCACGGAGGATAAGTTTGACTTCCAACCTAGGGTGGAACAATGCTCTATGGTCATGATCAAGTATGGGCCGAACGCAAGGAATATTAAAGAGGTGGAAATAAAACCCCCGAAGAAGGACAGCCTCATCATGTTCATGATGAAATTCTTGAAAAGGAGTTACTGTCACATCGCCATCAAGGAAGTATCAAAACGACGGTGAGGCAGACGGAGTCAGTTCAAGCACCACCGCCAAAGTCTGAAAAACACTCGATCGCACCGAGCAAGCAAAGGAAAACCAAAAAGGTGTGGCGAGTGAATCAACCACAACCATCCGCGTCTACTTCTCCGAGACCAGCCGACACAACTTCACCATGATCGTACAGAGGAAATCCTGCTCGTCGGACATAAAATGGGGAGTCCTTGCTAACAGGTAAATCGGTAGTTATCTCATATTTAAATTTTCCAAATGCATGTTTAATTTCCTTGAAATTGTTGACTTCAAATTATGCATACTCGCATGGCATGTTTAATTTATCGAATCATGCATAGAAAAAATATTTGAACTTAGAATTTTAATAATGTGAATTCTTGTGCACTACTTGACAAAAAATTTCCCTTGGATTCCAAATACCAAACCTGCACATTGCTGAACAAAAATTTACTATTGAACATTGGATTCTTGGGTGGGGACCAAAGGCCCCCATAATGGTTCGGCCAAACCATTATTCCATCCATTTGTGTTCAGCTTTTGTGTAGAGTATGCTTTGATATTTGTGTTTAGGGAATCCAGAGTTTGTAGGGGAGAAGAGCATCCCTGTTAACACTGAAATTTGGTAATTGAGTTCCTAAGTCTGTAAAGGGAAAGCGGAATCGGATCGGCTAAAGACAAGAACCATATCGGCTAAAAGAGTGATCGGCTGTGGGGCTAATCGGCTGAGGATGGATCGAACGGGAGCAGCCGACAGCCGATTCTGGGTCCGAAAGAGATGAAACAGTGTCTAGTGCAGAAACTTGAAGATAAATAGAAGATTCGGTTGCTAATTACGCGTTAAAAGATATTGCCACTTATGGATAGAGTCCTATAACGACAATTGTATCTGTAATCTAGAGGTTTGTTAAACTGTGAGTTGCAACACGGTATGGGTCCCGCTAGAGATAATATGGTGTTTTAAATAGTAGTTTAGATAGAGTCCAGGGTTGTTACAGATAGTTGTATCTTGGGTATAAATAGGACCCGAGACCCCCTGTAAAATCGTTCAATCAATCAAATCTTCGGCGCATCGCCAACCTTTTCCTTTAGACGAGCATTTTGTTTGGCTTCGGGCTGCATAGTCTCGATCCCCAAGTCCAGGTAAATGTTTGTCATTAGTGGTATGATTCTCTGTTTCTAGTGCTTCCATCGCAATGATACATTAGAATCAGTGGTTTTACTACATTATATATCATATAACGCATATGAATTAGATCAATGTTTAGATCTATCTTGTCATTGGCTCGTTCTGTCAAGAACATACAGTCAATAGGGCTAGATCTAAAGGTTGGCTGGTTCATATGCGGTATCCACCGTCTCGAGGAGTATAAATCGGCTGTAACATATCGGATGTTTCTTTTCATACTTAATGCTGCATCGGGTTCGAACTATTAAGTTGTCTTTAGAACTATTAATTATCTGTTCATCTGAGATTTATATTATTTAGAGACAGTGTCGGGATTTCAGCCGGCCTTATCTACCCTAATGTGTTTCTTTTAATATGCTTATTATTAAATTTATGTTAGGACTGCCTCTTATGTTACGATCGTGTTTCTGTCGGATGTTGCCGACTGAAATCGGCCTTTCCCGGGCAGCCGATGGCCGATTTGCTGGTTGCACGTTTGGTTCAGGAATATTATCTTTCCATAAGATTCATCGGAGTATTAGCCGATTCTTTGTTAGTTTTCCAGTATCGGCTAGGTTATCAATCAGTATATTTATTATTCTTCACTATATTTGGATCAAGCGACTGATGCTGTCTCGGCGTAGCCGATCCATTCTAGTCACTTGGCCCAAATATGGCCTAGAATAGGATATATACATTCATGGATTTCCTTAGCCGATCCCATGGGGATCTAACCTAACACTTGACGCGTATTTTCTCGTTTTTCTTGTTGATTAACAGATCAAATCAACTGGCACGCCCTGTACGTTGTAGGCAGCCGAGAAGGACCTACAATGGAGTCAAGCAGATCTCCCAGGCCAGCGCGTGAGGGAGATTTCTCGTCAACATGCTTCTTGGCGTGCCAAGTGGTACTGTCTCTGTCGGCTCGACTCGGATGAATAGACTCAGCCGGCAAGATGGTCGACTCTAAGAGCCCTGGCATCACATAGGACAACATCGTGTTAGTGATATGCCCTAGAGGCAACATGGAGATGTTGGATATCACGTCAATGTTTATGTATATATGAATAAAGTGTTATTCGTTCCATGAAATAGACATCTTGTATTGATCAATAAGTACGTGACTTATTTATGAGACTCGATATGTATGAATCTATTTCTAAACGATCCCACGATCATATGTCATATTGTTGGAACAAATATGATTCTAAGATCGGCATGTTTATTGATTGATGATCATGTCTCATAGATCATGGGTATGGTGATACCAAATCAATAAACATGGACACATGTGTTGGAGAACACATTGTTGGATAGACCCACCATGAGACACTACGGGAATTAATGTGCCATTAGTTGGTCTCGGGTAGTGTTGGTACAAAGTCCTTAGACACTGAGATCACCATGGATTCCAACATGTGTAGTAGCCTACTTTGGGACTACCAAACGCTATTCCGTAATGGGTAGTTATAAAGGTAGTTTTCGGGTTTGCTATGAAACATGGAGTGGGATGTGAGTGATCAAGATGGAATTTGCCCCTCCTTTGGAGAGATATCTCTGGGCCCTCGAGGTAATGGATTATGGAAATGCATGGCCATGCTAAGTTGATTGAGGAGTCAATCAATAGACAGATAATCCAATACGGTTCGAGTGAATGGTTAAGTTATTGAAGGGATGGCACACATCTTGCCTATAGCTTAACGGTATCGTGAGGCAAAGGGATTTGTGTACACATTACGGAGTTCGAGCCGATATTATATTCTTGTATACTATGGTGTCAATATGTGCTTGCTAGGCGCGGATGGTGTCGGCTGAGTTGGACTCGAGCCGACGATCGGCTAAGTTAGACTATAGCCGAAGCGAGTATACCTGAACCTCTGGGTCGCACGCTTAAGGGGATAAGAACGAGGCATTCGAGTTGGACTCGGATACGGCTCGATCGGATAGGGATCCGATCGGATAGAGTCCTATGGGCTTATGACGTGTGAGCGGCCAACTCTATATGAGATACGGATGAGATCCAATTCAAAATAGAGTCCTATGGGCTTACGACGTGTGAGCGGCCAACTCTATATGAGATACGGATGAGATCCAATTCAAAATAGAGTCCTATGGGCTTACGACGTGTGAGCGGCCAACTCTATATGAGATACGGATGAGATCCAATTCAAAATAGAGTCCTATGGGCTTACGACGTGTGAGCGGCCAAACTCTATATGAGATACGGATGAGATCCAATTCAAAATAGAGTCGAGCGGCTACTAATCCCAGTCGGCCAACTCTATATAAAGGAGGGAGGGTGGAGAGCTGCTACACATCAATTGCATCGCGTGCAACAAGTCGCCGAGATCAATCTCCACGGAAACCCTCCCCACTTTCGAGCCAAACCCTAGCCTTGCATCGCGTGCTAGCACACGGGTGTACGGCGTTACGTCCCCGGACGTGTGGATACCGGCAGAGGCGCTGCTACGTTGCGCGCTCTTGATCGGCCGGATCGGCCGCAATCGGAGCGATCGGCTGTGGTGGAATCGGGCTGCGGTCGGGCGCATCGGAGCGAGGCGTGAGCGCGGCCGGACGACTCGAATTGGCGATTGGTGAATCGGCTGTCTCCGGAATCGGCTACACTGTTCGGATCGGATTGCCACGATTGGCTATTCCACTGCACTACTCCAATCGGTAACGATCTATCGGCCCTTACTTGCAAGTGTTCTGGTTTGCGCGGTAGAAATTTTTGTTTTTGGCTAGCGTAGCCTCCGCGTAACCCTTCGGTGGTATCGAGCTAATCTTGCTTAGTTCGGGTTTTAGATTGGATACGGAACAAGTTTTGTGCACGGGTTGATTAGATCAATCGGTTTTACGGGATCTATTGAGGAGAGTTAATGGTAATTGTGTTCCTTGATAGTGTATCGAACGGCGTAATGTGATTACGTCGAAGCAATTTCCATGTAACTCGGTTGAGTTGGAGTTCGAGATAGCGTTCCTTGATAGTGTATCGGAACGGTATAATGTGATTATGCCGAAGCTATCTCGTAGTCCGATCTTGTTTTTGCCTCGTGCCAACGCAAACCATCTCCCTTGATAGTGTATCGGGACGGCATAATATGATTATGCCGACATGGTTTCCGTAAGCTCTGCGATAAGTAGAAAACGTTTCTACGCCTAACTTGTTTTTGCGAGAGAATGCTTTGAGATGGTATGGCCCTATTGTATGTATGAGATGTATGAGATGCATGTGATGCATGTAATATTCTTTCATATGTGCAATCCTGTAATATTCTTTCATACATGCAATGCTTGTAATATTCTATCACGACTGCGAGTCGATGTAATCTTCAATTAGAGCTTCTATAGTAGTAGCTTAGTTTGAAGAAATCAAGCATTCGGCACTCGAAAGAACGGTGATGAAGATGGAGATCCTGTACACCGGCATAGAGATGGAGATCACCATGTGAAGGGGGCCATACTATTTCACTATATGCTATTCTTCTTGCTTTCATATGTGATATGTTTGTTTAATAGGATAGCATCCTCGCAAAATTAAGTAGTAATGATGCCCTTCCAAATGTTGCACCCGTCACCGTTATGCTCGTCAATGGTGGGTGCGCAAAGCGAGTGTCATTCTCTATCATAACACGAGGGGTATATGTCGGACATATACATGGGAGCATTTGGTTTACTTATCAAGGCTATCAAAACAGTTTTGGGCCTTGGGGCATAGGTTGGCGCCGGGGCATGGAGATGCCACACCAACAACAAGAGTCACATAGAGATGTGATTAGCAAGGTGTTGCTTACCGATGTTACTAATTTTCTAGCAGTGATGCCAAAGCTCACTAGAAAATTAATTAACATGTGGATCTTGACCCAATACGTAACCTAGAGGAAGGTGGAAAATACGTAATGGGAGTCTAATGTTAAATTGTTTAACAATAGACATAGCATAAACATTGTGCTAAACTTTGCTTTTTCTGTTGTAGAATAAATGGCGGCTAATACTACACCCGTACCTTTAATTTGCGATCTATTCTCGAAAAGGAAAAATTAAATGGAACAAACTTTATGGATTGGTATCGCAACTTGAGAATTGTTCTCAAGCAAGAGCGTAAAGAGTACGTTCTTGAAGTACCCTATCACGAGGATTTGCCAACTAATGCCACTTGCAACTACACGGGGGCTTATGAGAAGCACACTAATGATGCCCTAGATATAAGCTGTCTTATGCTTGCTACAATGTCCCCCGAGCTTGGAAGCAATATGAGAGCGCGATGCTCACACTATTATTCGAGGGATCTGCGTGGCATGTTTGAGAACCAAGCACGGGCCGAGAGGTTCAACACCTCAAAGTCCTTGTTTGCGTGCAGAGCTTGTTGAGGGAATCCCGTCGATCCGCATGTGATAAAAATGATTGGCTACATTGAGAGTCCGGAAAAACTAGGTTTTCCCCTTAGCCAAGAGTTGGCTGCGATGTGATTCTCCGGTCGCTCCTCCGAGCTTCGAGCCATTCATATTAAATTATCACATGAACAATATGGATAGGACCTTGGCTGAATTGCATGGGATGCTAAAGACAGTGAGGAGAGTATCCAGAAAACGGTCATCATGTGATGATGATGCAGAAGGCTAAGCGCAAACCACTGTCAAGAAACTTTGCACCAAGAGGAAGTTAACTCCCGATGAGATCGCGAGTGCCTCTAATGCAAAGAAGGGCAAGAAGGGGTCGGCGGCATCGAGATGCCGTTTGCTTCTATTGCAAGGAGACAGAGCCCTTTGGAAAAGGAACGCAAGAAGTACATGGAGGATCTCAAGAAGAAGCAAAGTACGACTTACGCTTCGGTATTAATGTTATAGACATTAATCTTGCTACTTCACCTACCGACTCTTGGGTATTTGATACCGGATCGTAGCTCATATTTGCAAATCGTTGCGGGAATGAGAAGAAGTAGAGGATTGAGAAGGGGCGAGGTGAACCTGCGCGTCGGCAATGGAGCAAGCGTTGCTACGATTCTTTGTCGGCACGATACCACTTCATCTACCTTCAGGATTAGTTTTGGAATTAAATAATTGTTATTGTGTTCCAACACTATGTCAAAACGTTATTTCCGCTTCATGTTTGCAAGCGGAAGGATATGATTTTAGATTAATGGACAATGGTTGTTCAATATATCTTAGAGATATGTTCTATTTTCATGCTCCATTGGTGAATGGATTATACGTTTTGAATCTTGAAGCGTCTCCCATCTATAACATTAATACGAAAAGGCAACTCTCTAATGATATAAACCCCACGTTTATTTGGCATTGTCGCTTAGGCCATATAAATAAGAAACGCATGGAGAAGCTCCATAAGGATGGATTGCTTCACTCTTTTGATTTTGAATCATTTGAGACATGTGAGTCTTGTTTACTTGGTAAGATGACAAAGGCACCTTTCACGGGACATAGTGAGAGAGCAAGTGACTTATTGGCACTCGTACATACCGATGTATGTGGACCAATGAGCTCAACGGCCGAGGTGGTTATCAATACTTCATTACCTTTACCGATGACTTTAGTAGATATGGTTATATCTACTTAATGAGGCATAAGTCCGAATCCTTTGAAAAGTTCAAAGAATTCCAGAATGAAGTACAGAATCATTTAGGGAAAACAATCAAGTTTCTACGATCGGATCGTGGAGGGAATACTTGAGCCAAGAGTTTGGTAATCATCGAAAGATTGTGGAATTGTTCCACGGTTGACTCCGCCAGAACTCCGCAATGGAACGGAGTGTCCGAACGGAGAAATCGCACCTTGTTGGACATGGTGCGGTCGATGATGAGCCAAAGTGATCTTCGTTATCTTTCGGGATATGCTCTTGAAACATTGCGCTCACACTAAATAGAGTTCCATCTAAGTCAATTGAAAAGACACCATATGAGATATGGACAGGGCAACCCCTAGTTTGTCTTTTCTCAAAATATGGGGATGCGAAGCTTATGTAAAACGTTTGATCGACAAGCTCACACCCAAATCGCAAGTGCTTCTTTGTGGGATATCCTAAGGAAACTAAGGGATATTACTTTTATAATCGGGAACAAGGCAAAGTGTTTGTCGCCCGACACGGTGTCTTCTTGGAGAAAGAGTTTCTTTCAAGAAGGGTTAGTGGGAGGGGTGCATCTTGAAGAAGTTCAAGAAACACCGAAAATGTTTTAGCGACCACGAACCACAACGGGAGGTGCAAAGTGTTGCGCCACCGGTTGTAGATACACCGCCCACGGAGGCGAAAGATCACGTCGTGCACCGACAGTACACAGTGCGGAACAACGTGATATATTGTTGTTGGACAACGATGAACCTAAGACCTATGAGGAAGCGATGGTGGGACCCGATTCCAACAAGTGGCTTGGAGCCATGAAATCCGAAATAGAATCCATGTACGACAATCAAGTTTGGAACTTGGTTGATCCACTGATGGTGTCAAAACCATTGAGTGTAAATGGGTTTTTAAGAAAAGGCCGATATGGATGGAAATGTTCACATCTATAAGGCGCGATTGGTGGCGAAAGGTTTTAAACAGATTCAAGGAGTTGATTATGATGAAACCTTCTCGCCCGTCGCAATGCTTAAATCTATTCGGATTATCCTAGCGATTGCTGCATATTTCGATTATGAGATATGGCGATGGATGTCAAAACGGCTTTCCTAAATGGAAACCTAAGCGAGGATGTATACATGATACAACCTCGGGGTTTTATCGATCCAGAATCGCTCGGAAAGATATGCAAGCTACGAAATCCATTTATGGATTGAAGCAAGCATCTCGGAGTTGGAATATTCATTTTGATGAAGTAATCAAAGGGTTTGGTTTCATCAAAAATGAAGAAGAGGCCTGTGTTTACAAAAGGTCGATGGGAGCGCAATTGTATTTCTAATCTTATATGTGGATGACATATTGTTGATTGGAAATGATATCCCTATGCTAGAATCCGTCAAGTCTTCATTGAAAAATAGTTTTTCCATGAAAGACTTAGGGAGGCAGCATATATATTGGGCATTCGGATCTATAGAGATAGATCCAAGAGGCTAATTGGATCAAGCCAAAGTACATACATTGACAAGGTGTTGAAAAGGTTCAACATGCATGATTCCAAGAAAGGTTTCTTGCCCATGTCACATGGCATTAATCTTAGCAAGAATAGTGTCCTCGGACACATGATGAGCGGAATAAGATGGGTATGGTTCCATATGCTTCGGCAATTTTATCCATCATGTATGCCATGCTTTGTACACGCCTGGATGTCTCGTACGCTTTGAGTGCTACGAGCGGATACATCGAGATCAGGTGAAGGTCACTGGATCCGTAAAGAATATCCTTAAGTACTTGAGAAGAACTAAGGATATGTTCCTAGTCTATGGAGGTGAAGAAGAGCTCGTTGTAAGTGGTTACACCGATGCTAGCTTCCAAAGGACAAGGATGATTATAGATCGCAACTGCGGGTTCGTGTTCGCCCGAACGGAGGCGCGATCTGGAAGAGTTCCAAGCGGGATACCGTTGCTGATTCTACAACGGAGGCCGAGTACATTGCTGCTTCGGAAGCTGCAAAGGAGGCTGTTTGGATCAAGAAATTCGTTTCGAGCTTGGTGTGATGACTAGTACGACCGGTCCAATGTCTCTCTATTGTGACAATAGTGGAGCCATTGCGTAAGCCAAGGAGCCGAGGTCACATCGAAGTCCAAACACATACTTTGGCGATATCATCTCATCCGCGAGATAGTGGACAGAGGTGATGTCAAGATATGCAAAGTGCACACGGATCTCAACATAGCCGATCCGCGATAAAACCTCTCCTCACCGAAGCATGAGGCGCACACAAGAGCAATGGGTATTAGATACTTACATGATTGACTCTAGTGCAAGTGGGAGATTGTTAGTGATATGCCCTAGAGGCAACATGGAGATGTTGGATATCACGTCAATGTTTATGTATAAATGAATAAAGTGTTATTCGGTTCCATGAAATAGACATCTTGTATTGATCAATAAGTACGTGACTTATTTATGAGACTCTTTATGTATGAATCTATTTCTAAACGATCCCGATCACATGTGATATTGTTGGAACAAATATGATTCTAAGATCGGCATGTTTATTGATTGATGATCATGTCTCATAGATCATGCGTATGGAGATACCAAATCAATAAACATGGACATATGTGTTGGAGAACACATTGTTGGATAGACCCACCATGAGACACTACAGAATTAATGTGCCATTAGTTGGTCTCGGAGTAGTGTTGGTACAAAGTCCTTAGACCGAGATCACCATGGATTCCAACATGTGTAGTAGCCTACTTTGGGACTACCAAACGCTATTCCGTAAGCGGGTAGTTATAAAGGTAGTTTTCGGGTTTGCTATGAAACATGGAGTGGGATGTGAGTGATCAAGATGGAATTTGCCCCTCCTTTGGAGAGATATCTCGGCCCCTCGAGGTAATGGATTATGGAAATGCATGGCCATGCTAAGTTGATTGAGGAGTCAATCAAAGCATGATAATCCAATACGGTTCGAGTGAATGGTTAAGCTATTGAAGGATGGCACACATCTTGCCTATAGCTTAACGGTATCGTGAGGCAAAGGGATTTGTGTACACATTACAGGTTCGAGCCGATATTATTCTTGTATACTATGGTGTCAATATGTGCTGCTAGGCGCCGCTATTGATAGGTCGGCTGAGTTAGACTCGAGCCGACGATCGGCTAAGTTAGACTATAGCCGAAACCGAGTATACCCGAACCTACTGTGGTCGCACGCTTAAGGGGATAGAATAGATATTCGAGTTGGACTCGGATACTACGGCTCGATCGGATAGGGATCCGATCGGATAGAGTCCTATGGGCTTACGACGTGTGGGCGGCCAACTCTATGAGATACGGATGAGATCCGATTCAAAATAGAGTCCTAATCGGCCACTAGTCCCAGTCGGCCAACTCTATATAAGAGGAGGGAGGGTGGAGAGCCGTGACACGTCAATTGCATTGCGTGCGAAGTCACCGAGATCAATCTCCACGGAAACCCTCCCCACTTTCGAGCCAAACCCTAGCCTTGCATCGCGTGCTAGCACACGGGTGTACGGCGTTTGTCCCCGGACGTGTGGATACGGCAGAGGCGCGCTACGTTGCGCGCTCTTGATCGGCCCGGTCGGGCGCATCGGAGCGAGGCGTGAGAACGCGGCCGGACGACTTGAATCGGCTGATTGGCGAATCGGGCTGTCTCCGGGAATCGGCTACACTGTTCCGGATCGGATTGCCCGATTGGCTATTCCGCTGCACTCTACTCCAATCGGTAACGATCTATCGGCCCTTACTTGCAAGTGTTCCTGGTTTGCGCGGTAGAAATTTTTGTTTTCGGCTAGGTAGCTTCCAAGTAACCCTTCACACTTGTTGATAGTTGGCCAAGAAGTGTTCTTAGGTTAGAACCGAGTATACCCGAACCTACTGAGTCACACACTTAACAGGATGGAATTGGTATTCGAGTTTGACTCGGATATGGCTCAGTTCGGATACAGATCCAATTAAATATATAGAGTCCTGATGGGCCACGGGTCCCGTCGGCCAACCCTATATAGCAGCGCGAGGGTTGGACATCGAGAGCGACACAACAGACGCAACACTCGCGCGACTTCAAGAGGCGGCGACATCAAGTTCTTCTCGAAACCCTAGCCGCCAACTTCGAGCCAAGCCCTAACCGGGCGCGGGGTGCTAGCACACGAAGCGTTCGGCGATTCCATCCCTGGACGTGTGGATACCGGTAGAGATATTGCTACATTGTGGTGTTATTTGGCAGCATTGAATCTACAATTAGTCGAACTCAATTCGGCGCAAGAAGCAGCACCATCGGGGTCGGTCGGACAAAGGTTGCGTGATCGAGGGTCGGGCGAGCGCGGTCGCGGTTGGGCGAGCCGAGGTCGGGCGGCAAGGTCGGGCGTGACGTACCCGAGGTCGGCGAGGCCGGAGAAGCACCGCTGGGGTCGTCAAGTCTTGTTCGGGATCGGATAGCTCTTGATTGGCTATTTCCGCCGACCGCACACCAATCAATAACGATCTATTGACCCTTACTTGCAAGCATTTCTAGTTTGCGCGGTAGAAAAGTTTTGTCTTATGCTATCGTAGCCTCCGCATAACCCAACAAAGTGGTCGGCCTCAACTCGGAACTGGCACATAATCTATCGAACGTCTTGACTCAAAACAATTTACATATACCATCCCCAACAGCATGGGGTGCGTTCCTCTTAATTAGCAATCTTCTTGCTCATATGAAACATGACCAAAACTTGAGCCCTAGTTCACATTACTTCCTTTTGTCACCTTTCACAGTACTTGTTTATCCCAACTGATAGAAATGTTGCAATGGTTACCACCATCAACCTGACTGTCAGGCGATCTACTAGAATTTCCGTTCATCCTTTATGACCTTGATCATTACTAAATTGAGCCTACAACCTCTAACCGCACGATCGATTCCTTTAACCAAAAATCAAACTCTTTACAAAACAGAATCTTCACTTGATATATCTTCACCATAAGAATAAATTGAAATGCATACCATTTCGTCTAGATCCTATTATTCCAAAATAATGCAATCTCCACATTCCATTTACTTCTATTTGAAGACTTAAAAATCTCTTCTTTCAGCTAATTCTTCTTTTAAAATGACCTCTTTAGATTCCTCAATGTTGAAGATCCTAGTCTTGTTGACACTACAACTCGATCCACATGTAGTGTAAAAAGAATCATCCTTTCGGACACCCGAATATGCTCATTCCTTATGTGGGGGTGTCACCCGGTAGCACATGAAGTGGAATTAAGGACAGCTAAAGTCGACAGGAGTCCTCGGGAAGGGGTCGGAAGCCCGACCTCCGCTGGGGTCGGTTGCCCGACCTCCCCATAGTCCGACTTCGGTGTCCATTCATGACCTCAACTCATGAAGCCCGACCTCGATCTCCTTAGAAAGGAAGACTTGCTGCGCAAGAAGCCACGGAGGAGGCAAGGAGGGGACAACCCAAGCAAGAGATAATGTCACCAGACAAGACTGCGTGAGAAGTACTGCGCAGGACGAATCTCAAGGAAGGATAGAGTATGAGACACCCACCGCATGCGGGACCCAGTAGATCATTATGTACCTTTTCAGATGTTGTTTGTATCTACTTTTTAGCCTTTAGTCATAGCTTTCTTGGCTCCCAAGTTCCTTGTAACCGCCCCTTGAGCTATAAAAGGGAGGGCGGGCGAAGAGGCCAAGGGCTGAAAAACTTCTCCATCATCCCGAGATTGTTCATATGCTCATTGTAATCCTTGTGCATCATCCACCCCATCAAAAAACACGAACACCGGACGTAGGCCTATTATCCTTTGGGAGGGCTGAACTAGTATAAACTCCTTGTCTCTTGGCTCGTTGTGATTCCCGAGTCGACCATCGATCCATCGGTGAGACGCCCGACCAAACTCTTCTACCTTCTTGGGTTGCCCCTTGAGGATCGCCGACGACCACGCCGACGGTTGGCGTTCCAGTCGGGAGCTTCTTCGCCATTCCAAGTGATCTCGATGGTTGTTTCCTTCCCCACCAACTTCACGGTGCCGGCTAGGACCATGTTCATCTTCAGGAGCCTTGTCTTCGCGCGGACGACTTCAGCCGCCTCACCTCTCTCGGGAGGCCTCCGGCGCGCAGAGTGCACAACCGCGCAACGCCGAGTGCTCCTGTTGTGCGTCCTCCCGAACCGTAGAGTCCGATCCTCAATGAGATCCATCCGGCATCTCTAGCAACCACACAGAGCTCGGACCTTGGTCGGCAAGGCATTCCGCTCGGGTTTCTATTGGCCGACCGCTAATGAGGACGCAAAGGAACTAGTTCAAGATCGTGTTGGGTGCCGGTTCTTCGCCAAGCGGCATCATCTCTTGGCTCAAGCTCTCCGGATGATCCCATTTTTGTGGCCATTCGCGTGTTGGGGGCTCGACATGGTCGGCTCGTTCCCAAAAGCACCACAAGGCTTCGATCGTGTCTTCGTCGCCATCAACAAGTTCACGAAGTGGATCAAGGTGAAGCCTATGAAGACTTGTATCGCTAAGAAGGCGGTGAGTTTATCGAGGACATCACCTATCGCTTTGGCGTCCCAAGGGAAATAAATTACTGACCTTGGCACACGTTCACCGGCAATGACTTCGGGAGTTTTGCGAGGATAGATGTATCGAGGTCAAGTATGCCTTGGTGGCGCACCCCGAGCAAATGGGCAAGGTGTGAGCGTGCTAACGGCGTGATCTTACAAGGGCGAAAGCTCGGATCTTCGACCCGCTCCAGGAGTTTGGAGGTCGATGGTTGCACGAGCTTCCGGCCATACTCTAGGGGCTCGCAACCAGCCAAGCCGAGCCACGGGCGGACTTCATTCTTCTTGGTCTACGGCTCGGAGGTGTCCGCCGGTCAATATGCTTCATGAATCCCTAAGGATTCGCCATTACGATGAGGGCATGGCTGAACAGACGCGGCCAAGGACATCGACAGCCTTGAAGAAGCTCGGATGGCTACAATGATCCGTCAGATGCGTTACAAGCAAGCCCTTCACATGCTACCATGATAGGAATGTCCAAAGGAGATCCTTCAAGGTCGAGGACCTCATGCTCCACCGAGTGCGTCCTCTACTGGAATGCACAAGTTGTCGGCCCCCGGGAGGGCCCTTCATCGTCTCTCGCTGTCACGCGCCGGGCTCCTACGGACGATTCACGAGGATGGACAAGAGGTGCCGAACTCATGGAACATCGAGCACCTGCGCCAATTCTACTCTTGAATAGCCAAGTACTCGCCTTTAATCCTTTCAATAATGCAATTTCGATCCTCCATTGATCTCTTTGCAGGTCACCTTTGTCCGACCCCCGAACGGATCGGAGGCTCGACAACCCTTCCCGGGTAGCATCGCGCACCGACCCCCTTCCTCACGGAATACACACCGCTAGTCCTAAGTAAATGTGGCTCCCGCTTGTTATCCCGTGGTTCATTGGAAGAGGAGTTCCCCGGCTATGCTTGAGCTACTCGGGAGCTCTTTCTTAGCCCATGTCAAGCGAACGTGACGGCTCGACCGACGTCCCTTGGGCTAGGCGCTAGACCCCTCCCTAAGGCCGGCCGGGTCGAGACCAAATGTGTTTCGGTCAAGTGCCAGCGAATGAGCTCGTGGCTCTTAACAACTATATCCTGCGTAAATGACTAAGACGCCAAGGGCTCAAACTCGGTTTCCACCCAGACTCGAGGTCGGTCGATGGCCCGAGTCTCTCTACTTCGAAGGTTAGACACGCAAAGTGATTAGTTTGTCGCCGACCTCACATTCACTCTCCCGTAAAAGATTAGTTGGATCTAGATCGATCGAAGATCCCCTGGAATCTGTTCCACCGGCTTCACCGCTTACCCATGATGGTCATACACGTGACAAGTGATCGCCGATCCCCCCATTCGCCCGAGGTGTACGACTAAGTCGTCCGAGCCGGACTGGGAAGTTCTCCGGATCTGTCTATTGAGTCCCTAAGTTGCTCGACTTCGAGAGTCGGACACGAGGCGAATGGATGACTGTCTCTTCGTGCACCGACCCGCTACAAAAAGGTAGACTTGCTCGAGCTTGACCAGGAGCCCACTCGATTCATTTCATTGAAGGCCGAGGCCGCTCACACACAATCTACCCGAAGGGGTAGACTCACCTAAGCTCGACCAAGAGCCCTTCGGATTCATTTTGTTGAAGGCCGAGGTCACTCAGCGTAATCTACCCAAAAGGGTAGACTCGCCCGAGCTCGATGGGAGCCCTCCGGACTCGTTCCGTCGAAGGCCGAGGTCGCTCAGCATAGTCTATCACATAGCAGAAGGTTGGTTGTCCAGAACAATATCTATGTATCGGACAATGTGCGAATTGAAGACTAAATTTGAAAGAAATGAGAAAAATTTTATTATAAATGGGGTAAAGATCATACAAAGGGTTTGAGGTCCCCTAGTCTACAGTTGATGTTGGCAACGACCTTCTCCGCCGTCGGCTCCATTGTGACATAAATGCCTTCAACGTCGGCCTCGCCGATGCCGACCGGCCACCCTTCGACGACCACCTCGATCTCGGCACGGGGTACAACTTGTGCACCACCCGAGGATGTGTGCCACTCCGTCTTACGCGTCATGGACGTACGCTGCGAAGCTCCCATCTATTTTGAAGATGCGCCATGAGCGCGTCATCGATCGGCGGTGATGATGACTGGGGTCAATCTTGGCGAAGAGCACTCACACTTCGTCGCACAAGTGTGTCCAACGCGCCTACGCCATCTTCATGCGGATCCTCGGCCGCCGACACGTCGATGGAGGGCCGCCAATTGACCTGTTCAAAAGAGGTCGGTCAAGACCCAAAAAAACAACACATGCCGATACTCACGGACTACCTCCTCCCACGCGGTGTTCGCCTCGGCCAGCTTGGTCATGGTTTCAGCACTAGTCGCCTTAGCAGTGCCACTTCCCACCTCGGACCTTCCCACCTCGGATGCCGCCGCCTTCGCTTCAAGCATCGTTGAGTGCGGGGGCCAAGTGCTGGAGGAGGCCTCGGCATGCGCTGCTAAGCCACGAGCTCCTCGGTTCGGGGTCAATATCCATCGGTTCCCTGTTCAAATCCACTAATCAGCCCAGACTACATGAATAAAAAGGAGAAGATAGTGAAGCAACGTGACTTACCTCATAGACGTTGTGAACCTAACTGCACCGGCAAGGTGCCTTCCTCGCAGTTCGACGATCCCGCCTTCGGCACCTCATGCGTAGTTGGCCCTACCACGGGGAAGCGGCTAGCTTCCGTTTCCCCCTCGCATCAGTCGTGATGATGGGGAGACAGATCTCCGCAACATCCAGTCCTGACAAAACAACCTCGCTTCTCACGTCCCGCCATGGCATCAACACACGGTAGGTGAGACTCTAAGGAAAAACCAAAGAAGGCGAGAAAAGAGAAAAAGCATTTGAGCAAAGGCCAGGATTCGAGACAATACCGGTTGTTGATGATCATCGCCGCCGCTCCAGTTCCCATTTTCTCGAAGAGCTCGGTGAGGATTCCATAAGTCTTAGAAGGGTTTGAAGCTACGAAGGCCAAGGAGCGGGGCGAGAGTATTGAAAATTTTTCTTTTGGTCAAAGGATCGTGTGAGGAGGAAGGAAGCTAGAATGACTAGGCTTAAAAAGGGGCGATGATGGCACAGCGCGCCATCTTCGAAAAACATGCGTAGCACCGTTAATGACGAGCGCGGGGTATCCAAAGCATCACCACCCATCTGCCTTCTTGGCATGCCACGTCACCCCTATGGTGAATCTGAGCCATCGGTTATCTGGAGCGACTAACGGCATCCGAAAGGTTTCCGTGCATGCTCCGGAAAAACCGTTGCCAAGCACACCACTTTTTCCCGTCTCAACCGTCGGCTTTGTCGGCCGCTTGGGAGAAAGTGGGACGTGACTGGCGCTCAGTCTAAGCTGTCAGGGGACCTTCCTTTGACGTCATCAACTGCCATCAGCCTTCGAGCTATGGCCATATCAACTCGGTCATCAGCCTCCAGGCTGTGACCCAGTTGATCTCGGGGCTACCAGAGGCCTCCGGGCAGTAGTCCTGATCGACTCAACAACTTCCATCAGCTTTCGGACGGTGGTCTTGCTGACTTCGCCGACCGCCATCAGTCTTCGGGCTATGGCCTTTCCAACTTCATCATTAGCTTTCGAGCAATGATTAAGTCAACTCTAGGACTACCATAAGCCTCCGGGTAGTAGTCATTGAACCCGACTACCGTCATTAGACCCCGGGTGATGGCCTAACCTGAGGATGAACGAAAAAACATCTTTAGGGTTGACCCTAGGCTCGGATGTACCATGCAACCCTAGGCTCGGGGGCTACACCTTGCATGTGAACCTAGACGGTGCACCTGCCAAGTCATGGACAAAAGACACTGGGAAACTGCTGAAGCCTACAACTCGGATGAAATCGGACCCTAAGGTCGAATGTTTTATTCCACCTTAGGCTCGGGGCTACACTGCGAGTCCACTAGGAAGTGCACTGCCAAAATCTACTCAAAATACCTCAACAACCCATTGAAGACGACGACCATGAAACCTAAGACCCTAAGGATGGATGCTTCATCCATCTTTAGGCTCGGGGGCTGCTGTGGGGGTGTCACCCCAGGGTAGCACATGAAGCGGAAATAAGGACTGCTAAAGTCGGACAGGGAGTCCTCGAGAAGGGGTCGGAAGCCCGACCTCCGCTTGGGGTCGGCTGCCCCGACCGCCCCCCTGGTCCGACTTTGATGTCAATTCTCGACCTCAACTCATGAAGCCTGACCTCAGATATCCTCGGAAAGAAAGACTTGCTTTGCAAGAAGCCGTAGAGGAGGCAAGGAGGGGACAACCCAGCAAGAGATGACGTCACCCAACAAGACTGCGCAGAGAAGTACCTACGGAGGACGAATCTCGAGAAAGAATAGAGTACGAGATACCCACGGCATGAAGGACCTAGTAGATCATTATGTACCTTTTCAGATTGTGTTTGTACCTACTTTTTAGCATTTAGTCACAGCTTTCTTTTGCTCCCAAGTTCCCTTGTAACTGCCCCCTTGAGCTGTAAAAGGGTGGGCAGGGCGAAGGGGCCAAGGGCTGAAAATTTTTCCATCATCCTGAGCTTGTTCTTCTATTCATTGTAATCCTTGTGCATCATCCACCCCATAAAAGAACACAGAACACTAGACGTAGGCCTATTGGCTCGTTGTCTCTTCGGGAGGGCTAAACCAGTATAAACTCCTTGTCTCTTGGCTCGTTGTGATTCCCGAGTCGACCATCAGATCCATTCGTGAGACGCCCTGACCGAACTCTTCTACCTTCTTGGGTCGCCCCCTTGGAGGACTATCGATGATCCCGCCGACACCTTATAACCATATTGTAGCAATAATGATCATCCTGATGACATGAAGGTAAACTTTTGGCCTTCTCATTCCTTTATGACTTGGTTTCAAATCTAACTTTGAACCTCGAACTATGTGCGAAATCAACAGTGAATAGTTTTCCTTAACTCCACAATGGTGTCCATTGAGCTTCTGACATTTAACCTTGCTTACAACACTTGTCTTCTAAATGTCTGGATCTCAAAATAACATTATTTTCATCATAATACTATAATGAACTATCTTGCCTTACTATCACTTGATTCGAGAAGGGATGGTAGATAGTTTCCTTAGACTCGACTGGGTCGACTTAAGAATTCAATTTTGTCTTGTCAAGATAATTGAAATCAGACCATACTGCTGTAAGTTAAGAGCTGCATTCCACTAACACTCTTTCATCCTAAGTTAGTCTGAATGGTAACCACTTGACAGGACAAGGAACTGGATTTCATAACAGTATTTAGGTGATTGGTATGCTGCGACCAGTTATTTCTGCTTGGACTGAACTAAAGTAAAAGGTGGGGCTCTTGCGATTGGAACACCATTATGATTCTCCTTGATCCTTGGCAGGAATAACTTGGTTGTGATTATGTTGACTATTAACTTGTTGTTTTGAACCACTAACCCTGTTGAGCATAAAACTTCCTTTCCTTGAACTCATTATCTTGGGTGTAAGGTAGGAGGGAAACAAAAAGAGAAAAGAAAGGAGACAAGGGAACTCAGAAGGAAACAGACAGCTTTACTATACTTTAACTTTTATTGAGCTGAAATAAGTTGTTCTTTAACACTGAATTGTACTCTTGAACTTGTATGGTTATATCACAACCCCTTGATATACTCCATACGCTAAAACCCACACAAGCACAAACAAAACTTAAGCAAACAAGCTAACACAACGATCTAACTAACCAAGAGACTGCTACTCTTGAGGGTAAAGTTTAGGTTCTACCACAAGTTCTAGAGACTTCTTTAATCTTTCCTTGGTCTTGGAGGCTTCTTATCTGCCTAATCTTCACCGGGACTGATCTTGAGAGAAAGAACTCCAGTGCAAAGACGCTTGACAACTCGAGTTGGCTTCACATCTTCATCTTCATCCGAAGAAAAGTTCTCTAATTCATAGATCCTTTTCTGACGAAGAACAAGCTTACGATTGGTGTCCTTCCGAAACTGCGCGAAACGAGCTTCGGTGCATTTCAAAATCTTGGTGGAGTCACTATCTTCAGGCTAAGATCTGTCTCTCATCCGTTCAACCATCTTCTATAACCTGACAATCTTCTCCTGTTGAGCATGCTTCTAAATCATGGCTTGGGTCTTGCAATCAGTGTACAGGTCATCAAGAGCATCCAACATTGTCCTCATATGCACAATTATCTTATTCTCTTCACCCTGAGTATGCACACAACCATTCATCCAAAAGTCATCACCATGATTCGAATGGTAGTGATACATAGTATTCTCCAGACAGTTCTTGAAATGATGACGGAGATGGCACAAGGCTTCATACGCGACTTCTTCATGAGCGTAGAGAAAACAGTCAACTTTGCCACTGAAGGAGAGTTGGGGAAAATCTTCCTTGTCTGAGACAAGAGTAACAGGTGCCTTGCAGTGAGATTGATTTCCAACATGGATGGATACCTTAGTGTACTTTGGTGAAACCTCATATCCACGATCATACACCATACGACAATGCTCACTTGTAAAGCCATAGTTCCCATGCTGCTCAGCCTCCTTTTCAAATAATGCATTATGTTCTTGTGCTGCCATACTTTCACTAAACTTCTCGATCTTCTTGGGCAGATCACCCCATTCGAAGGGTTACGCGGAAGCTACGCTAGCCGAAAACAAAAATTTCTACCGCGCAAACCAGAACACTTGCAAGTAAGGGCCGATAGATCGTTACCGATTGGAGTAGAGTGCAGCGGAATAGCCAATCAGGGCAATCCGATCCGAACGTGTAGCCGATTCTCGGAGACACCGATTCGCCAATCCGATTCGAGTCGTCCGGCCGCGTTCTCACGCCTCGCTCCGATGCGCCCGACCGCGGCCGATCAAGAGCGCGCAACGTAGCAGCGCCTCTACCGGTATCCACACGTCCGGGGACGAACGCCGTACACCGTGTGCTAGCACACGATGCAAGGCTAGGGTTTGGCTCGAAAGTGGGGAGGGTTTCCGTGGAGATTGATCTCGGCGACTTCGTTGCACGCGATGCAATTGACGTGTCACAGCTCTCCAACCCTCCCTCCTTTATATAGAGTTGGCCGACGGGACTAGTGGCGATTAGGACTCTATTTTGAATCGGATCTCATCCGTATCTCATAGAGTTGGCCGCCCCACACGTCGTAAGCCCATAGGACTCTATCCGATCGGATCCCTATCCGATCGGATCCCTATCCGATCGAGCCGTATCCGAGTCCAACTCGAATATCTATTCTATCCCCTTAAGCGTGCGACCCGTAGGTTCAAGTATACTCGGTTTCGGCTATAGTCTAACTTAGCCGATCGTCGGCTCGAGTCTAACTCAGCCGACACTGTCAATGCGGCGCCTAGCAGCACATATTGACACCATAGTATACAAGAATAATATCGGCTCGAACCTGTAATGTGTACACAAATCCCTTTGCCTCACGATACCGCTTAAGCTATAGGCAAGATGTGTGACATCCCTTCAATAGCTTAACCATTCACTCGAACCGTATTGGATTATCCGTCCGTTGATTGACTCCTCAATCAACTTAGCATGGCCATGCATTTCCATAATCCATTACCTCGAGGGGCCCAGAGATATCTCTCCAAAGGAGGGGCAAATTCCATCTTGATCACTCACATCCCACTCCATGTTTCATAGCAAACCCGAAAACTACCTTTATAAATACCCGCATTACGGAATAGCGTTTGGTAGTCCCAAAGTAGGCTACTACACATGTTGGAATCCATGGTGATCTCAGTCTAAGGACTTTGTACCAACACTACCCGAGACCAACTAATGGCACATTAATTCTGTAGTGTCTCATGGTGGGTCTATCCAACAATGTGTTCTCCAACACATATGTCCATGTTTATTGATTTGGTATCTCTATACCCATGATCTATGAGACATGATCATCAATCAATAAACATGCCGATCTTAGAATCATATTTGTTCCAACAATATCACATGTGATCGTGGATCGTTTAGAAATAGATTCATACATAAAGAGTCTCATAAATAAGTCATGTACTTATTGATCAATACAAGATGTCTATTTCATGGAACTGAATAACACTTTATTCATTTATACATAAACATTGACGTGATATCCAACATCTCCATGTTGCCTCTAGGGCATATCACTAACAATCTCCCACTTGCACTAGAGTCAATCATGTAAGTATCTAATACCCATTGCTCTTGTGTGCGCCTCATGCTTCGGTGAGGGAGAGGTTTTGTCGGCGGATCGGCTATGTTGAGATCCGTGTGCACTTTGCATATCTTGACATCACCTCTATCCACAATCTCGCGGATGAGATGATATCGCCGAAGTATGTGTTTGGACTTCGATGTGACCTCGGCTCCTTGGCTTGCGCAATGGCTCCACTATTGTCACAATAGAGAGACATTGGACCGTCGTACTAGTCTTCACACCAAGCTCGAAACGAATTTCTTGATCCAAACAGCCTCCTTTGCAGCTTCCGAAGCGCAATGTACTCGGCCTCCGTTGTAGAATCGCAACGTATCCGCTTGGAACTCTTCCGTGATCGCGCCTCCGTTCAGGTAACACGAACCCGCATTGCGATCTATAATCATCCTTGTCTCTGCTTGGAAGCTAGCATCGGTGTAACCACTTACAACGAGCTCTTCTTCACCTCCATAGACTAGGAACATATCCTTAGTTCTTCTCAAGTACTTAAGGATATTCTTTACGCGATCCAGTGACCTTCACCGGATCGGGTATCCTCGTAGCACTCAAAGCGTACGAGACATCGGGCGTGTACAAAGCATGGCATACATGATGGATCAAATTGCCGAAGCATATGGAACCATACCCATCTTATTCCGCTCATCATATGTCCGAGGACACCGATTCTTGCTAAGATTAATGCCATGTGACATGGGCAAGAAACCTTTCTTGGAATCATGCATGTTGAACCTTTTCAACACCTTGTCAATGTATGTACTTTGGCTTGATCCAATTAGCCTCTTGGATCTATCTCTATAGATCCGAATGCCCAATATATATGCTGCCTCCCTAAGTCTTTCATGGAAAAACTATTTTTCAATGAAGACTTGACGGATTCTAGCATAGGGATATCATTTCCAATCGTAATATGTCATCCACATATAAGATTAGAAATACAATTGCGCTCCCACCGACCTTTTGTAAACACAGCCTCTTCTTCATTTTTGATGAAACCAAACCCTTTGATTACTTCATCAAAACGAATATTCCAACTCCGAGATGCTTGCTTCAATCCATAAATGGATTTCGTAGCTTGCATATCTTTCCGAGCGATTCTGGATCGATAAAACCCCGAGGTTGTATCATGTATACATCCTCGCTTAGGTTTCCATTTAGGAAAGCCGTTTTGACATCCATCCGCCATATCTCATAATCGAAATATGCAGCAATCGCTAGGATAATCCGAATAGATTTAAGCATTGCGACGGGCGAGAAGGTTTCATCATAATCAACTCCTTGAATCTGTTTAAAACCTTTCGCCACCAATCGCGCCTTATAGATGTGAACATTTCCATCTTTATCGGCCTTTTCTTAAAAACCCATTTACACTCAATGGTTTTGACACCATCAGTGGATCAACCAAGTTCCAAACTTGATTGTCGTACATGGATTCTATTTCGGATTTCATGGCTCCAAGCCACTTGTTGGAATCGGGTCCCACCATCGCTTCCTCATAGGTCTTAGGTTCATCGTTGTCCAACAACAATATATCACATTGTTCCGCACTGTGTACCGTCGGGTGCACGACGTGATCTTTCGGACCTCCATGGGTGGTGTATCTACAACCGGTGGCGCAACACTTTGCACCTCCCGTTGTGGTTCCGTGGTCGCCGAAACATTTTCCGGTGTTTCTTGAACTTCTTCAACATGCACCCTGCTCCCACTAACCCTTCTTGAAAGAAACTCTTTCTCCAAGAAGACACCGTGTCGGGCGACAAACACTTTGCCTTGTTCCCGATTATAAAAGTAATATCCCTTAGTTTCCTTAGGATATCCCACAAAGAAGCACTTGTCGATTTGGGTGTGAGCTTGTCGATCAAACGTTTTACATAAGCTTCGCATCCCCAAATTTTGAGAAAAGACAAACTAGGGGTTGCCCTGTCCATATCTCATATGGTGTCTTTTCAACCGACTTAGATGGAACTCTATTTAGTGTGACGCGAGTTGTTTCAAGAGCATATCCCCGGAAGGATAACGGAAGATCACTTTGGCTCATCATCGACCGCACCATGTCCAACAAGGTGCGATTTCTCCGTTCGGACACTCCGTTCCATTGTGGAGTTCTGGCGGAGTCAAGCGTGGAACAATTCCACAATCTTTCGATGATTACCAAACTCTTGGCTCAAGTATTCCCCTCCACGATCGATCGTAGAAACTTGACTGTTTTCCCTAAATGATTCTGTACTTCATTCCGGAATTCTTTGAACTTTTCAAAGGATTCGGACTTATGCCTCATTAAGTAGATATAACCATATCTACTAAAGTCATCGGTAAAGGTAATGAAGTACGATAACCACCTCGGCCGTTGAGCTCATTGGTCCACATACATCGCATGTATGAGTGCCAACAAGTCACTTGCTCTTTCATTGTGTCCCATGAAAGGTGCCTTTGTCATCTTACCAAGTAAACAAGACTCACATGTCTCAAATGATTCAAAATCAAAAGAGTGAAGCAATCCATACTTATGGAGCTTCTCCATGCGTTTCTTATTTATATGGCCTAAGCGACAATGCCGATAAACGTGGGGTTTATATCATTAGAGAGTTGCCTTTCGTATTAATGTTATAGATGGGAGACGCTTCAAGATTCAAAACGTATAATCCATTCACCAATGGAGCATGAAAATAGAACATATCTCGAGATATATTGAACAACCATTGTTCATTGATCTAAAATCATATCCTTCCGCTTGCAAACATGAAGCGGAAATAACGTTTTGACATAGTGTTGGAACACAATAACAATTATTTAATTCCAAAACTAATCCCGAAGGTAGATGAAGTGGTACGGTGCCGACAAGAACCGTAGCAACGCTTGCTCCATTGCCGACGCGCAGTTCACCTCGCCCTTCTCAATCCTCTACTTCTTCTCATTCCCGCAACGATTTGCAAATATGAGCTACCGATCCGGTATCAAATACCCAAGAGTCAAGAGGTGAAGTAGCGAGATTAATGTCTATAACATTAATACCGAAGCGTAAGTCGTACTTTGCTTCTTCTTGAGATCCTCCATGTACTTCTTGCAGTTCCTTTTCCGTGGCTTGTCTCCTTGCAAGGTAGAAGCAAACGGCATCCGATGCCGCCGACCCTTCTTGCCCTTCTTTGCATTGGAGGCACTCGCGATCTCATCGGGAGTTAACTTCCTCTTGGTGCAAAGTTTCTTGACAGTGGTTTGCGCTTAGCCTTCGCATCATCATCACATGATGACCATTCTTTGGATACTCTCCTCACTGCCTTTAGCATCCCATGCAATTCAGCCAAGGTTCTATCCATATTGTTCATGTGATAATTCAATATGAATGGCTCGAAGCTCTGAGGGAGCGACGGAGAATCACATCGTAGCCAACTCTTGGCTAAGGCGAAAACCTAGTTTTTCCAGGACTCTCGATATAGCCAATCATCTTTATCACATGCGACCGACGGGATTCCCTCAACAAGCCTCGCACGCAAACAAGGACTTTGAGGTGTTGAACCTCTCGCCCGAGCTTGGTTCTCAAACATGCCACGCAGCTCCCCGAATAATAGTGTGAGCATCGCGCTCTCATATTGCTTCGAAGCTCGGGGGACATTGTAGCTAGCATGAGACAAATTTATATCTAGGGCATCATTAGTGTGCTTCTCGTAAGCCCTCCGTGCGATTGCAAAGTGGCGTTATTAGGCAAATTCTCGGGATAGGGTACTTCAAGAACGTACTCTTACGCTCTTGCTTGAGAACAATTCTCAAGTTACGATACCAATCCATAAAGTTTGTTCCATTTAATTTTTCCTTTTCGAGAATAGATCGCAAAATTAAAGGTACCGGGTGTAGTATTAGTCGCCATTTATTCTACAATGAAAAAGCAAAGTTTAGCACAATGTTTATGCTATGTCTATTGTTAAACAATTTAACATTAGACTCCCATTACGTATTTTCCACCTTCCCTCTAGGTTACGTATTGGGTCAAGATCCACATGTTAATTAATTTTCTAGTGAGCTTTGGCATCACCGCTAGAAGATTAATAACATCGGTAAGCAACTCCTTGCTAATCACATCTCTATGTGACTCTTGTTGTTGGTGTGGCATCTCCATGCCCCGGCCCCAACCTATGCCCCAAGGCCCAAAACTGTTTTGATAGCCTTGTTAAGTAAACCAAATGCTCCCGCATGTATATGTCGACATATACCCCTCGTGTTATGATAGAGAATGGCACTCGCTTGCGGACCCACCATTGACGAGCATAACGGTGACGGGTGCAACATTTGGAAGGGCATCATTACTACTTAATTTTGCGAGGGATGCTATCCTATCAAACAAACATATCACATATGAAAGCAAGAAGAATAGCATATAGTGAAATAGTATGGCCCCCTTCACATGGTGATCTCCATCTCCATGCCGGTGTAGAGGATCTCCATCTTCATCACCGTTCTTTCGAGTGTCGAATGCTTGATTTCTTCAAACTAAGCTACTACTATAGAAGCTCTAATTGAAGATTACATCGACTCGCAGGTCGTGAAAGAATATTACAAGCATTGCACGTATGAAAGAATATTACAGTGGATTGCACATATGAAAGAATATTACATGCATCACATGCATCTCATACATACAATAGGGCAATACCATCTCAAAGCATTCTCTGCAAAAACAAGTTAGGCGTAGAAACGTTTTCTACTTATCGCAGAGATACGGCGCCCGGAACACCACATGAAATTCATAGATCCAATCTATGAAATCGCTTACGGAAACCATGTCGGCATAATCATATTATGCCGTCCCGATACACTATCAAGGGAGATGGTTTGCGTAGGCGCGAGGCAACTAACAAGATCGGACTACGAGATAGCTTCGGCATAATCACATTATACCGTTCCGATACACTATCAAGGAACGCTATCTCGAACCCAACTCAAACCGTGTTATATAGAAATTGCTTCGACGTAATCACATTACGCCGTTCCGATACACTATCGAGGAACGCAATTACCATTAACTCTCCTCAATAGATCCCGTAAAACCGATTGATCTAATCAACCCGTGCGCAAAACTTGTTCCAGATCCAATCTAAAACCCGAACTAAGCAAGATTAGCTCGATACCACCGAAGGGTTACGCGGAAGCTACGCTAGCCGAAAACAAAAATTTCTACCGCGCAAACCAGAACACTTGCAAGTAAGGGCCGATAGATCGTTACCGATTGGAGTAGAGTGCAGCGGAATAGCCAATCGGGCAATCCGATCCGAACAAGTGTAGCCGATTCTCGGAGACACCGATTCGCCAATCGCCCGATTCGAGTCGTCCGGCCGCGTTCTCACGCCTCGCTCCGATGCGCCCGACCGCAGCCGATCAAGAGCGCGCAACGTAGCGCCGCCTCTACCGGTATCCACACGTCCGGGGACGTAACGCCGTACACCCGTGTGCTAGCACGCGATGCAAGGCTAGGGTTTGGCTCGAAAGTGGGGAGGGTTTCCGTGGAGATTGATCTCGGCGACTTCGTTGCACGCGATGCAATTGACGTGTCACGCCTCTCCAACCCTCCCTCCTTTATATAGAGTTGGCCGACGGGACTAGTGGCCGATTAGGACTCTATTTTGAATCGGATCTCATCCGTATCTCATAGAGTTGGCCGCCCCACACGTCGTAAGCCCATAGGACTCTATCCGATCGGATCCCTATCCGATCGAGCCGTATCCGAGTCCAACTCGAATATCTATTCTATCCCCTTAAGCGTGCGACCCGTAGGTTCAGGTATACTCGTTTCGGCTATAGTCTAACTTAGCCGATCGTCGGCTCGAGTCTAACTCAGCCGACTGTCAATCAGCGGCGCCTAGCAGCACATATTGACACCATAGTATACAAGAATAATATCGGCTCGAACCTGTAATGTGTACACAAATCCCTTTGCCTCACGATACCGTTAAGCTATAGGCAAGATGTGTGCCATCCCTTCAATAGCTTAACCATTCACTCGAACCGTATTGGATTATCCGTCGTTGATTGACTCCTCAATCAACTTAGCATGGCCATGCATTTCCATAATCCATTACCTCGAGGGCCCAGAGATATCTCTCCAAAGGAGGGGCAAATTCCATCTTGATCACTCACATCCCACTCCATGTTTCATAGCAAACCCGAAAACTACCTTTATAAATACCCGATTACGGAATAGCGTTTGGTAGTCCCAAAGTAGGCTACTACACATGTTGGAATCTATGGTGATCTCGTGTCTAAGGACTTTGTACCAACACTACCTCGAGACCAACTAATGGCACATTAATTTCGTAGTGTCTCATGGTGGGTCTATCCAACAATGTGTTCTCCAACACATGTGTCCATGTTTATTGATTTGGTATCTCTATACCCATGATCTATGAGACATGATCATCAATCAATAAACATGCCGATCTTAGAATCATATTTGTTCCAACAATATGATATATGATCGAGGATCGTTTAGAAATAGATTCATACATAAAGAGTCTCATAAATAAGTCACGTACTTATTGATCAATACAAGATGTCTATTTCATGGAACCGAATAACACTTTATTCATAAATACATAAACATTGACGTGATATCCAACATCTCCATGTTGCCTCTAGAGCATATCACTAACAATTTCATCATGACGATCCATCATCTTATCCAACTTCTCCTTATGGCGATCTATCTAGAACCAGTTGAAAACCGAGAGGAGAGATTGAGTAAAATTTTTGAAAGAAGCAATGGGATAAGGAGGAAAAAAGAGTTTTGCAAATAGAGTTTTTTAGCAAAGACATGTCCTTATGGGCTTAACCGTTAGGCTTGACCTACAGTCAACCTGGCTCTAATACCAACTTGTCACGCCCAGAAATTCACTAGTAATTTCTGAACTAATTTAAGCATACAATCCTCGTCCAGGAATCAGCCGAGGTACACAAATCGACAATTTAATATACAGATTCATAAATTGATTAATGCGGTAAATACTTACAAAAGAGGCACTTAGTCCTCACCACAAAGAAAACTGCAGCAAAAAATAAAATCTTCAACTCCACTCCCATAGGCAGCTCAATTGGGATCCAAGCCAAAAGGTTTTCTCCTTCAAAATCCTTCTTCAATTGAGGTTGATTCGTTATTGCAAGGTGTGTACATGGAATACTCAACAAGCCACATAGCAAATATGTAAGTGCACAGGGGTACAAAGGATGGCAATAAAAGGGTTTCATTTGCAAAGGCAGCATTTAGAAAATATTTGAGAATATGTAAAACTGTGGAGTAATTAGTCATCAATATTAATCAACACCGAACAACATCCCAATGCTGCCAAAGCCCAACCAACTCTGCACAACCAATCCTAGTTGCACGATCTAAACTCCATTACAAGAGCTAACAAATTATCATCATCAACTTATTATCATTAATGAGCAGTGTCGGACTAATCATGAAAATCATTGCTAGGCCCACCCATAACCGCGGGTACGGCTATTCGAATAGTTTTACTTTGATCAGAGGTGTATAAATTTACCCACAAGACACAATCTCAATATCATGTCAACCATGCATCGTGATACCAAATTGTACCCGAATAGAGATTGTGACAGGACCCTTCATATAACACATCAAACAGAATGACATCCACTAAGCATTTGTCTCTGGCAGGGAATGGCCAGTTACCTAACAGGGAGACTACTTAGTACCCAAAAACTGTGGACTTAGTTGGCTGCCACCTGTGGACTTAGTGGTCTACCACGATAAGAAAACATACCACCATGGTGTCTCCTACTGAACATGCTACACTACGGATCCACCATTGCCCATTCGACTTGTGGTTAGTACGGTTAATGCTTGACAACATTAGCTCGCGAATCGTTCCTTAATTGTCATAAGCACGCCCATCAAAATCATCAAATCATGTGCTTACAACCCACCATTAATCAAGTTTTAGTTGACAATTAATTAATTAATTAATTAACCAATCATGATAAACCATCATGAGCTACCATTAATCATCCATCATTATGATATAAGTGAATCATTAATTATCCCACATGAAATGATACTAAAGTTTATAAGCATGGCTAAGCAATTATTAATAATCTTTAGTTAAACCATCATATAAAGTTTAACTAGTCAAATTATAACCCAAGGTATCAAGGAATAGGAGAATCAACGGAAATTTGGCATAACAAAGGAATAGGTTCATACCACCCAATGACATTAAAAAATAAATACATCTTTGAAATAAATAAAGAATTTAAAAATAGGATCAACATGATCAAAGGAATTGTGTTTGGGATCCATGTGACTTGCCTTGCAATAATTAGTCTTCAATTCATCTTCTCGGAACTTCTCCAAGGAACGAACGATAGTCCAAAACTACGGAAAACTAAACCTAGAATGCAAAAACGAGAAAAAACACTAATAAAAACCAAATAAATAGTATAATTAAAGTTCATAAATTAGTAGAGCTTAAATTTAGATGAATTATGAGACTTGAATAACCTCATTCCGAGTCCGTATGAATTAGTTATGAATTTTTGAAGTTTTAATCAATTAAACATACAAAAAAGGCTTAAAGATTTATTGCATCATATTGATTTGTTTTTGAACTGGAAAAGAAGGATTATGACGTCAGCCCTGGATCAATCCACCCTAGACCAGTTCAACGAGATGGTCCCTAGGTTCATAGGGATTGACGGCTAAGATTCAATCGAATAAAGATGGATGGCTTAGATTAAACCAATCGATCTATACGAGATGGATGGACGGCCAAGATTGATCCGACTTAGATCGGACGGTTAGGATTGAATCCAGCTAGGGTTAGTGATAGACACGTTAGTAGACGCGTGGCGCACGACAATGATGATGTGGCACCGAGGTGGCGGCGATGTGGTGTTGACGTAGCGTCCATGTAGGCACTCCGGTGGTGCTCAGAGAGCGGTGCGGCGGCGAGAACGAGGGCACCGGAGAAAAGGGGATTACGCAATGCTTACCGACGCAAAAACGACAATGAATAGCTAATGGAGATGGTCGGCAATGAGCTCTTAGAGGCAAAGGTCCTCGGGTCGACGGCGACGATGGATCTCCGGCAAACTTTGGCGAGGAAGAGAGGGTGGTCGGGGTTCTCCTGGGTGTTACGATGCCACCGACGACTTCGGGAAGATCCACCGACAACGAGGTCGGCGGCGAGGCTAGGCCGGAGAATGATAAGCAGAGACGACGTCGGGCTTCATGGTGACGGAGGTCTTCCGGTGGGCTTCGGCTTCGGGAAAACGGAGGCCGAGCATGACACGGGCATGGCGGTGCTGAGGGTGGCAACAACATGGAGCGGCGGTGAACGGAGAGGCAGCGCGACACGGCCGAAGCTTGGCGGCGGCAGAGAGAGATCGAGCTCGGGAGAGGCGGATAGGGCATGGGGAGAGCTCGGGAAAACGAGGGGAACGGTAGATAAGAGCTCGGTGGTCCTATTTATAGGCTTGGGAGGAAGAGTTCAAGTCCAACACGACGGGAATCACGAAAAGGAAACTAGGGTTTAGGAAAGAGGAGTCCGATTTGAAAAGGAAAATTGAGCTCAAATTCCTTGCTGATTCAGTTTGATTTTTGGGGTAAAGAAAAGAGGAGATGAAGGGGAAAGTTTACCCTCAAACAATTTTGGAACCGGGCGACGAGATCGATCGGATTTGGAAGGGTGCAAGCAACAGTGAACAGCCCGAGTGGTGGATGTAGGAGACGATATCGACGAGTAGGGCCCACATGTCGCAAGCAGAAGAGGAGCAAAGGGACGCATAGCGACTTGCGAATGCTTTCGGCCGAGGAAAAATACGGGCCGTAGGGAGAGAGAAAAGTAGGAGAGTAGGTGGAATGTGGATAAGGAGGAAAAATAGACTTGCTGAATTCGGCCCAAATCAAAATAGGATTTTTATTACTTTTCCATTTAAATTAATCGTTAAAATGATCTTTTGAATATTCATAAAAACTTCCAATGCTCAAATAATTTAAAAAAATTTTGAAAATATTTGGACCCTCAAAGTATATAATAAAAATATAAATAGATCATTTAATGATTAATTTATTTAAATAATTACTTGAAATACTTTTTTTATTATTAAAATTAATAATTGAGCTCAAAAATCTCGAGGAAATTTCGAGAGTATATTTATTTAATCATGGAGAATTTAATAATTAAATCCACCCATGTTTTATTTAGGAAATTTTATTTCCACATTTATTTCACTTGTAAATTAATGTAATTTATTATAAATACTTTTGATGCTCAATTTGATGTTCAAATTTTCATAAATTTTTATTCAATCACTTCTTTTAATTATTAAATAATTTCTAACAAAAATTTTCATGATTTATATTTAGACGAATTTTAGGGTATGACAATGGCCGCCGTCCCCTTCCCTCCCTGCTTGCCGCCATGACGAGAAGGCACGACGACCCCAACCATGCCTCGCAAGGCAGCACAAAGCTAAGACCACGCCCTCCATGTCCGGCGCCGACGCCGCGCCTGGCAAAGCTGGCCTCGCTGCACGCCTCGCCCAACTGGAGCTACCACCCTTTGCCCAAGCCGCGACGCGACGCAACCAACGTCGCCCGACCGTACCTGCACAAAGACGATGAGCTGACACCCATGTTATTTTTTTATTTTTATACATTATATTTGAGATAATATATTAATTCATAATTTTAAAAACCATATTTTGGACACGAGCCCAAATTGGTTTCAACATGCTGGGCCGAAATTTGAATCGGTTATGTGGGCTCAGAAATGTGAGCATAGGGGTGGTAATGGGTCAAGACTCTTTGGTTCTTTCTCAATCTTACCTAACCCTTTTTAGTTTAAAAATAAATACAAATTCAGTCCAACTCTTTTTAAATCTAGTCATCAAATTTTGTTGGCCACGAAGTTAGGCCCTTTTTACCATGCTGCATGCGCATGAGGGAGAAAACACGTGGGTCGACAAGATAAGACGTAAACCTTCATGCCCGACATGTCATGCTTTAAGGAATCCTTGACTTGAAGGGTTTGTTTGCATAATTGGATAAGGAGAGTAAGACCGTGATAAGGAAATAGGTAAAGAGTTAGGATAAAATAAAGGATAACTAGTGGATAACTAGGATTTCAAAATACTCACTAATGGAGAAACGATATTTGGTTGATGCGCCAAAATTCATAATAGTCCTGGTTACAATTGTATCTCGAGACTAAAAATATAAGTCCTGGTCAAAAAGGCAATGGCTCTCTAGGATCTTTACTCTCGGTTCATCTTTAGTTCCTGTTCGATTCCTATCGAGGCCGTCGGGCGTCGAGGGCTTTAGTCCCGGCTAGTAACACCAACGGACTAAAGATTCTATTTTTTGTCCGGTTGGTGTTACCAACCGAAAGATAATTTTGATCTTTAGTGTCGGTTGGTAACACCGGACTAAAGATGGAGTTGTTTTTTATACTTCTTCTTCCTCCTCTAGCCCGAGCCATGTATTTATCTTCAAACTTTTCCTCTAGCTAGAGGGGAGGTGCTACCAAATTTTTGTGATTTTGTTTTGGTGATAATACACAAATCATTGCTATCTATAAGGTTAGCAACTTCATCATCTTATGATCTATGCTTAGCATTTAATTTTTACGGTTGTTTCTATACATTTTTATATCTAGATATGTTATGCAAAAATGAAGAGAGAGAAAATTTGTTTGCGACTAATTATTTTACTAAGCACATTATATTATGTTGAGAACATTGTTTGGGAAAAATAAAGAGGAAGAAAATTATGCTTAGTACAAAACATTTGTAGGAATTTATTACGTATTACAATTTTATTTCAAAAAAAATTCATGAAAAATGATGAGAGAGAAACTTTTGGAAAAAAGTTATAAAATAGATGACAAAAGAAAAATATAGAAAATTTGTACTAGATTAGAAAAATAAGGTAATTTAAAGATCGTTAAAATAGTTAGAAATATGTACACTACGTACACTAAAAAGAACTTTTAAAAATAATTAATTAATTTTATGTTTACAACTTTAAAAGAACTTTTAAAAATAATTCTAATTTTTAGTACAACACATTACGTATGTTGGATTAGTATATAATTATTATCGATTACATATATATAATTATTGTAATAATATTTAGATGGTTTGACTTTCGTGGATTTTTCTTACGATTTTTGTTTCATTCCATGTAGATGGATCGGCAATGGATGTATAACGTGGATCGTCTGACGAGTTTATTCAAGGCATGCATTATTTTTTGAGTGTGGTGATGCCAACAAGCGAAAGGGTTTCATTCATTGTCCATGCAAAAAATACAAAAACGAGAAGGAGTATTCCACATCAAGAATTATTCATGCCCATTTGTTTTACTCTGGATTCATGCCTCACTACAATTCTTGGACATTGCACGGAGAGGTAGGGGTTGCAATGAAAGAAGATAAAGAAGAAGACGACAACATTCCTGATGTGGTCAATACTGTGGGTTTGAAGAGAATAGAACAAAGCGAGGCGGGCGGGATGCTAAAGAAAACGACGTGCCGATGACCTTGGTCGAGATGTTGCACGACGTAGGGGACTGCGAAGGTGAAAAGGAGGTGCAGAAATTGGAGCGTATGTTGGCGGACCACAAAATGTCCTTGTACCCATGCTGCGAACAGGGGCACAAAAAGTTAGGTACCACGCTGGAATTCTTGCAATAGAAGGCCAAAAATGGTGTTAGTGACAAGGCATTTGGCGAGTTACTAAAACTCGTGAAGAACATTCCTCCAAAGGGAAACGAATTGTCGTAATCAACGTACGAGGCTAAGAAGTTAGTCTGCTCTCTAGGACTAGAGGTACAAAAGATACACGTATGTCCTAATGATTGTATCCACTACCACGCGAGAACCTAGAAGCATGTCCGGTTTGTAAAGCACTTCGATACAAGATCAGACGAGCATCGATTCCTAAACGGTCGTCTCCCACTCCACAGCCTTCTCCGCCTCCTCCGTCGCCACAACGAGCACCGACTCCTAAACGGTCGCAACTCATCCTCCTCCGCCTCCATCGGATCCTAAGGGCACAGCTCGAGACATGTGGTCAACTGGTCTACCAAGAAGAAAGCTCCAAAGAATTGACCCGCTCCCGCCACCCGCAAAGAAAATGGGGTACGACATGACTCCAGAGGAGTTGCACGAGGCCGTCCAAGCTGAAGTAAAGGCACACTTCAAGAAGAAGTCTCCTGAGAAGCCTCCTAAAATCGCCCAGGAGACCAAGGACTTTTTTTAAGAAGACGTACTTAACGCCACAGCCTAAACCGCAACCGCAACCGCAGTCCGACTATGATAGGACTATCCGAAAGGCTGCTAGCAAGGCACAAAGAAAGGGCAGAGATGTACCGCAACTCAACATGCAGCCTCAAAACCCCTGGAGTTCAGCACGATTCCAACTGTTCGAACCGAGTTAAGACAATTTTATGGAATCTGTTGGAATAACAATGGACCAATTATCCGGGTGTGCACCCATCGCGAAGGCTCAGCTGAAGTACAAGTTCAAACTTGGACAACCTCTTGTAAAGCCCGATCAATTTAAACATTTACCTACACAGATGTACCACTTTCATAAGTGTTACATGCAAGAATCTAGCAAAGGTACAGAGATGGTCTCGGGAAAATACTCACTCGACTATTTCTTCGATGGAGGTGACTTCTTCTTATCCGATTCGAAAACATATTCGACATGTACCAGCTGGATGCCATCAACGTCTCTCTTCTAGCCACACGGTTTTTGTAAGTATCGTTTAGTTATATTTATTTCATTCCTTAGCTCCTTGTATCTAGCTGACTAAAATTCTTTTAACCATTGTAGAATGGCGATCCAATACTGCAACAAGCAAGAATGTACCAAACATGGATTCATGGACCCACGAAAAATCAACACCACGATGGTTGATCAATATCCGGAGCAAACAAAGGATAACATATACAATGTGTGGTGCAAGAAGACTACAACAAGCCGTGAGTTTTTCTACCTTCCGTACCAATTTCAATCACGTGCATACATAAAGTTTCATATGTGTCATCTCATGCAATTTGCAGATTTCACTGGGTTCTATTCACAATTGACATGGATCACTCGCGGATCCATGTCTTTGACTCAATGGATAAACCAGAGTCCATGTACACAAAGATCTTTGAACTGTTAAACAGTAATGCCATCTTACTTGCTATTACATATATGCGGTTCTTGGATAATTACTCGCTAACTTTCAACCGCACGTCGGGCATGGGCATGGCTCCGTGAGAAGGTTCGCGGGAATTGGAAAGATAAGCTCACCGTGAAGATGAACTTTCCAGTGAGTAATATGCTCCAAAGTTGTATTGAATCATTAATTTGTTCTAAAATATGAAATGTATATTCAATATGTCATCTTTCCCCTTTAGTGTGCAAAACAGGCTATTACGTCTGCAACTACATTCACCGCTTTGTTACCGAAGTCACAAGTCTCGACGATATAGATGTACGTATAATAGCCATTCATACATTACATCTCGATTTCTTATTCATTTCATATATTTATTTCTCGTTTATTCGAATTAATGATAGCTTATGCAAGTAAGAGACAACCTCCCCTACGCGACTAGCTGCTCAACAAGAACTGATGGGATTTATAAACAAGCATATCACTGATCTCGCGGGAGAGTTCTGTCTTAGTGTCAGCAACCTAGACCCTGGATCCACAAGTTATAGAATTTTTGTAACATACGATATAGAACAGTAAAAGAGTATAATATATGTGGATATTTATGCATATACATATTTTGGTAATATATGTATATATTTCCTTAATTGAGTACATTTTTATATGTGTGTAAAATATATATGTATACATATATATATGCATGTTGCATATATATATATGTAAAATATATATGTGTGTAGAATATGTATGCATAACATATGTAATTAATAGAAAGCAAGCTAGCAACTAGCAGAAGCAAATTAAAAAACCTTTAGTCCGGTTGGTAACACCAACTGGGACTAAAGATGGCAAGCCACCACATGGCGACGTCATCTGTAGTCCCAGTTATTTTAACCGGGACTAAAAATATCGATCTTTTGTGCCAGTTTTATAGTCTCGATTTGAAAATCGGGACAATAGGAGATTATGAACCGGGACTATCCAGCAGTGACTCTTTGATGGGTGAAAAATCATTTGTCTAACCCATTTGCTTAAGAGGCCCGAAGTAGACAAGGAATGGTCAATCCTGACATGGCTGCCCCACTGTGATGCCCTCAGGTTTTCGAGGCCCATTGAAAAACAAATATATCTTGCTATCTTTATTCCACAATAACAATCAGGTAGAATCTTGCCATTTGTGCATCCAAAACTCATCCAAATATATTTATCCATGGTAAACCCACGAACAGAAGCTAATAATTCTTCCATTGTTAGGCTACAGAGAATGTAATTTAGTTGCTGGCTTAATAATTTTCCATGCAGTTTAGTGAGCAGTAGTGAGATTGAACACCTGCCAAACAAAGAAAAACCAAAGTGCAATTAGAACACAGAGGGAAATTCAAATATGCCGAACATATTCACTCCACAGAAAGCGTGCATACCTACTGAAGATTAAACAATACAAGAAACATTAATACCTTGTGTGATTTTTGCAATTTCTGAATATTATTACATACGGATTACTATTCTAGCTACCATTAAAGAAAAACAAATTCCGAGTATTAGCATTGGGTGTAAACTTGGTAAAGGAGTGAAATACCTGTAAATTCTGCTACAAGATGAAATCCATTTATACAGAAACAGGACATGAATGAAAGAAGGGGAGAACACACAAGCTCACTGACTAGGAAAGAGAGTTCACTGGGTACGCCCCATTTATCTGCATTGTTTAGATTAAAAAAAGGTAAAATGTTAGCATTACACACCATCTGAAGATAAAACATGAAAAAGTCTACTTCCTCAGTTTTCTTTAGGTTTTGAATAGATTCATATTTTATTTATATGTTTAAATTTATATGAATGTTTGTAAATTTAAATGAGAGATGGATGGAGACCCCAACATGTTTTATAATGTGATGGAGAGCCCAACACGTTTTATAATGTCGAAAGGAGTACCAGTAGAGCCAGATCCTCGAATTAAGGTAAATTAATCCTCAAATGAACTAATTGTCATCATGTTCTAAAAAGTACTAGTAAAATAACCTTGGCTGGTAAATTCAGTTACACGAAGTGCAGTAACAAATAAATATAATTTCATTTTGCCATACATGGCAACCATATGGTAATTCAAACTTGATTTGCTATCTAGGAGATATACGAATAAAATAATAAGTATTTATTGGGGAAGATTCCGCAAAGACCAAATTAATTTAACCCATGCTGTCTTATGAATGAATATAGTCGAAAAACATCGTGACTCGCTGCAAAAAAATGTAAATGCTTTTATAGTTTTATGATTCTCGACGGGGTTGTTTAGATCACACGTATTGTTAACTATAGTTCGCTTAATCTTCTTTTAGATAAATTATTGTTTGATTACTGTACCACACATCTGGATAGGAAAGCAAATTTGCTCAAAACTGGAAATCGCGTTTTATCACCAAGACACCATAGAGCTTCTACAAAAGCTGGTTTCATTATGCTAACCGCGTGCACTTAAACCGGGCCCCCAGCCAAAAGTGGGATCTAAAATAACATAATAACAAGCTGAACTGATTTTTTATTTTTTTGGAAAAGTTGAATTAAACTTCTTTTACTAAAACCTGCTTTTATTTCACTCGCTCAAACCATCACGAGTTAAATCTATTTCAGGCTTGACCTGTGCGCTTGTCGTGTTTCACAAAACATATCGAATCTGTGGCAACTTGCTCTTGTTCAAAATCCCTGTAGAATTCTTCGAAAAATTCTTTGTTCAAAATAGGCATGTATGAAAGAAACTAGCTGTTTGTGTCCTTTTGACGTTACTAACCATGACAGTTGATGTTAAGGCCTCTCCAGTTAATTATGTTTTGTCAATCAAATACGGTAATCACCCAAATTAGTTCATAATGTGTTTGTTTAAATTAAACTGCCAAAAAGACATTTCTAGTAGTGATAAGTCCATTTAACCCTCTCAACTTTTCACTTTGTATGAAATACACCCTTAGACTTTAAACCATGTATCATGCTCTTCAAGTAAATCATTCGGTTCCTATACACCTTTTTTAAATTATTTTTATTTTTCTCTCAAGCCATAGGAAAAGTGATGAATAAAAAAATCTCACTCTTTCTCTATGGCCCAGATTTCACGATAAGTGGAGGAAGATGTTTTCTTCCGCAAATTTTTTGTTCAATTCTGAAAAAAGAAAAAAAAATTTTAGGCGGCAGTCTCCTATATTTCAAAAATAGTCTGGAATACTTACGTCTTCACAAACGTCTTCACAAAGTAAATAATGATTATTATAGTCGTCATCATAAAATAAATCCCCTCAAAATTTTAATTTGTATGAAATACATCCTTAGACTTTAAAACCATGTATCATGCACCCTTCGACTATCTATGCCGGCCACACGAGTACACGAACCCACTAGCAATTTTGGCAACGGTTTGGGAACAGTGGAGTGCCACATAGGATGTCACCGGTAAAAACTAAAAATAGTGAGGCCCACGTATAACGGACATCTCTTTCTTTCTCTATCTCCGTATTTGTTGCAAAAATCCATAGTTGCTCGTGTTCCACCCAACAGACTATCTGTTGCAAACGGTAACCTCTAATTAAACAGTCCGGAGCTCAATTAGGCATACTGTTGTTTTATTCAAGAATACCTTTATACACTTCTCGAGCAAGCAAATAGTCAGAAAAATATGAAAATGTAAGAAAATAGGAATGGGAATTCTTTTTTCGAAAAGAGTGGGCAACATCTAGTATTATGTTAAATAGAAAATAGAAGAAATATCCCAATGAATATTTTTTAACTATCATATTACCCGTGTGTTGCAACAAATTTTAATTAAAAAATTATTATTAACATGTTAAATTATTGTATATATTTATTACTTACTTACATGTGAATCTTATTAACTATACATTATTTTTTTAAAAGAAAGTTGATAAAAGTAGTTGAGATGTAAACCTTCTAAGAGCATCACCAACAACTCATACTAAATTTCTATGTTCAACAAACCATCCAAACCATCATCAAAATAAATGACCATCCAAATAAAACTTCTGATTTCTGATCATCCAAATAAAAGGAACTCTCACATAGGATAAGATATTTGAATAATTTGCTAAAAATAGAAAAAGTATAAATAGTGATCCTCTATCAATCCATCCAATTTGAGAGATCCAATTTGAGAGATAAGATTTAGATGAACTGTTGGTGATGTTCTAACCTCACACGCTTTTTTTCCTTAAAAATGAGAGTTGGTAGACTACCAACTCCTTCGAAGGCGAAATAGTCTACAACGCTCCCAACAGATTACCCACCGAATCCAGTCAACAAAAGCAAGAAAAGAAAATTTCTAGAAAAGCATTGGTACAGAAGGGAGCGTAAAGAGGCAAACACAATTTTCCACAAATGCCTCTTTGGAAAAATACAATGAAGCGAATCTCTAGTTTCTGAGAGAACATCACTAAGAGCAAGTTTAATATTAAAGCTAACATGTATAATATATTAGATATAAAGTTGTCTCTAAATTTCTTCTCCTCTCTTTCTCTCACTTATATAACTAATGCATTTAGCTTGTAGCATGCTTAGAGCTAGCTCGAGGCCTAACACTTCATTTTTCATGTTTTCTCTTATTCACATATAAATTTATAGCCTTATAGACTGCTATTAGACTTAGCTCTAAATGAAAGCAACAAGGCAACAGGTGCATAAAAAGTTGCATCACTTAAATTTGATGACAGATTAGAACATTCTATGCAGATGCACTTATCTGTACAATATCAGGTTTAGACAATATTGAAGGGGGAGTTGCTATTCTGCTAGCACTCTTTTCACACTAACATGCGATCCTCCACTAAGTTTCAGCTGGATTTGATCACAAGTTTAATTTACATACACCTGTGACCACTAATGATTGTGACCAGAAAAACTGAGATCACACTAGCTGCTTCCCAAATGACAGAAAAGTATAATATAATACAAGATTGTATAAATACATAAAGCAAATATAACTTAAATCGTTGCCCTCCAGCACCCCTAAGAAACGCCTGGTCAAACAAAAACCAAAAAACAAAACAAAAGACATCTAAGAATTGAACATGGGGTTAACAGCGACATGTACTGTACAGGTTTTGCAGAGATGGCAATTTACCAGCTTAGTTGCTTTAACAGCATGAATCTGCCTCTCCTTCTTCTCACGCTTACATTCACCACACCAGCCCGAAAAGTCCTTCTGGTATTTCTTCATCTCCCTGAACACAGAGCTGTGCACAGGAACTATTAATTTTAGCTGCAAGTAAGTAAGCCCTTGCCACAAGAAAGATCATCTTCTCAGTAGCTAGTAGCCAGTAACCAGTTCTCTTGGCGGATGTCAAGAGAAAGAATAACCTTTGGGATTCCATTTGAATGACAACTTAATAAAGATAAAATTTGCAGAACCACATATATTTTGACAAAACTACAGATTCAACATGAAGTATCACAGATCTACACATTTAGCACAAAAATTGTTATAAATTAAGATATGCAATAGAGCATCTTAAATCTGTAATTATGACCATTATCTCAAAATATTTGTAATTTTGCACTAATGCTTTGTTGTCTCAAACTTCTAGTTACATTAATGTTTTGTTGATTTACTAACCTTAAGCTATCCGAGTGGTATGCACTAGGATCTTTCAGTATGATGGATGGACAGTAGAATCTCATACATCAGAAGAAAATGTATGTCTATCTTGTTTACAGAAAATTCAAATTTGAACTCAACCTTATGGAGTTCCATATATATGTTCAGTTTTTCGATTTGTCAATGGAAGCAAAATCTTTCTAAAATCCCTCTCTAAATTGCACAGAAAGTAGCATACGTACAGACACATAGCGAGGAGATGATACATTGTTAAAAGGATGTTTTTCATGTAACAACTTATGTTGACCTCTTAAACCTTTCCTATGTTTGCATCTTGTTTTGTTCCTGAAATCCTCTATTTATTCTATTTGTAATATATTATTGTGCTTGGCTGCATCTTAATCAAACAACATCGCATTGCTCCACCTTTCTCCATTCAAACTACTCCATCCGTCCTAAAACAAGTCAACTTTTGTACATGGATCTGGATATAGGCTATGTCCAGATCCGTGTACAAAAGTTGACTTATTTTGGGAAGGAGGAATATGTCTTATCTAATCTTAGTCCTAATAAAAACATTTGTGTGCAAGTTCTTATTCAAATCACTGCTAATGAACAAATCAGGTTCTAAAAAAACAAAAAGACTAAATAAAATATTGATCCGTCACCAAAGCATACCATAAATTGGAATTTCGATCTAATGATACAATACAACAGCCCATATAGTCGTATGCTCGTGCCTATTATGTTTACCAAATTTGCATCATTTCATCATTACCACAAAACAGATTTGCGTACAAATCTGAAACTTTTAGCATCATCGTTATATGATAGTGCACAGGTGATACAATCTAAAGAAATCAACATTACACTATCTATCCTAGAGTTACATACACTACTAAGCTAATTACTCCCTCCAGTCAAAAGAACATGTCATTTTGGACACCAACATGATCTTCATAATACAACTTCTACCACTACTACGTCTGTAAAGCCCAACAAAATATATGCATATGATTTTCATGCATCCCTTTTAAATAATTAAAATGATATTGATGTTTAAAATTTTCAAAGTTTGAATTGAGAGATGTCCGAAACATGTTTTTGCGACCAGATGGCGTATTAAGTTAAAAAGTTTCATGAGAAAGTTATGCTAGGTGAAGAATATTATCTTTAGTATTATTTGGTGAAAAATACTAAAATAAAATAACTTCCTCAGTGGTTGTTATGTTCTGTCAGTTAAAGAAAGGGCAACTGACCTTTCTGGGTAAGTGCCCTTTTAATGTTTAAGAGCTAGTTAAGCAGTAAAATAGAAATAAGAGCTGCTAAAACAATATCCTTTTCTTAAAGTTCCTACGTTGCTAATTTTTAAAAGGCATATACACACTCAGATAATGCAGCAAGAGTTCCCCACTACCAAGTAAGCTCTTTCTACCTGTCACCTGTATGAAAACTACCTGGTTTTGTTTGGCTACTTTTTTTATTGGCTAGTGTGATTTTATATCTCAGGCTAAACTTGCTTGAGCTGTCTTATCAATAATCAATCTACAAATTGATTGGCAGGAACTATTGTCAACATTTGACTATGAGGCATGTCTTCATTGAGACTATGTTGGAAGTATAGCTAGTCCCTTCAAAACAACAGGACTCTGTGTGCTATTACTTCTTTTGGGGTTACCTAACTAGTTCCGTGCAACTTTTGCAAGCTGTAACAGCAAAATCTTAAATCAGTAAAGATTCCACTACCTACCTGGATTCCACAGCTCTCATGAGAGGCCTAGATCAGGTGTATTTTATAGTTTCAGGTTTCTTACCCTTGACATGAACTACGCAATACCATCACAACTTTCCATGAAACAAGCACTAATAAACCATGATAAGTTCAGAAAAAAAACATGCTTACATATATGGTCATAATATTTCACTGAACTAAACCTCAAATGTCAGCATAAATATAATACATACCCAGTATGTGCTTTAAACATGCAAGACAAAAGGTTATTGAAATCTTTCACAAAATCAAAATTGTATGAGAAGATCTGTAAGATTTGTATACCTTCTGCACCACAAAAGAAGATTGATTCTGAGCCCAGATGATGTCGGTCGGGCACCATGCCTATGACGACCACGATGAAGCACAGCTCGTCCAGGAACATGAGAGTAATCGAACATTTCCTGCAACATAAGTAATGAAATTGAAAAGGGTAAAAAATTATCTTTAATTATGAATTGTGTAACTTCAGTGAACAAATTAACCAGACTAAATGTTGCAAGTAGATGACAAGTTTCATGCAAAAAAACATTTCCTGCAACATAAGTAATGAAATTGAAAAGGGTAAAAAAATATCTTTAATTATGAATTGTGTAACTTCAGTGAACAAATTAACCAGACTACATGTTGCAAGTAGATGACAAGTTTCATGCAAAAAAAAATCTGAACAAAATAAGTTTCAGCACCACATAAATGCACTCACAGAAGAGAAGAAAAGAGGTGGGTTTTGAAACTTAAAAATAGATAATAAATGCAAGTAAAACATAAAAGTTTATAATCATGTACCTCATGCTGTGTCTCTGAATTCACATGATTCTCACAACGGATGCCACGAAAGTATAACTCACCACCAGAGAATTGCTTGCCAAGGCAAACATTCAATGTAACCTCAGAATCATCAACATGGAAACCTATAATGTTGACAAACAGTTTAGAACAGAAAGAAATGTTTGAACAAAAGCTAACAATGAAAAATCGCAAAAGTATCTTTGGGAACTACATTGAAATCGATATACTTAAAAGATAGTGCCACTAAGCAAATTAATGAAATTATGGACCTCTGTTAATTACAAAAGAACATTTCTTTATGGAACTCTAATGCGGCTTGAGCATTACAAGGTTGCACACCCATTCTTTGTCTGTGGCCTTGTAGGTATTGTTTTAGAACACTGACAAATATACCATACCATATCAAAATTTCAAGCGAATAGAATGAAGTTTTCCTGACATGCTTTTAAGTTTTCATATTTAACTACCTGGATAAAAGAAGTAAATAAAAGCGTGAAACCATCTTAACATCCAGAAATTCTAGTGATGTGCGCGATCTGCGATGCAGGAACAATCTGGGAAGGTGGATTGACTCTGAAAAAGAGTTAAGACTAATAGGCAAGGACCTTAAAGTTTCTGGTAACACAATACTAGCCACTCCTTTCTGAAGCAAATTGTGCCTCTTGCCTCATTTATAACAAAAAGCCGAGAACACCCCAAACAATTAACTGATGATCATTTCAGTGGCCTAACAAGACTACAATGTCAATTAGTTGTAAAATAAACAGTACTACATGTGGCACCAAAAAGCAGAATTGTGAAATCTCATCTGCTGTCCAGATTTCAAGTTCTCAACTGCTGTTCGTAAGGTAGTTTAAAGCAAGGTTCGGAAAGATGTAAATTATCCTCTGAAATTTCGGGCACTAACCATGATTTTGTTATCGTTAATTGAACTTAAGAACTTTCTTAGTCCCTTGAATCCCCTTCCCCCTTCCAAAAAATACAGAGAAAGAAAACGGTTATAAACCCTTGCATATCAGTCCCGATCTTTGCCCTACTTGACTAAGAGCCAGCGTAGCATTCATTTTCATCATGATAGCTAATATTTCTTGTGTGCTCCACCACCAACCAGGCTAATCATGGTATGATCTCATCTACGTCCAGTTTTTTTTTTTTGGGGGGGGGGGAAGGGGGTGTGAAAAACCTGTCGATGAACACCCCTAGGTGATAGTAGCACAAATATATCTAAGCGCAGTAGTGCACAATATGATACTCCCTCTGTCCCGAAATATAGTAGACAGAGAGAGTAGAGAAATTCCAGAATCCAGACTAGATAGAGAAGATGTGACCTCTACCTTTGGTAGCAGTTTCCACAACAACTTCCTGACAGTGAAAGTTGGTCATATTGATTTATCATCTATGCATTGAAACTAGTTTCAACATATTGCCATTTAAGTAGGAAAGGCCAAACCACTGGCTCAAAAACCGATATGTGATTGACTGATTTCTCAACAGGGAGGAACAACAATACAAATAGTATCCATAGTTACATGGAATAGCTGAATGCAGACATGATCAATCAAGAACAATTCTTTTACTTCATATGATTTTACAGGCTATGAAATATAAAACAATATTATAAATTTATAATGGTAACTTACCAAGTTCAACATCCCTGTCTTTGCCATACTCAACAACAAAAGCATGGTGTGTATCTAATGTTCCTCCACCAACCTCAGGATATAATACTGAAGATTAACACATAGCATAATGTCAATATGGGAATTTTGAAAATGCTAGTGATTCTGCCTCTATTTAACAAGGATAGCAGTCGATAAGATAACCTGTAGACATTGGAGCTATGAACTGTTCCATGAATTGGTTCAGCATAACTTCCAGGCCAAAATCATCAAGGACAGCACCATACTTGTTCATTGTATTTGGCCTCATTATCTTAAATTTCATTGCATGGACCCATTTTTGAAGTTCTCTACCTACAAGGTGTAAAACATTGTTTTATCATTGGAAGTTTGTAACGAAACATGATATAGCAATATCAAAATTGTCTGTTATTATGCTACCATACCTCCTGTAATAGCATCTCACAAAAATTAGGCTGTAACATAGCAAATGAATAAACACCAGGAACTGGCTCAGTCATAATGCTTCTAAAGCTTTCTTCTGTATTGGTCCTAATAGCTTCAAGGAATGTTGGTAAAAAGAACGATGAAGGGCGCATTTTGTATAGCTCTTTATGAAGTGGCTGTCAGGGAAATGAAAAAATATAAGTTATTATTACTAGCACAAAAAAGACACAAAACAAATAGATTTAGTTTCAACTACTTCTCAATAAGATTGATGACTTCCAGTCCATACACTACAACTGCAGTGTACACATGAATGAACTGTAACAAACACGTGGTGCCATTTAGTTTCATTAATATTTCCACTTGCTTGAGCTCTAGCTGTTACTGAAATCAAGGAACCCACATATTGCTGACTGAAACCCACGTCAGCTCACAATTCATTTAATTCTCTTGTCTGGGGATTCATTACCATGTGCTCATGTCATTGCGATCAATAAAAGAATTATATTTTTTATATTTTGCCATGTCGACATAGAAATTTAATTCCAAATTCATTAACATAATAAGATAAATATTCCATAAGCAGCTTTCTAAGATCATGCACACAAGGCAACCAACACAGGAAATGCTGATTGGATAACCAAATCTTGGAAGGCTCTCCATAACTAAATTATTCATGGTGCCTGTAGTGCTCTCTCATAGACATGGCATACTTGATTCGAACAGTTGTAAATATGGAATTACTAGCGCATACTGGATGCCTGGATTGTAATTCTTTATCTATGATCTTCCAGTATCCTACCACCCTACACTCTTCATGGACCTCTTGTCCAACCAATTGCGCCCTTTTGTACCAGGAACCAGCTGCACTCTTCAAGAACAAAGTTTTTGCTCATGCAATCACCAGGGCCATCACATATGGCTGGTTGTACAGGACCAATACAATTGTTACATAAACATCTCATTTCACACCCTGCTTAACACTCAAAATAAATAACAAACCTTACAATATATGATATAATTCCTGAATTCCTGGACTGCATATGTCTGTGGAAATCTAGTTATGCAAAAGAATAAAACTTGCAGATTCCCCCATTTCAAAATATTTAGAGATAATTCGAGTAATGTAATGGGGCTATGCTGAAATGCTAACCTTATAATGGTTGAGTATTCTCTGTCTGTATTCTCTGTGCCTTTGAACCTGCAATAAAAGAACACTTCATATGACAATCTCAACAGTTAACTAATCTTACTGCTGCAGAAAAGGGAAGGTTGAAACTCTGGAAATGCAAACAAAATTTGAGGTGGCCTTTCTTTGTTCATTTCATTCATAATACTTAAGGAAAAATTAAACCACTACATATGTTTTCTTTTGACATGTTCCAGCTCAAACTCCCTCCTCATTGCAAAACTAAGGTATAGCATCTCATGACAAATTAAATTTTGATACATGAAATTAATATACAATTACAATTATCTGAAGCAGCCACAAATATTTTGACCTGATCTCTGCAGTATGAAGTAACAGCTTCTTTGAGCATCATAAACTTATACTAAAAATCCTACCGCTAGGCATACCATCAAAGTTTATTGTAAACAATAAAATACATATTGACGTTAAGCATTGCTTAATTTTCACATCCGTTTCCGTGATACCAATCCATTCTATTCTTGCACATGAAGTAATATCAGCAGAATTTAAATGACTATCTTTTCTTTCTGCAACTTTGCTCCTATTACCTCAAAGTTTGCATAAATTATATGCTTCATATCAAAGACACTTTATATTTTAACAAATATGATTGCACTTGTGGTAAACAAACTTGAATGGAGGATACACATTAGTGCAATAACTAGCAAAATATGATAGACTCATAGGTGCAAACCAACACCAACACAATCCAAGAAGGTAAATCCGGTTGCCTTGGTGTTAACAAAGATGCCAACCAGGTGATGGTTTGTGTTGTGAGCTATCCTAGTATGGATTCAGCCACGTCGACCCACCTGGTTGATTCTATGGATCGGCAATAATATTTATGGGGTGCACAAGATCATGGAGAGATGATAATACAGGGATTATACTGGTTCAGGTCCTCAGGGAGACGTAATACCCTAGTCCAGTTATGCGGATTAGATCTGTGTAGGGGTTCGCAATACGATGTTAGGAGTAGCACGTAGCGATCACCTGCTTTAGGGTTCCTGGTTCCCTTTATATAGACATAGGGAACAGGCTATGGAGAGGTATCCGAATCCCACCTTATTCAGGTACCTACCATCTATTTACATGGGATAATATTCACGTCCTTATCCTCAATCCCTTTCTTAGATTACAAGTTAGCCGGATAGGCCTTGGACCTATCCTACCTCCGAGCCAATTGACAAAGGCCTAGCATGATATACCCGGTACCGTATACCCCACACACCTTGCTAACCACCTCAACTCTTTTCCTTGCATAGGTTCCTAGATTGAAGTTAGGACCAGGAACAACACAAGAAGCTCCATAACATAGCATGCTTCTGTTTCTACAGCAATATCAAGGAACAGCTAACCAATGAAGTATGCCTCATCTGCAGGGGCGGACCCATGGGATGCTGCGTGGACACTGGCATATCCAACAAATTTGCAATAAAGGAAAAAGGATGTAGTAAACCAAAGCCCAAGAGACCCAGGTGCAGTCACCCACCAGAAGACCATGCATGTGCTTGCGTCAGTGCGCATGCAACAAAGCCTTTCAACATCTTGAGCGTTTCTGTTGGAGGCGCGTGTGAAGTGGAACTGCCACTGAGTCAAGAGTCCAGCAAAGCCAACAGCATGCCCTAGTGGAATGGCCCCTGAACAGCTGAGCCCAACCCCCTGAGCATGAAGCCCTGGCGATGATGCCTGACAGGGCTGCAACCTGCGGCCTGCAATCATAGCATCCCTGGGTAGTGCGTGACCAGCAACTTAAGGTGGAAACAGGCAACAACACCAGATGACCAGGTAGTCTTTCACCTTTTCACTTCCTCTGAATCTATGATCATCTTCCTCTGGATGTAATCAAGGATTTATATGCCATGAAAAAAGGTCCGAAATGACTGAACGTCTGTTTGTGTTATGTAAGACTATTTGACCTATTTGTACTTTACTTTTCATAAATAAAGACCTTAATTGTATTTATATGCATGAGAACTCGAGGGTCCACTGCTCATCTAGATGGAATCCTTGTCAAGTCAGCCAGATTTGCCCGTGTGGTCATTCTGGCCTTGTTTCGCACCAAACCTTGGAAGTTATGTACTGCCAGTCGAATTTACTCTTATTTTTTTTCTCAATCACCAAAACCAAAATAAAATTTCGAATTCCAATACAACCAAGATATATCATGCAATTGTGATGCTACAAGGAAAAAGAACTCTTAAGCTACAGATAAACAATATGATTTTTTAGAATCCTTTAGAATGAAGTTCAATTAGTAAAGTACTACATCGGTCCAAATTTTAGCATTGCAGTTCAAGCTAGATTAGTTCGGATCAATGGCGTCATAATATAAGTATTGAACAAGACTAATTTTAGGATGTCCTAGAAACAGCCAATCCATAATGTTGTATCACATAGGAAAGAATCAAGCATATATTAGATCAAGCAGATCAAGCAAGAGATAGGCTTCCACCGAACATTTTTCATAAGCACTGGTTGATCAAGGAAAGTGCCATGGCATAACTGGCAGTTAAAGGCAAATAGAAGGATATTATGACAAATTTAAGGTGGACCAAGGCTGTACTGCTCAGCTCTGGGCTATCAAGTAACGATTAGGTAAGGAAAAGCCTAGTGATTAACCCATAGAGATAATTCTTTAGAAAGGAAGTGATTGTCACAATATTTAGTCTCTAACCCAAATTGTGTATGTATTTAGGGTAAGTTTGGTTCTCTACCCGACCAAACTATTGGTAATGCCAAACCTTTGGGCAAGCTTTGGCACTACCAAATTTTTGGTAGGGTAAAGTTGTATCAATTATATTGATTTGGCAAGAATTGGTGGGGAAATCCAATCCAAATAGCTAGCAAGTACTATTTGAAGCTACCAAATAAAGGGTAGGGCAATATTTGGCATCAAACCAAACTGGCCCATGGTTAATTAGTTCCTTATGCTCATCTAATCTAAGTTACAAAATTGCATTATCGTACTGCTAGAATGTTAACCTGAGGGCTGCTCAAATAGTCAGATGCATTTTTAAGTAGGATCTTCCATCATCACATGCATCCAGTTATACCTAGAAAGGGTATACTAGATTGGGGCATTGACACATATTAATAGCAGGCATGCCAAATCCAGATCAAATTTTTCACATCAATTTTGAATCAAATTCAGATATTGTTTACACTCAACTAAAATATCACTCAACACTAACACAGATCAGATTTCCCTAAATTCATCATGACCTCTTAGATATTAAGAAAATACTAATTTAAGATGGTATTTAATTTATAAAACTTAAAAGTAGAAAATTAGATTACAAAATTCAACAAATGTTACACATTCATTAAAAGGCTCACGCAAATTGCAGTGCTGGCATAAATTATAGCACAGTCGTATGTAAATAAATTCATGATCGAAAATACATTTTTAGTTAAGATACTGGCAATGAGATATCCACATTCAATGTTTTCTTTGTTGGAAACAAGATTCAGATACTGCTCCATTCAATGTGATCCTTCAGGTGTAACACGATCTTTAGCATATCCACGACATGTTGGATTAAGTAATGGGATAATTCGGAATAATCCTACATATATGAACTAATGCCTTTGAAAACAAGAATCAGTCCAACGGCTGATAACAGAACCAAGCATGCATCGCAAAACAAACAATTGTCTGGGCTGGCTACAGCTTGTCTTTTGCAAAATGAACAGACAAATCTTTTGGTTATTGGATTTAGTCCAGCATTTGTGGCTGCACCTCGTACCCTTCTCCAGCCACAACACCTGCCGGTATTGCCAGAAGTTGCTGGCACAAGAACCACATTGTTCCACCGAATGGGCATACAACTCAGCAGTGACTTTCTTCACCATCGCCCATTCTTAATCTCTAATTTCAGAGTCCGTAGTAAAAAAAATAAAGATAAAATTCTACCGAGAAAAAGGCCACAGCGAACATTTAAAAAACATGCAAGGCCCATATATATTTCTATCTAACAAGATCCACAACCTCACCTTGTTGCGCTCACCATGGGGCCAGTAGTGCCCGAGGACCTCTCGCATGAGCTGCAGCTTGATTTCCCGGTTGGCATCAAGGACACTGGGTGGGAGGTGCCGCTCAAGTGCACTGTATACAGCTGGTGCGTACTCGCCGCGGACGTCGCTGTAGTCCTGCGGCTTGTGCTCCATGTTGGGGTTCAATCGCAGCCGCCGATCTGCGCACACCGACGCCCCGGAGGGCCGGCCGGCCGGCCGCAACGGCGGCGGGGCCACGCAGTTGCCGTTACCCATCGCGGGCAGGGCCTCGTCCCGTCGCTCCCCGGGGCCGTCTAGAGCCATGGGGCACGCGCGGCGGATTAAAGCATCAGGAGGACTAGGGTCTGGGTGGGCGAATTGGGTGTGGTGCGGGGTTCTAGGGTTTGGGGGCGAGGAGCTTTTAGGTCCTCACGTACTCCCCGAAGGCAGGGAGAGGAAATGAGTCGAATGACACTGGATTGGGGACAGAATTGCGGAGAGCCGCCACTGACGCTGTGGTGTGGAGGGGGAAGGACGGAAGCCAGCTAGGGTTTACATAATTTTTGCGACGGCTATGTTATTATTTGACTGCTTATCCAGACACGGAAAAGATTGAAATTAATGTTAATTATATATTTGTAACAGTGTAAACACGTAGATCATCATTGTTTTGATAAATACTAAAATATTTTTTTCTTCAAGACTATCTCCAACATTAGAGGGTGCTTAGCAGTGCTCGAAATCCATAATTTGTTAGCAATTAAAAAGAAAAATCCAAATAATCTCTATAATAGCTTGTCTTTTCAATCTTTCTTGCGATTTAATTTTATGCAAAACACTCATTACAAGTATATGTTCTCATGTAACTTTCCATCTTTGTCTAATTTGTCCTAATTTATCTCAACGATTTCTTACATCTTGTAGATCTCTAGCTTGATGAGCGATTTTGCTTTCCGTATATTTCTTTGTTGGACATGATATAGCAGTTGTGTTTTACCACCATATCGTCGTGGCATTGAAGCATGCAAAATCTAAAGGTGAACGAGACCAAGACACACCTTTGATGGGAAGGGCAACTTCCCTTACCATGATGGACTGATGGAGCCTCGTGGGGTATGAGAAATAGATGGAGGCTCATGGGGTATGAGAAAATAGATGAAAACTTAATAGAGGTGCGAAAGTTGCAAGAGAAAATGGATTTTGTGGGGAGTGTTTTACACGAAATTAAGTTGTAAGGGGGAATGAAAAGATAGTGACTTGTATGGGAGTATTTGGATTTTCTCCGTAATTAAATAAGATTCATCTCCACGAAAAATCCTCTATACCATGGATTTGGATATATCTAAAAGGAGCGTTTGGCTAGATCTTAGCTTAAAAAAATTGTACGGCAAAGTAAAACATAGTAATGAAGCTAAGGGTGCTCCACATTTGCCATTGTTTTTAGCTCAGTTCCACACCTTTCTCCGCTCTACTTCTTTTATCACTTTGATTCAACTCCACCTTATCTGAATGAGGACCTGAGATTTGAAACCCTACCAAACACTCTTTAGTAGTAGGTCATGTCGCACCGCTTGCATATCCTTTTAAGTGTTGTTTCCTTGGAATCCTTCAGCACTGCTATTGCCGCTTGTCCCAATATTATTGTGGATCATCCCTTGTTTATAGTTAATTTGTTGTTGACATCATCTCGGACGAAGTACACAAAAAAGTACATCATTTGTTCACATCTCTCCCGTACATCGTAGATTCATTATGTTCAATTGGTAGCTCATCAGTTTTAAACAAAATTGATTTATTTTAAAAAATAAATTTTAGATTAATCTAGATGTTTTTCATTGTTTCTATATTTCATCCATAATTGTTTTAACACTATGAGAAGAAGTATTAAAGTTTTACCTAAAATCACTTTTGGTAGCTTTGTTCATTTTCCCGACTTATAAATCGCACCTCAATCAATAAGATAATAGGCCTCAAAATCATAATCACCTTGGTTGTGTCCATAAATGTGGTTGTAGGGAGGATTAATTAGTAGAATGAATCAAAAAATTAAGTGCTTAAATTTGATCCATGCAACTTGTGAAACAAAGAGACTTTTCCACATAGCTATTGTTCGCATTTCTTAGGCTCATAAAATCATTGCCTTGAGTGCACAGATTACCATGTAGCATTTCATCGAGGAGTATTCATTATATTTATATCCTAAAAAATGCATAGATGGCTCAAAACATTTCTTCACTCTAACGTGCTTGTCTAAGGAAACTTATACAAACCAGATACGAGGGTTATATCCAATGAATAAAAGATAAATTCACGACACGAACGACACTAGGTAGAAGCATCTAGTTTAAGAGATTCGGAAAAAACTATCAGGGTCAAAAAGTATCGTGGCATGTTTAGGACCGCTACAAAAGGCTGCATACTTAGGGCATAGGGACATGTTCCTGGTAAGCTACTATCCATGCATGATCTCCAACACCAGCGCACTAGAGATAACATGGGTGATTACAAAGGAATCTCGGGGTTGTTACCACCTTATGTTTGTGCTTTTCTCCAGCTAACATTTCTTGAAAATTTATGACTTATACACCACGCCAATGACTTATACTAAAGCACATCCACTGGTTAGGAAGAACACATGTACTTAGTTGGGTGAAATAAGTCCAAACAAGGAACCCACAAACAACTTTATAAGCTTATAATCTATGCAACATTGAAAAAACCTTGATGTCACCTAGAGCTGATGGCAACGGGGTGCCCAATCTTTCGTCAGGTAGAGATAACTATCGATTTGGCGGAAACTTCACACACATGATCCAGTTTTTGATCAACACGATCTGAACCCTGCAATCGCAACACCACGTCTCCTCTAGTTATCAATAGTACCAAAACCAAAGGTTAATCCTTGTATGCGAATCGAAGAACACAAGCAAGAACAAGAAATATTGCAACTCAATTACGAGATGGATGATTAAGAACTCGAAGTTGGGGTTCCACAAACCGATGTACGGCGAAACTCCAATAGCAAAATAATCTAAGAAAACCCAACCCTAACTCAACGGCGACTACTAAATATATAGGTTCTAGGAGGACCCCTAGACACGTTCTAATGGACTCCAATATGATACATGGCCCAACGACCCAAAAGATGGTAACATAGCACCTAGACAGATTCTGGACGTCTCGTGTTTCGACGATTCCCATTTACTTAGAAAGTATTTTGACATGAGACTAGGCTCATTAGAAATTGGTATCATTAGCTTTCCACACATAGGTAGAACATCAAAAAGTAGTCCGAATGTGATGCGGGGATGTTTTTAGTGCATATTGCTCCGGAGTCCGAGGTGGACTTGAACTTGATATGAATTGAACTTCCATCTTCACATGAACACCCGTGATGACCTTGTCCATCTCCTAGCCTCTTTTCATGTCCTTTCCATAGTTCCTAGTCATAATTAAATCATTAGGTAACAATCTATCCTCAAAATCACCATGGAGAAGTACATAGGAACGAGCTCACCTGTAAATTCAATTGTCAGACGCGAGCTCTAGTGATTGGCCCTTGCATAGCAACTTGAAGAGTATTATGCATATCCAAAGGAGTGTTGTCCTCATAAAGAGAAGGGTTAATGGGTGTTCCTAAAAAATTAACAACTTCAAAGCAGATTGAACAATTGGAAAGTATGGTTCAAAACAGAACTTACAATATGAAATCGGAACTTTCGGTCTCAACCAGAATATCTGGTGGTTAAGAGGAAAGCACTAACTATAAACTTGCAACTCAAACAAACAATATTTATATAAATCAAAAGATGACAAATAAAGTGTCTAAGCAAGATATAAGGTCATCAACTAGATCTAGTAAAAACAAGATCAAGCACAAAATGATAAAAGCATAATGGGCATACCAAAGAGAGGAGATATGAAATTTGTTTCCCGAAGTTTGGATTCATTAATCCTATGTCTCGGTTGAGGGGCCATTATTGATGGTCGGTAAGTACCACCAATTTCGACCGTCAATTACCTCAACAAATAAAGGGAGAACTAATATCTCGTACACGTATATTAGTTATAAATAATGTAGTTCCACTTGTCTTAAAGAATTACTATAGATGCAGGGATTATACAATAAGTGAAGAAGAAATGAGCCGGCATGCAAAGAAACACACCTTTGGGGAATCAAGTGCGAGCACACGGATTGAAGGGCCCACATGTCAGCTCAAACCGACTAGTGGGGCCAAACCACTGTGTACTGACCAAGGGGCCCACATGGCAGCCCCTGGTTCGACCGAACGCCTATGGCTCCCCTCATCTTCACCCTACACATGGTGACTCCTCAGCCTTCCGAAATGACGGTTATCAGCGCATCGACCTCCCTAACCACCTTAATCAACCGTCATTGAGGAGTATAAAAGGAGAAGAGCTGCTCACTTCACAACACACACTCAAGTAGCAATTCCTCTCTATCTTACATTGTATTCTCTATATTATTAGTGGAGTTAGGCTTAGAGTAGTCTTTGGTTCTATAGTCTTCTTGGAGATTCCGGTATGTCTTTACTACTTTACTCTTCTTGTAAGACTATAAATGCAATAATAGAATTATCTTCAATTGTGTTTTTGTTCATATATTACTTTACTAGTTATGTGTTCTATGAATAGTTTATACTTCATTCATATCCTTCACTTGATTAGGCTAGTCAATCTATGCTACGGTCATTGGTCCAATGGTCTTAACGTGATGCACTAGTTCTAACTTGTCCATCCAAAGGGTGGGAGTCCCGAGGGAATTAGTGTCATTATTTATTAACATAAGCATGGTGTTTGGGTTAATTAAATACCGTTGGATGCGGGTATACCCCATGGAAAGTGAGGTAGGTGACAGGTGATGATAGCCCTGTCCATTCTTTGTATTCCTCCACGTTCGGGTATGACGTGAGAATTTGTAAAATGACATAACCATGCTGGCAGACCAGTAGGGAGTGGTCTCTCGGTAGTGCCTGGGTGCCTTGAACTAAGTCCTAGCCTTGTAAGCATGTATTTGTTAAGTATAGGCTAAACACTATAACTATAGAAGTACATATGAATCTGAGCTCTCTTTTGTCCTTTTCCACTATCCATTGTATTATTATAGAGATGAATCTCATGTGTGTCACACTACTCACATATCATTATTATCCTTACCCCTATTTAGACCATGGTATATTAATTATAGTATAAGTATGAATATATGAACTCATTATTTACACAAAGCCACCTTCTTAGCGAAAAAACAAATATGGTACCCTTGGAATACTCCTGGATGAAATGCTACAACAAAGTATTCATGCGCTTGCGCATTTATACATTTACCATATCAAATACCAACAAGCATTTCTGGCGTTGTTGTCGGGGAAGGCACTGGTTAAATAGTAGATTACATATATTCATAATCATAACTATGGTTAATAGCCATTTCCCAAACATGTTAACCTTGATATGTTTTCTCCTCATGTGAAAACAATAGTGTATGATTAGTTTCGACTTGCCGACAAACTTCACCGATAACTGGAAAAGCTTGCGAGAAGAGTTTGACCTCGTGTCGTTCCTCTACAAATCAGGCTCTCAGCACCCGAACCAGTCACATTTGCACCATCAAGCTCACAGCTGATGCCTCAGAAGACCCTCCATGATTACTCGGCTCCCTCTGCTACCAACATGCCCATTCGACCCGCTGTCAACATTAGGGATACCAACTTTGAGATCAAGACAGGTCTTATCACTGTGGTGCAGACTACTCCATTCTAGGGAAAAGCCAATGAGGACCCAAACGCCCATCTCCAACAATTTCTTGAACACTTCAACACCATTGTCATCAAAGGAGTGACTCAAGATGCGATCAAGCTTTGACTGTTCCCATTCTCTATACTCAGGAGAGCGAAATAGTGGTTTTACTCCAAGAGATATGTCGAAGACACTTGGAAGAGGTGCTCAACTACATTCCTCATGAAATTCTTCCTGATGGACAGAACCAACGCCCTTCACAAAAAGATTTCAAGCTTCAAGCAAGCGTCAAATGAGTCGATCCCAGAGGCATGGGAGAGGCTCCATGTAGACCCCTATTTTTGCAACAGGAATCAATCGTGTTCATAGTACCATTTTCCTGGATCGAGTAGTTTGGTACCCACGAATACATTGCTGAATCATCAAGTGCACGATACATCCATCGACATACACAAAATATTACAATATAGGCCCGAAGGCAATGTCTAGTACATAGGACCAAACGATCCGGAATACAACCAAAAGCAGAAAGTAGATAAGGCAAATGGAGATAAGGCGTTGAAGACGCCATTGCCACAGCGACCGGAGCTAAGACTCCATCGGACGCCATCACCCTCCACACCTCCGGTAGTATGCGTACGGGTCTTCGTGGTCTTCATCTCCCACATCCGAATGTTTGTGCGTATAGCAAGGGTGAGTTGTTAGTGATATGCCCTAGAGGCAACATGGAGATGTTGGATATCATGGTTAATGTTTATGTATAAATGAATAAAGTGTTATTTAGTTCCATGAAATAGACATTTTGTATTGATCAATAAGTACGTGACTTATTTATGAGACTCTATATGTATGAATCTATTTCTAAATGATCCCGATCACATGTCATATTATTGGAACAAATATGACTCTAAGATTGGCATGTTTATTGATTGATGATCATGTCTCATAGATCATGGGTATGGAGATACCAAATCAATAAACATGGACACATGTGTTAGAGAACACATTGTTGGATAGACCCACCATGAGACACTACAGGAATTAATGTGCCATTAGTTGGTCTCAAGTAGTGTTGGTGCAAAACCCTTAGACACTCGAGATCATCGTGGATTCCAACATGTGTAGTAGCCTACTTTGGGACTACTAAACGCTATTCCGTAATCGTGGGTAGTTATAAAAGTAGTTTTCGGGTTTGCTATGAAACATGGAGTGGGATGTGAGTGATCAAGATGGAATTTGTCCCTCCTTTGGAGAGATATCTCTGGGCCCCTCGAGGTAATGGATTATGAAAATGCATGGCCATGCCGAGTTGATTGAGGAGTCAATCAACAGACAGATAATCCAATACGGTTCGAGTGAATGGTTAAACTATTGAAGGGATGGCACACACATCTTGCCTATAGCTTAATTGGTACGTGAGGCAAAGGGATTTGTGTACACATTACAGGTTCAGAGTCGATGTTATATTCTTGTATACTATGGTGTCAATACGTGCTGCTAGGTGTCGCCGTTGACAGATCGGCTGAGTTAGACTCGAGCCGCCGGTCGGCTAAGTTAGACTATAGCCGAAACCAAGTATACCTGAACCTACAGGGTCGCACGCTTAAGAGGATAAGAACAGGCATTCGAGTTGGACTCGGAAACGGCTCGATCGGATAGGGATCCAATCAAATAGAGTCCTATGGGTTTACGAAGTCTAGCCGGCCAACTCTATGAGATTCCGATGGGATCCGATTCAAAATAGAGTCCCGACGGGCCTCTAGGCCCAACCGGCAACTCTATATAAAGGAGTGAGGGTGGAGGGCTGCTACATGCAATTGAACCGAATCAATCCGATTTGGCGCAACGTAAGTCGGCGAGATCAATCTCCACGAAACCTTTCCTACCTTCGAGCCAAACCCTAGCCTTGCATCGCGTGCAAGCACACGGGTGTTCGGTGTTCCGTCCCCGCACGTGTGGATACTGTAGAGGCGCCGCTACATTGCGGTGTTGTTGATCGGCTAAGAATCGGCTGTGGTGGAATCTGCCGCGGTCGAGCGCATCGAAATGAGGCGCAGAAAACGCTGGTCGACGACTCGGATCGGCTACGGCATCGGTGAATCGGCCGATTGGTAAATCGGTTGTCCCGGGAATTGGCCGTCGGCAAATCGGCTGTCATCGGCAAGCACTGCTCCGCATCGGATAGCCCCGATTGGCTAGTCCGCCGCACTCTACTCCAATCGGTAACGATCTATCCGCCTTTACTTGCAAGTGTTCCTGGTTTGCGCGGTAAAAGGTTTTTGTTTTTGGCTGAAGCGTAGTCATGAGTACCAACCGTACTCGGCAGTCACCACAACAAGGATGCATATGATAGGGGATAACCAAAGAATGGTTGTGGTTCATTTGCATAAAGCCGCTTTTTAATTCTTTTCACAAACCTAAGACCTAAGCCCGATCAAGTTTTATTTCCATAGTTCATTAAATGGCGACGGCCCGTCCCACCATCCATTGTGACTCCAAGGATAGCTTCCCGCCACCGGATCATCATGATTTTCTAGGATCTACCCCTTCTCGCCTTTCAAGAAGTTGAGCCACCGACGTAAAAATCATTATGCATACCCATCCCATCATTTTAAAATTTAGAGTCTAGCCAAGCGAAAGTCTTGTCACGATGCTCCATATCCGCGAGCACGACTATTCGAATAGATTGATTCATTCACACTGTAGTGGATGTACACTTTACCCATACTCCGGACTGCCAACAAATGAGCCTACGTCCCAACACATGAGACGGTCACGACAAAGCCTTTCGATAACCTCACTTTGGCAGTACCCGCTCCATGAACTTAAATCCTCTTGCACTCTAGCTGTCATTTCCTAGCAGTATGAGGAGTTCTGGTGCTCCCGGGTTAAGGGAAAACTTCAATATTTAAGTTGTAATTAATTTCAATTTTCAATCCTCCATTCTCAGCCTCATCTCATACATAAGAACCACTATGCAGGGGTACCGCCTCCGCTCGGCTAATTACTCTGCTAGGTCTATACCCATTCGAGAAGTACGGTTGTACTGGCTCGTTTCCCGGCTATCTCATGGCTCGGTCCTTAATTGACCAGGGTCAACGCTTGCCTTTTTCGGAATCCACCCAAATCATCCAACCACCCCAGTTTAAAACATTGGTTTGTTTTAGTTTGTCATTGAAGAATCATTTTATCATTGTCATGGTAACGTGGCGCTCATGTCTCCACATGCTGCATATCAACCACCTTCCCCAAGGTAGTTGCCCAAGCATATAGCCTTTGATAAATATGAATATGCAAGAGTGTAATTTAGCATGGCTAAGCAATACTGAAGATTTTCTTCGGACACATCATGTCGTAGGTTACAAAGAATATATGTACAGGTAATCAACGTCAAGGCATGACATATAACAAGTAGGAGAGTTCATATGTATATATAGCATGCATTTTTGATTTAAAATAAACATAAGTTCGCAAATGGGTTCAACATGTTCAATGGTAGTGATGACATGCCTTGCTCGCAACCTTGTTGACTGGGTCTTCAATCAATCAACTCTCCTGACTCTATTCATACGTGCGAGAAATCCAATTGAATTCGATTAGAATTCAAATAAAAATCACCAAAAGCCAAATAAATCGCAAAAAGCGGCTCCTAAAACTAGGCTACGATTTTAGACGAGTTTAGGTTCGAGTTTCGACGAAATCCGAGTTAAAACGAGTGAGTTATAGTAATTTGAAGTTTTGCGATTCACCGATTTAATTTACTATAGGGTGGCACCATTTGAGTTAGTCCATTCAATTTAGGGAAAGAGATGTTGAATGACAATTCAGAAAATATTAAACCAGAAAGAAAATGTAAAACCCAAATTTTATCCAAATCTATCTGACCGACAAATCCGCGGTTTGCAATAACTAAACTCGAAATAATACATTTTACTCCTACAGCTTGGCATTTTAAATTTCCAAAAATTCTCATGCTAGCATTAATATTTTAATAATAACCCAAATTATAGTTAAATTTCTAAAGTGATAATGAAATAAATCAATTTAGGCGATGAATTATATTTTAGTTTTTAATCATTTTCAAAAATAAAAGTTTTATTCCAAGAAAAGAACGTATATTTTTACAAAATTTCCCAAATATTTTTCCCCAAAATTTATTTTCCTATTTTATTTTATATATTTTTTCTTTCTCTCTTCCCTTTTTTTTTTCTTTCTTTTTTCTTTTGTTCTACTCCTTCCTCTCGTTTCCTCCTTCTCCTCCCCTTCCTTCTACTACTCTCCTCTTCTCTACCCGCCCCTCTCCCCTCTCCCTCTCCTCTCTTCTCTCGGCCGTGCCGTGCACAAGGGCGACGACGCTGGACGGCAGCTACTGGCTTACTGCGAGAGAGGGCGTCGGCGTGGCAGTGGACTCCGACGGCGGCGTGGCCTCGTCGCGGAGGGAAAAAGAAAAAGAAAGTGAGAGCGAGGGATGTGGATCGGGCGGGGTGGAGGAGAGAGGAGGGCTTGGGCCGCCATGGCGCGGCCTGTGAGGGAGAGGGGGACTGCACGGCTGGCGCGCGTGGCGCGGCGTGCGCGGGCGGCGCGGGCTGCTGCGGGCGGTGCAGAGCGCAAGGCGCGCGGCATGGGACGGGCGGCGTGGCGACGGGCGACACACGCGTGGCGCGCGGCCGGCAGCGGGGGCGCGCGCACGTGCGTGCGTACGGCGCGCGGCGGGGATCGGGCCCGGCGCCGGGTCGAACACCGGCGCCCGGTGAACAGAACATTTTCTATTTTTCTGAATTTTCTTTTCTTTTTTTGCATTTTACCCAAGAATTAAAAATATAACTTTGGTCCCAAATAAATTTAATTTTAAATTCTCAATCTTTTCTTAACTTTGCTAATATATACATATATATATAACCTTTTTATTTATAATCTAAGATTTTATTTTATTTCATTTTTTATTTTTCAATAATACGCTTTTGATCAAAAAAATAATTTTTTTATCATCCTTATCTTTTCCTATTTTTTTATTTTTTACATTTATTTTGGAATTGCCTTTTCGCTTAGGGTTTAAACTTTTCGACATTTCCGTCTTTTAAATATTTCTTTATTTATAACACACGTAGAAACTTGCAAATAAGGGGCAAATAAATACGACGAGATGCAACAATTCAAATGTTTTGTAAGTTCCAAATCTTAGATTTTGATTTTTAAATCTCCGATTTTTAGGGTGTTACACTCTAGAATACATCCCGGCTTGTCCTCACCATGGGATGGATGTCCGGCTTGTTATCCAAAACTTCTACAATGGACTGACACCTACAGCCCGTGATCACATTGACATTGCTGCTGGAGGAGCCTTCTTCCCACTAACCGTTGCTGTCAGCAAACACTTGATAGAGAAGATGGTGTCCAAACCAAGGGTGGAGCAAAACGATTACAACCTCGTGGGTCAATCCGGGGCATGCATACTGTCAAGGAGACAGACATGCTCGCCGTTGGTATTTCTTACGAATTACGTACATAAAGTCCAAGCGCACGGAATATCGTTGTAGCACTTCACCCAAGGAGTATTGCAAGGGATATCGAATCCAAGGAACGGTAGGGATTATCAAAGAGTTAGGATCATCTAAGGACATCCAAGATTAGGTAGGCTGATATAGATACGAGGATTACTTGTTAGTGATATGCCCTAGAGGCAATATGGAGATGTTGGATATCACGTCAATGTTTATGTATAAATGAATAAAGTGTTATTCTGGGCCTCCATGAAATAGACATCTTGTATCGATCAATAAGTACGTGACTTATTTATGAGACTCTTTATGTATGAATCTATTTCTAAACGATCCCTCGATCATATATCATATTGTTGGAACAAATATGATTCTAAGATCTGGCATGTTTATTGATTGATGATCATGTCTCATAGATCATGGGTATGGAGATACCAAATCAATAAACATGGACACATGTGTTGGAGAACACATTGTTGGATAGACCCACCATGAGACACTACAGAATTAATGTGCCACTAGTTGGTCTCGTAGTGTTGGTACAAAGTCCTTAGACCGAGATCACCATGGATTCCAACATGTGCAAGAGCCTAGTTTGGGACTACCAAACGCTATGAAACATGGAGTGGGATGTGAGTGATCAAGATGGAATTGTCCCCTCCTTTGGAGAGATATCTCTGGCCCTCGAGGTATTGGATTATGGAAATGCATGGCCATGCTGTTGATTGAGGAGTCAATCAATGCATGTATAATCCAATACTGGTTCGAGTGAATTGTTAAGCTATTGAAGGGATGGTACACATCTTGCCTATAGCTTAACCGGTATCGTGAGGCAAAGGGATTTGTGTACACATTACGTGTTCCGTGAGCCGATATTATTCTTGTATACTATGGTGTCACTATGTGCCGCTAGGCGCCGCATTGCCGACTGCCTACCGAGTTGGACTCGAGCCGACGATCGGCTAAGCTAGACTATAGCCGAAACCGAGCATACCTGAATCCCTGTGGTCGCACGCTTAAGGGGATAAGAATGTGCATTCGAGTTGGACTCGTGATACTGCTCGACTCGGACAGGATCCGACTCCGATAGAGTCCTATAGGCTTACGACGTATGGGCGGCCAACTCTATGAGATATGGATGAGATCCGGTTCAAAAATAGAGTCCCGATTCCGCCACTAGTCCTAGTCGGCCAACTCTATATAAAGGAGGGAGGGGTGGAGAGTTGCGACATCGTCAATTGCATCGCGTGCAACGTCAGTCGCCGAGATCAATCTACACGGAAACCCTCCCCACTCTTCGAGCCAAACCCTAGCCTTGCATCGCGTGCCAGCACATGGGTGTTCTGCGTTCGTCCCCTGACGTGTGGATACCGTAGAGGCGCTCGCTACGTTGCGCGCCGTTGATCGGCTGGACCTTGGACGGCCGCAACCTGAGCGATCGGCCGATTGGCGAGCCTGGCCGTCCCCGGAAATCGGCCGCTCGGCTTGGGAATCGGCCACTACGCTCCAGGGATCGGATAGCCCCGATTACCGTTTCCGCCGCACACTCCAACGGTAACGATCCATCGGCCCTTACTTGCAAGTGTTCCCGGTTTGCGCGGTAGAAAATTTTGTTTTCTGGCCAGCGTAGCTTCGCGTAACCCCTTCAAAGGGTATCGAGCTAATCTTGCTTAGTTCGGGTTTTAGATTGATCTCGAACAAGTTTTGCACACGGGCTGATTAGATCAATCGGTTTTACGGGATTTGTTGAGGAGAGTTCATGGTAATTGCGTTCCTTGATAGTGTATCTGAACGGCGTAATGTGATTACGTCGAAGCAATATCCATAGAACTTCTTTGAGCTCTGCTTCGAGATAGCTGCTCCTTGATAGTGTATCGGAACGGTATAATGTGATTATGCCGAAGCTATCTCGTAGTCCGATCTTTCTAGCCGCCTCGCGCCTAACCGCCGTGTGCGTCCCCTTATAGGTCGTCTCGATGCCGTATCTCCTCTCGGGAGTAGGTAGAAAACGTTTCTACGCCTAACTTATTTTGCAGAGAATGCTTTGAGATGGTATGGCCCTATTTTATGTATGAGATGCATGTGATGCATGTAATATTCTTTCATATGTGCAATCCTGTAATATTCTTTCATACGTGCAATGCTTGTAATATTCTTTCACGACCTGCGAGTCGATGTAATCTTCAATTAGAGCTTCTATAGTGAGTAGCTTAGTTTGAAAAATCAAGCATTCGGCACTGAAAGAACGGTGATAAAGATGGAGATCCTCTACACCGCATGGAGATGGAGATCACCATGTGAAGGGGGCCATACTATTTCACTATGTGCTATTCTTCTTGCTTTCATATGTGATATGTTTGTTTGATAGGATAGCATCCCTCGCAAAATTAAGTAGTAATGATGCCCTTCCAAATGTTGCACCCGTCACCGTTATGCTCGTCAATGGTGGGTCTGCCAAAGCAGAGTGCCATTCTCTATCATAACACGAGGGGGTATATGTCAGACATATACATGCAGGAGCATTTGGTTTACTTAACAAGGCTATCAAAACAGTTTTGGGCCTTGGGATGGAGATGCCACACCAACAACAAGAGTCACATAGAGATGTGATTAGCAAGGTGTTGCTTATCGATGTTACTAATTTTCTAGCAAAGATGCCAAAGCTCACTAGAAAATTAATTAACATGTGGATCTTGACCCAATACGTAAGCTAGAGGGAAGGTGTAAAATACGTAATGGGAGTCTAATGTTAAATTGTTTAACAATAGACATAGCATAAACATTGTGCTAAACTTTGCTTTTTCTGTTGTAGAATAAATGGCGGCTAATACTACACCCAGTTCTTTTAATTTGCGATCTATTCTCGAAAAGGAAAAATTAAATGGAACAAACTTTATGGATTGGTATCACAACCTTGAGAATTGTTCTCAAGCAAGAGCGTAAGGAGTACGTTCTGAAGTACCCTATCCCGAGGATTTGCCTAATAACGCCACTCCGCAATCGCACGGAGGGCTTACGAGAAGCACACTAATGATGCCCTAGATATAAGCTATCTCATGCTTGCTACAATGTCCCCGAGCTTCGTAAGCTGGGCAATATGAGAGCAACGATGCTCACACTATTATTCAGGATCAAGCGTGTGGCATGTTTGAGAATCAAGCTCTGGGCCGAGAGGTTCAACACCTCAAAGTCCTTGTTATGCTAAGTGCAGTGCTTGTTGAGGGGAATCCCGTCGCCCGCATGTGATAAAGATGATTGGCTATATCGAGAGTCCTGAAAACTAGGTTTTCCCTTAGCCAAGAGTTGGCCACCGATGTGATTCTCCGCCGCTCCCTCCGAGCTTCGAGCCATTCATATTAAACTATCACGTGAACAATATGGATAGAACTCTTGGTCGAATTGCATGGGATGCTAAAGACAATGAGGAGAGTATCCAGAAAAACTGGCCATCATGTGATGATGATGCGAAGGCAAAGCGCAAACCACCTGTCAAGAAACTTTGCACCAAGAGGAAGTTAACTCCCGATGAGATCGCGAGTGCCTCCAATGCAAAGAAGGGCAAGAAGGGGTCGGCATCATGCCGTTTGCTTCTATTGCAAGGAGACAGCCATTGGAAGAGGAACGCAAGAAGTACATGGAGGATCTCAAAAGAAGCAAAGTACGACTTTCCTCTCTCGCTTCTGTGTATTAATGTTATAGACATTAATCTTGCTACTTCACCTATCGACTCTTGGGTATTTGATACCGGATCAAGAGCTCATATTTGCAAATCGTTGCATGGAATGAGAAGAAGCAGAGGGATTGGAGAAGGGGGCGAGGTGAACTCGCGTTGGCAATGGAGCAAGCGCTTGCCTACGCTTGCCGCCGCACGCACCACTTCATCTACCTTCGTGATTAGTTTTGAATTGAATAATTGTTACTGTGTTCCAAACACTTATGTCAAAACGTTATTTCCGCTTCATGTTTGCAAGTTGGAAGGATATGATTTTTAGATCAATGGACAATGGTTGTTCAATATATCTTAGAGATATGTTCTATTTTCATGCTCCATTGGTGAATGGATTATACGTTTTGAATCTTGAAGCGTTTCCCATCTATAACATTAATACGTAAAGGCAACTCTCTAATGATATAAACCCACGTTTATCCTGGCATTGTCGCTAGGCCATATAAATAAGAAACACATGGAGAAGCTCCATAAGGATGGATTGCTTCACTCTTTTGATTTTGAATCATTTGAGACATGTGAGTCTTGTTTACTTGGTAAGATGACAAAGGCACCTTTCACGGGCACAAGTGAGAGAACAAGTGACTTGTTGGCACTCGCACATACCGATGTATGTGGACCAATGAGCTCAACGGCCGAGGTGGTTATCGCACTTGATTACCTTTTACCGATGACTTTAGTAGATATGGTTATATCTACTTAATGAGGCATAAGTCCGAATCCTTTGAAAAGTTCAAAGAATTCCATAATGAAGTACGAATCATTTAGGGAAAACAATCAAGTTTCTACGATCGTATCGTGGAGGGGAATACTTGAGCCAAGAGTTTGGTAATCATCCGAAAGATTGTGGAATTGTTCCACAGCTTGACTCCGCCAGAACTCCACAATGGAACTGAGTGTCTCGAACGTGAGAAATCGCACCTTGTTAGACATGGTGCGGCCGATGATGAGCTAAAGTGATCTTCCGCTATCCTTCGGGGATATGCTCTTGAAACAAAATGCAAGGGCCACACTAAATAGAGTTCCATCTAAGTCGGTTGAAAAGACACCATATGAGATATGGACAGTAAGCAACCCCTAGTTTGTCTTTTTCTCAAAATTTGGGGTTGTGAGGCTTATGTAAAACGTTTACAATCTCGACAAGCTCACACCCAAATCCGACAAGTGCTTCTTTGTGGGATATCCTAAGGAAACTAAGGGATATTACTTTATAATCTGGAACAAGGCAAAGTGTTTGTCGCCCGACATGGTGTCTTCTCGGGAGAAAGAGTTTTCTCAAGAAGGGTTAGTGAAGGAGCAGCGTGCATCTCGAAGCCAGTTCAAGAAACACCGTAAAAACGTTTCAATGAACTCACTTAACCACAACAGAGGAACAAAGTGTTGCGCCACCGCCTGTAGATACACCACCCACAGAGGTCCGAAAGATCACGTCGTGCGCCCGATGGTGCAGCATACGTGCAAAGCGGAACAACGTGATATATTGTTGTTGGACAACGATGAACCTAAGACCTATGAGGAAGGGATGTAGGATCCGATTCCAACAAGTGGCTCTTGGAGCCATGAAATCCGAAATAGAATCCATGTACGACAATCAAGTTTGGAACTTGGTTGATCCATTCCGATGGTGTCAAAACCATTGAGTGTAAATGGGTTTTTAAGAAAAGGCCGATATGGATGGAAATGTTCACATCTATAAGGCGCGATTGGTGGCGAAAGGTTCTTAAACAGATTCAAGGAGTTGATTATGATGAAACCTTCTCGCCCGTCGCAATGCTTAAATCTATTCGGATTATCCTAGCGATCCGCGTATATTTTAGATTATGAGATATGGTAGATGGATGTCAAAACGGCTTTCCTAAATGGAAACCTAAGCGAGGATATATACATGATACAACCTCGTAGGTTTTGTCGATCTAGAATCGCTCGGAAAGATATGCAAGCTAGGTAAATCCATTTATGGATTGAAGCAAGCATCTCGGAGTTGGAATATTCGTTTTGATGAAGTAATCAAAGGGTTTGGTTTCATCACAAAATGAAGAAGAGGCCTGTGTTTACAAAAAGGTCACAGTGAGTCAGCAATTGTATTTCTAATCTTATATGTGATGACATATTGTTGATTAAATGATATCCCTACGCTAGTTATCTGGCCAAGTCTTCATTGAAAAATAGTTTTTCCATGAAAGACTTAGGGAGGCAAAGATACATATTCAGCATTCGGATCTATAGAGATAGATCCAAGAGGCTAATTGGATTAAGCCAAAGTACATACATTGGGATGTAAGGTGTTGAAAAGGTTCAACATGCATGATTCCAAGAAAGGTTTCTTGCCCATGTCATACTGGCATTAATCTTATGCAAGAATCGTCATGTCTCCTGCGACACATGATGAGCGGAATAAGATGGGTATGGTTCCATATGCTTCGGCAATTAGATCCATCATGTATGCCATGCTTTGTACACGCCTGCATGTCTCGTACGCTTTAAGTGCTACGAAAGCAGATACACTGATCTGGTGTGAAGGTCACTGGATCGCAGTAAAGAATATCCTTAAGTACTCTGAGGAAGAACTAAGGATATGTTCCTAGTCTATGGAGGTGAAGAAGAGTGTTCCTAGTCTATGGAGGTGAAGAAGAGCTCGTTGTAAGTGGTTACACCGATGCTAGCTTCCAAACACAAGAATGATTATAGATCGTTAATCCGGGTTTGTGTTTTGCCCGAATCTGAGGCGCACACTTCGCCGGAAGAGTTCCAAGCGTGATACCGTTGCTGATTCTACAACTGTATAGGCTCGAGCACATTGCCGTCTTCTAAGCCGCAAAGGAGGCCGTTTGGATCAAGAAATTCGTTTCGAGCTTGGTGTGATGACTAGTATGACCGGTCCAATGTCTCTCTATTGTGACAATAGTGGAGCCATATGGTAAGCCAATGAGCCGAGGTCACATCGTAAGTCCAAACACATACTTTGGCGATATCATCTCATCCGCGAGATAGTGGGATGAGGTGATGTCAAGATATGCAAAGTGCACACTGATCTCAACATAGCCTGATCCGCCGACAAAACCTCTCCCTCACCGAAGTTGTGAGGCTTACACAAGAGCAATGGGTATTAGATACTTACATGATTGACTCTAGTGCAAGTGGGGAGATTGTTAGTGATATGCCCTGCAGGCAACATGGAGATGTTGGATATCACGTCAATGTTTATGTATAAATGAATAAAGTGTTATTCCTTGAAATAGATCTTGTATTGATCAATAAGTACGTGACTTATAGATCGATATGTTTGTGTTTTTAAACGAGGATCGCATATGGAAGTTCCAAATAGGATTTGTTGATGATTCTACAATTGAGGTCGAGTACATTGCGCTTCTAAGCCGCAAAAGAGGTTTGGATCAAAAATTCGTTTCGAGCTTGGTGTGATGACTAGTACGACTCGAGCGACGATCGGCTAAGTTAGACTATAGCCAAAACCGATACCGAACCTACTGTGGTCGCACGCTTAAGGGGATAAGAACGGGCATTCGAGTTGGACTCGGATATGGCTCGATCGGATAGGGATCCGATCGGATAGAGTCCTATAGGCTTACGACGTATGGGCGGCCAACTCTATGAGATATGGATGAGATCCGGTTCAAAAATAGAGTCCCGATCGGCCACTAGTCCTAGTCGGCCAACTCTATATAAAGGAGGGAGGGGTGGAGAGCTGCGACACGTCAATTGCATCGCGTGCAACGCAAGTCGCCGAGATCAATCTCCACGGAAACCCTCCCACTTTCGAGCCAAACCCTAGCCTTGCATTCGCGTGCTAGCACACGGGTGTTCGGCGGCCTCGTCCCCGGACGTGTGGATACTGCAGAGGCGCTGCTACGTTGCGCGCCGTTGATCGGCTTCTGTGACGGGGCCGCACCGGAGCGACGGCTGATCAAGGTAGCCTACCGGCTCCCTGAACCTACCGCCGCCATTGTGGAATCGGCTACACAGCTCAGACGGATAGCCCCGATTGGGTCAGCTTCTCCGCCGCACACCCAATCTGTAACGATCTATCGGCCCTTACTTGCAAGTGTTCCCTGGCTTGCATAGCAATAGAAAATTTTTGTTTTCGGCTAGCGTAGCCTGCCGTAACCCTTCATTACTATAGTTGGGGCTCAAGAAGCGTAAATTACTTTAGTTTTTCTCTTGCTTACTTCGGACGCCGACTTACACTCGCTAGCAGTGACTCCGCCTATAGCTCTACGTCGTACCGAATGTGGAGGAATACTAAGGATGGACAGGGCTATCACCACCCGCCGCCTACCTCTAACCCATGGAGTATGAGGCAAACAAAGGTAATCTCTAGCCTAGTTATCATGTCTAAACTATCGAATACAACTCTAGCCTTGCACAAGAACACCTGTCTTCATCAGCGGTCTTAGTATTAGAGCACCCAATTTAGGGCAGCGATCCCACAAGCAAAATTAAAGTAAAGTAAAATACTCAATGCAAATGCTTAACAACCATAGTAAACATGAACACTTACTTTATTGAAGAAAGCATTCGTCGATGTACAAGGCTGAAGGTCGACACCGGGACTCCCGGCACTCCTTCGAACTACCCCCCAGAGAGAACTCCGACATTTGGTGCACTCCTTTCAGAGCTTCCCCTCACTCTCCAACCTATCTTCTAAGTACTAGAAAGCTAGCACTAAAATCTTTGGACTTGAAGTTTTGATCTTCTTGAAGGTGTGTTGAAATGGATGAAGTGCCCTCCTTAAATAGGTGGTTAAGGTGGGTGTATGGCAGTTAGAAACCGCCATACCCACCTAACCGTCATTGGGGACTAATGAATAGCTATCATGTGGAAGGAGGGGGTGATCGGCCACCAAAGTGGTTCGGCCGAACCCTTGCCGGCTCTGATCCCCACTGACTTTCTCCTGGAGCTGACTAGTGGTCCCCTAAGGCGCTTGCCGTGTTTGGTCCTACTTTAAGGCGGTTTCACCCGACTTGTGGGCTCCTCCTCCGATCCGCTGAAGCACGTGGTGATCACCGATTGGTTGGAATTGTGTTCATTGCCATCAAAGCACACTTTTCACTTCAATTTGATACAAGAGTCACCTCGTATACATTATTTACCAACACTCGTGGAAAAGGTTAGTTTATAACCCCTACCGCTATGTTGATATGCCGAGTTTGTTCCACTTATGCAGAGTTGACTGGGTTTGATTTTAGGTGATAGTGACCATCAACAAACTCCCCACACTTAGTCTTTGCCTCCGTCCCCGTAAAGGTCGAGATTACTAAGGTGGATGATACATTATTGGTATGATGTGAACATACAAATTATTCCTAGACCTACTCATAACCTGTGAATATGTATGTGTCTACCATGAAATTCTTAAGTATTGAAAGATGGAATAGTCTCACATAAGCTACCATAGTTTCTTCCGCACTAAATAACTTGGGGTTTTGATAAGTTTTCAAAAAGGAAAACATGACTTTACTCCTCGATGATTCTCTCATATCACCGATTCCTCACTGTGCTAATGCTCGCCCAAAAATTCTCCTACTACTAATAGGCTTATATGGAGCTCAAGGTAGGGAAATCTTATGCGACATACTTGCATCAAATATTTTGTAAAGTCAAATAAAAGATCCAAGAAGAAAACTAATCATGCACTCATGACCAAGCTTGAGCATACTATTTGTATTGGAGTATGTGGATGGAAAAGTGGAAAAAGAAAATATTTATTTTGGTGGCTCCTATTTTTGCATGACCCTCCTCCTACTTTTATTTTAGAGAACATGACTATGGATTTTTATTTTTCTTTCTCTCTTTTTTTTTCAAAGCATAGTCATTCGCTCGACAAGATTTTTCTTCTTTTTCATGAGCATCATGAATATTTTATTCTCTCTTTTTCTTCTCTCTTTTTCAGCTCATGCCTCATTTATCATGAGTAGGAGGATCACTAATTTATTGGAGCATTTATTTTGTGGATGACTATAGTGGATGCAAATCCCCAAAGTAGAAATATGCATATATGAGGATGTGGATGTCGTGGAAATATTTTTGGCTAAACCTCTAGTGTAGAGGGAGAGCAATTTTATGGTGGATATGCACAAGACTTTGATCAACAAGAACATGAAAAGATTCTACCAAGGGTCTAAGTACTTGACCAAACTCAAAATGATAGCAAGTAGCATATGTATAAAGTTTAATCATGTAATTCAACATATGACCTTGGTAGGAAGAAAACATCATCGAAGAGTTAAAGTTATGGTTTTTGAATTTTGCAAAATAAATTCCCAAGTATTTTTATGCAGCATGAAACATGGTTGCTTATTACTGACTATCTCTCATAGATCAATAGCTCAAATAACATGCTTTCCCTAAATAATTGATTGGACAGACTATGAGTGGAAGTCATGGAATAAAGTGTATGTAAGCCAACCAAAATGTGTCATGTCTCCAAGGTTGATTTTCCTTTTTAGGCTCATGCTCATAGTGCTAGATAAATTTATTAGTATGCGAGGTGCAAAAATAAGAGTTGCAAACCTATGCAACGGAGAGCATGACGACGCGCAAGACCAAATTTGGGTTGAACCATATGAGGTCTTGCTGTGTTTTTCTTGCGCCATCGTCGTGCTAAAATGTGCAACGATGTGGAGGTGGTCCGAGGGATTGCGTGTGTCGAACCGAGGGACATCCTGTCGATGGGTGGGTCGACACCCACCAAAGAGGGTCCAAAGTGGAGGTAGAAGAGAGTGTGGTAGAAGAGCTGTCCTCCAACGGATCGATGATCGACTCGAACCGGAGATGAGCCAAGAAGTGGAACACAAGGAACACAAGGAGTTATATTGGTTCTGCCCTCCCAAAGGATAGCAGCCTACGTCCAATTGTTCTTTGTTGGGGTGTGTGATGAACAAGGTTACAAGTATGAAGATGTGGAGATGGATGCGAAAGAGTCTCAAAGAATCCTCCCTTGACCCCTTCGCCTGTCCTCCTTTTATACCTCAAAGGGCGGTACGAATGAGCTTGGCCAAGAAAGCTAAGGCTATGTGAGATAAAAGGTGGGGTACTAAGAATATATGCTAAAGTACATGTTGGTCTGCTGGGTTCTATACACTGTGAGCATCTTGTACTCTTGTCGGCTGGGATTACTGCTCTGCCCGCTAGTCGGTGTCGGACGATTGCGGGTTGTCTCCTCCCTCTTCCTCCGTGCACATAAGTTTCCTCCCGGGATGCTCGAGGTCGGGCGATGAGTCGGGTCGAGAGAGGGCGAGGTCGGACTCGGGGAAGGCCGGATGCCCAAACCGGGGTTCGGGCTCTTGGTCACATCCGAGGACACTCGGTTTGACTTTGTCGGAGTTCAATGCGGGTTTGAGGTACCACAGGGTGATACCTCCCACAACCCCAAAGCCTAAGAAGGATGAAGCATCCGTTCTTAGGGTCAATTCTTTTGATGTGAATTCTTCGAGCGCATCCTTGAAGCCTTGAGCCAAGTTTTTGGCAAGTGCACTGCCGAGGTATAGCCGAGCCTAAGGGCAAATGGAACATTTGACCTTAGGGTCAGGTTTCTCCTCGGGCATTGATCCTACCAGTCGGCATGAATCGTGATTTGGCGGTGCACTGGCGGGTATAGCCAAGGCCTAGGGTCGGACGACACATCAAGCCTTGGGTCGAATCATCAAGGATATCTGGATACTCTCTCGATGATCGAGCGACACTCGGGGCTCGCGGAACAAGCGGTTGATTGCGAAGAACAGGCTTGCCACAAGGAGTTTGGCAATTCTGCTTCGATCGGGGTAGGCCAGTTGGCCTCGGCCCCAGTGAAAGGTCAACCTCCCGAAGGCAATAAGGCTAGGCGAGGCATTCGAACTTGTGCCCTAGGGCTCGAAGTCGCCCGATCTCGCTTGTGGACTAGCTTGAAAGCCCACACCGAACCATCAAGGTTGTCGCCGGGGGATGCGTTGAACGTAGTTGCGATCGAGACTGCGCAGGATGCACGGAGTCGACCCCATTGGGGGCTAGCTCGAAGCCCTCCCGAGTTGGCGGAATGCATCGCCCAAAGGTGATGGAGATCGGGTTGTGGTCGAGACTACGCCCAAGGGCATGTGGTAGTCGACCTTGGCCGGGGCTAGCTCAGGCTTTGCCCAGTCGAAGGAAACCCGACCCAAGGGTTGGATATATCTTGTCTATGTTCAATGTACGAGGAAAGCCCTCTCGACATTCCTCACTCCCTATTCATGGTGCGAGGATTGGGGACGTCGGCGCAACTTGTTAGGCCTTTGGTATCCCACTTTCTCCCGGTGTCGGAGCGGCGTTGCCGGTGAGGATGGGAAAGGTAGTGTGAGCTTACGGCAGGTTCCTCGAATGGGCGATGGAAGTCGTGTAGGCGTGCTTGTCCTTTCGAAAATCCCGGCCAATGGATCTTAGAAAGGCAACATGTCAAGGCGAGGTGGATGGGCGAGGGCGCTTTGGATATTTCACGCTGGTCATAAATGATCTGCACATTTTCGAAGAGCCGTACCATCACGCCCATCGCCATCCCTCTATTAAACCCAAGCTGGCGAGCTCTTCTCCTCACAACATCTTACGTCTCCACTATGAGAAAGAGGAAATTTCTCGGTCTCCCACCATTACTCTACAACCTTCTCCTTCCTCTAAGCGGTCTTAGGCTCATGGCCTCATCGGCGAGTTCCGGTGAAAGTTGGAGTTCGATCAAGAATCACGAAAATCGGCGACGGTAGGCTTAACCTCTCTCCCTTGCACGAATGTTTCCTCCATTCATCTAGTAGAGCTTCACTGCTAGGTGTTGGTGCCATGGTAGGATGTTGGTGTTAGGCCACAACCGGAGGTTGCGGATATACACCTCCCAGTGGTGACGACCGATCGGAAGGGAAGTGGAAGTTAACCGCTTCCGCAGAGGTGGGGTTGAGTGTCCACGGGGAGACGGGTGGACAAGCGTCAGGACTTGCCCCCAAGATTGCACGCCGGGGTGTTGTGAAGTTCATAGCGTCCACTAGGTGTGCATCATGACCTTTACATTATTGGTGTTTCGATACTAGCGGCATTGTTACCAGGAGGCGTCGAGGTCTATCCTCGCCTCGACGCGGGGTCATCTTGGAGTGTCTTCACGCAGGCAGAAACCCTCATCGGGACTGACCAGAAGCACTCGACGATGCAAAGCGGCGACGGCGTCGGGCGACGAAGGTCGGGCGGAGATGGCCGGCGGCCGCCGTGGTGGCTAAGGAGAAGGCCTTGGCCAAGGTGGCGGAGGATCAAGCCGCGCGGGCGGAGCTTTGTAAGTTCCCTTCTCCAACTCTTCTATTTGTCAAAATAGAACCATGGCGCCGACTGCTCTGTGACCGGCCGGCGGGGAACCGATCACGAGCTTCGTCGACTGGGAGGCGGAGACGATCGATGGGCGGTGGGAGATTTGTTCGGAGGCGGCGAACGCTCCTCGTCGAGATCGACCCCAACACGTCGTTGTTCATTCCGAATGACAACATGCTTCGACGTCGGCGCAAGGCGGGAGCTCCTCCCGGGGCCGCTACGCTCGTGGGTGGCCAAGACTTGCTATGGAATCGTGCATGTTGACCGTGGCGGATCTACTGTCGACTCGGAGAATCAACTGCCGCCGAATTGGTCATGATCGAGTGGCACTATTCCGGATCGGATAGCTCCTGATTTGCTATTTTTGCTACACTCTACTCCACTCCGGTAACGATCTATCGGGACCTTTACTTGCAAGTGTTCCTAGTTTGCGCGGTAGAAAAGTTGTGTTTTATGCTATCGTAGCCTCCGCGTAACCCCTTCGGCAGTATTTAGCTAAACTTGCTTAGTTTGGGTTTTGATTGAGATCCGGAACAAGTTTTGCGTGACCGGGCTGACTAGATCAATCCGCTTTACGGGATCTGTTGAGGAGAGTTGATGGTAATTAAGTGCCCTTGGATAGTGTATCGAACGACGTAATGTGATTACGTCGAAGCAACCTCCATAGAACTCTGCTTGAGTCGACTTCGAGATGGCGTTCCTTGATAGTGTATCGGAATGGTATAATGTGATTATGCCGAAGCTATCTCTGCTAGTCCGACCTTGATAGTCGTACCTCGCACCTACGCAAACCATCTCCCTTGATAGTGTATCGGGACGGCGTATATAATGTGATTATGCCGATATGGTTTCCGTATGCGATTTCGTAGATGGATCTGGTGGAATTTTATGTGGTGTTCCGGCACCGCCTGAGAAGCCCCGTGTGGCGGCGCTCCCCCTTATAGCGATTTTCATAGCTGGACCGGCTGCAAAGTGCATTCCCCTTATATGTCATCTTGGTACGTATCTCCCGTGATTGGTAGAAAACGTTCTACGCCTAACTTATTTTTGCGGAGAGAATGCTTTGAGATGGTATGGCCCTATTGTATGTATGAGATGCATGTGATGCGTGTAATATTCTTTCATATGTGCAATCCTGTATATTCTTTCTTACGTGCAATGCTTGTAATATTCTTTCACGACCTACGAGTCGATGTAATCTTCAATTATAGCTTCTATAGTAGTAGCTTAGTTTGAAGAAAACAAGCATCATGCACACTGGAAGATGGAGCTGTTGAAGATGGAGATCCTTCTGCGCCGCATGGAGATGGAGATCACCATGTGAAGGGGGCCATACTATTTCATTATATGTTATTCTACCTGCTTTCATGTATGTGATATGTTTGTTTGATAGAATAGTATCCTTCACAAAATTAAGTAGTAATGATGCCCTTCCAAATGTTGCACCCGTCATCATTATGCTCGTCAATGGTGGGTCTGCCAAAGCAGAGTGTCATTCTCCATCATAACACGAGGGGTATATGTCGAACATATACGCGGTAGCATTTGGTCTACTTAACAAGGCTATCAAAACAGTTTTGGGCCTTGGGGCATAGGTTGGCGCGGGGCATGGAGATGCCACACCAACAACAAGAGTCACATAGAGATGTGATTAGCAAGGTGTTGCTTACCGATGTTATTAATCTTCTAGAAGTGATGCCAAAGCTCACTAGAAATTAATTAACATGTGGATCTTGACCCAATACGTAACCTAGAGGGAAGGTATAAAATACGTAATGAGAGTCTTTTGTTAAATTGTTTAACAATAGACATGGCATTAACATTATGCTAAACTTTGCTTTTTCGTTGTAGAATAATGGCGGCTAATACTACACCCGTACCTTTAATTTGCGATCTATTCTCGAAAGAAAAATTGAACGGAACAAACTTTATGGATTGGTATCGCAACTTGAAAATTGTTCGCAAGCAAGAGCGCAAAGTACGTTCGGAAGTACCCTATCCGATGATTTGCCTAATAATGCTCACTGGCTGGCACACGGAGGGCTTATGATAACTAATGATTCCCTAGACATAAGTTGTCTCATGCTTGCTACAATGTTCTCGAGCTTCGAAGCAATACGAGCGCAATGCTCATACTATTATTCAGGGCTTGCGTGGCATGTTTGAGAACCAAGCTAGGGCAGAGGTTCAACACCTCAAAGTCACTTTGTTTGAGTGCAAGCTTGTTGAGGAGTTCCGTCGGTCAAATGTGATAAAAATGATTGGCTACATTGAGAGTCGAAAAACTAGGTTTTCCCTTAGCCAAGAGTTGGCTACGCGTGATTCTCCGGTCGCTCCCTCAGAGCTTCGAGCCATTCATATTAAATTATCACATGAACGGTATGGATAAGACCTTGGCCGAATTGCATGGGATGCTAAAGACGAGGAGAGTATCCGGAAAAATGGTCATCATGTGATGATGATGCGAAGCTAACGCAAACCACCTATCAAGAAACTTTGCACCAAGAGGAAACTAACTCCCGATGAGATCGCGAGTGCCTCCAACGCAAAGAAGGGCAAGACGGTCGGCGGCATCGGATGTCGTTTGCTATTGCAAGGAGACAGTCACCGGAAAGGAACTACAAGAAGTACATGGAGGATCTCAAAACGAAGCAAAGTGCGACTTACGCCAGGTATTAATGTTATAGACATTAATCTTTCTACTTCACCTACTGACTCTTGGGTATTTTATACCAGATTAGTAGCTCATATTTGCAAATCATTGCGGGGAATGAGAAGAAGTAGAAGCTTGAGAAGGGGCAAGGTGAACTGCGCGTCGGTAATGGAGCAAGTGTTGCTACAATTCTTTGTCGGCACTACATCACTTCATTTACCTTGAGGATTAGTTTTGGAATTAAATAATTGTTATTGTGTTCCAACTCTATGTCAAACGTTATTTCCGCTTCATGTTTGCAAGCGGAAGGATATGATTTTAGATCAATGGACAATGATTGTTCGGTTTATCTCGAGAGATATGTTCTATTTTCATGCTCCATTGGTGAATGGATTATACGTTTTGAATCTTGAAGCGTCTCTCATCTATAACATTAATGCGAGAGGCAATTCCCAAATGATACAAACCCCATGTTTATCGGCATTGTCGCTTAGGACATATGACCAATGTCCATATGAGATATGGACAGGGAACCTAGTTTGTCTTTTCTCAAAATTTGGGGATGTGAAGCTTATGTAAAATGTTTACGGTCAAACAAGCTCACACCCAAATGCGAAAAGTGCTTCTTGTGGGATATCCTAAAAAACTAAGGGATATTACATCTATAATACGGAACAAGGCAAAGTATTTGTCGCCCGACATGGTGTTGACAAGGTGTTGAAAAGGTTCAACATGCATGATTCCAAGAAAGGTTTCTTGCCATGTCACATGGCATTAATATTAGCAAGAATCGGTGTCCTCGGACACATGATAAACGTAATAAGATGGGTATGGTTTCATATGCTGGCAATTGGATCCATCATGTATGCCATGCTTTGTACACGTCCGAGATGTCAAATGCGCTGAGTGCTACGAGCGGATGATCGAGATCGGGTGAAGGTCAGCTGGATTGTAAAGAATATCCTTAAGTACTTGAGAAGAACTAAGGAATGTTCTTAGTCTACGGAGGTGAAGAAGAGCTCGTTGTAAGTGGTTACACCGATGCCGGCTTCCAAACGGACAAGGATGATTATAGATCGCAACTGGGTTCGTGTTTTGCCTGAACGGAGGCGCGATCAGTGGAAGAGTTCCAAACGGGATACTATTTGATTCTACAACGGAGGCGAGTACAACGTTTTGGAAGATGCAAGGAGGTTGTTTGGATCAAGAAATTTGTTTTCGAGTGGGTGTGATGACCGTGCAACTGATCCAATGTCTCTTTGTTGTGATAATAGTGGAGCCATTGCACAAGCCAAGTAGCCGAGGTCACATTAGAAGTCCAAATACATACTTCGGCGATATCATCTCATCCGTGAGATTGTGGACGAGAGGTGATGTCAAGATAGCACAAAGTACACACGGATCTCAACATATCGATCACGTTGACAAAACCTCTCCTCGACCAAAACATAAGGCGCACACAAGAAATCGGTGGGTATTAGATACTAACATGATTGACTCTAGTGCAAGTGGAAGGCATTAGTGATATGCCCTAGAAACATGCGAGATGTTGGATATCATGGTCAATGTTTATGTATAAATGAATAAAGTGTCATTCGGTTCCATGATATAGACATCTTGTATTGATCAATAAGTATGTGACTTATTTATGAGACTCGTATGTATGAATCTATTTATAAATGATCCACGATCACATGTCATATTGTTGAAACAAATATGATTCTAAGATCAACATGTTATTTATTGATGATCATGTCTCATAGATCATGGTATAGAGATACCAAATCAATATACGTGGACATGTGTTAGAGAACACATTGTCGGATAGACCCACCATGAGACACTACGGGAATTAATGTGCCATTAGTTGGTCTCAAATAGTGTTGGTGCAAAGTCCTTAGACTTGAGATCATCATGGATTCCAACATGTGTAAGCCTACTTTGGGACTACCAACGCTATTCGTAACGGGTAGTTATAAAAGTAGTCTTCGGGTTTGCTATGAAACATGGAGTGGGATGTGAGTGATCAAGATGGAATTTGCTCCTCAGCTGGAGAGATATCCACAGGGCCCCTTGAAGTAAAGGATTATGGAAGTGCATGGCCATGCAGAGTTGATTGAGGAGTCAATCAACGACCAAATAATCAAATACGGTTAGTGAATAGTTAAGCTATTGAAAGGATAGCACACATCTTGTCTATAGCTTAATTGGTATCGTGAGACAAAGGGATTTGTGTACACATTACATGTTCGAGCCAATATTATTTTCTTGTATACTATGGGCGTCAATATGTCTTTGCTAAGGCTCGCTGTTGACGATCGGGCCAGTTAGACTCGAGCGAGCCAAGTATACTGAACCTATAGGGTCGCACGCTAAGGGGATAAGAATAGGCATTTGAGTTTGACTCGAATATGGCTCCAATTCGGATAGGATTCGATTTGTATAGAGTCTATGGGCTTACGAAGTATGGGCGGCCAACTCTATGAGATTCGGATTTGATCAGGTTCGAAATAGAGTCTAGATAGGCCACTAGACCCGGTCGACCAACTCTATATAAAGGGCGGGGTGGAGTCTGTACTTGGTATGCAGAATCAATCGTCTCACACGGAAACCCTCCCCACTTGAGCCAAACCCTAGCCTTGCATCTTGTGCTAGCACACGGGTGCTAGGCGTTCTATCCCAGATGTGTGGATACCGGTAGAGGCATTGCTACATTGCGGTGTTATTCA